>VWZI01005114.1:51816-119668 GCA_013396835.1 Psilopogon haemacephalus
AGATCTTCCTTCCCCCAGTCCTTGCTTTTGCTCTCTGGAATTTGGACATTGTGGCTGAAGCACTTGCTGCTGAAGACTGAGGCAAAGAAGTCATTGAGCACCTCAGCCTTATCCATATCCCTTTTCGCCAGCTCTCCATTTCTCTTCTGAAAGGGTCCCATATTCTCCCTAGTCCTCCTTTTCTCACTGATATACCTGAAGAAATTCTTCTTGTTCCCCTTGATGTCCCTAGCCAGATTCAGCTCTAGCTGTGATTTAGCTTTCCTAACCTGATCTTGGTTGCAGGAACCATGTCTTTGTATTGGTCCCAGGATGATCTTAAAGGCCTTTTCCAACCTAAACGATTCTGTGATCACTAAAAAGGATGCCATCAGTATGGGTACCAGACTGGCATACTCCCATCCAACCAATCACTACATACTTTACTGCTCAAATTTGTATTGCAGATTTCATGGAACATTTCTTCGTCTCCTACCCTGAGCTCTGCCTCTGTAAGTGTACACACTTCAGTGAGCACTTCAGAAAGTCATTGTTTTAGTCATATACATAGATGTGTAGGCATGGCACTGTGGGACACAGTTTTATGGGCATGGTGGTGTAGAGTTGACAGTTGAACTTGATGATCTTAGAAGTCTTTTTCCAACCTCAATTATTCTAAATCACCTTTGTGTCATACAGCGATCCTTTAGCTAGTGCTTTGCTGTATGGACAGAGCTTCACAAGGCTAAGAGCAGCATTAGTCTTGGTGCTTGAAAGCATAAATGAGATGAAAGATGTATTCAGCATGCTTAGAGGAATAAGCTCATGACAGAGAAGAGCAGGTTTGATCCTGTAATGAAGGAGGGTTGTAACAGGCTTCATCTGGTGGATATAGACACGGAAAGTACTGCTCCCCTCTGAAGAGTAATCAGACAGACCATGGGAGAGTCTGCTGGTAGTCTCAAGTCTTCTTTACATTACAACACACTTATTTCTCAGAGACAGAAAAATGAGGGAAGATTTGCACAGAACAAACGTACACTTCCTTTTGATTTGTCAAGGACGAGGCATCAAAGAAGATCCATGTTTAGCTTTGCGTTTACATTAGGGCTACTGTATTCACTTTTGACTGGGAAAGTGCTAAAGTACACAAAAGAGATTGTCTGCACTGCCTTGAAAAGGAAATGTAGGATCTTACAGGCTTCTATCAGAACCTTCATATAGCCAGAAACCAGAAGACAGAGAATCATGCACTGGTTCATAGCCTAAAGAACAGAGAGAGATCAGCACTGGTGAAGGCACACCTTGAATACTGGGTTCAATTTTGGACTGTCTCAGTGCTGGAGCTTGTCCAGAGAAGGGCAATGAAGCTGGTAAAGGTTCCGAAGAACAGGTCCTATGAAGAGCAGCTGAAGGAACTGGGGATGTTCAGTCTGGAGAAAAGAATGCTGAGGGAAGACCTTCTCCCTGTCTACAACTACATGAAAGGAGTTTGGAGCCAGGTAGAGGTCAGCCTCTTCTCCCACATAGCAAGCAATAGGACAAGAGAAAAGAGCCTCAAGTTGTGCCAGGGGAGATTTATGTTGGACATTAGGAATAACTTCTTCCTCAAAAAGGTTGTCAAGCCCTGGAACAGGCTGCACATGGAAGTGGAGGAGTCTCCGTCCCAGTAGGAATTTAGCTGTGGAGATATGGAGCTCAGGGACAGAGTTCAGCATGACTTAGTAGTGCCTGGTTAATGATTGGATTCAATCATCTTAAATGTCTCTTCCAACCAAAACAATTCTGTGATTTGAGCTTGCCTCCATTCCTCATATTGCAACTACTCACAGCTCCTAGCCAAGCCTACAGAGCTTTTTCCCAGAAGAGCAATACTCTGCTCCTGCTCTACTCCTTGCGCAAAGGCACCAACAGAAGCTGTAAGCTCACATAACACTCAGAAGTGCTCTGCAATGTGTATGACAAATTGTGCAAGTATTAAGAAGAATTTGAGGTATTTACTGGAGGTATTTAATACTAGAGGTATTTAAAAGACAGGCAGAAGTGGTACTGAAGGACATGTTTTAGTGGTGGACTTTGCAATGTTGTGTTTACAGTTGGACCTGATGATCTTTAAGGTCTCTTCCAGCCAAAATGATTCTGTGTGATTCTGTATGTATCTACACAAATACATATGAACTGTCTTCAGATAACTAACTCCCTACTGGGGAGAAGAGCCAGTGTTTGCAACATGCTGTTGCAGATCATGAAGTCAAGTGATGTGGAACTACATTAATTACAGTTTCACTCCATGCCTGTCCCAGGCTTAGGCTCTTGGGAGGAATTGCTATTTGCAGATGGTTTAACACCCTGCTGCTGCTGCTGCCGTTGTGTTCTCAGATCAGAGGGGCAGGAAAAGCACTGGTCACAAGCAGTCCAGCTCACTGCTGTAGAAAGAAAGAAAGTGCACTGACCCTTCAAGAGACTTTATTGCAGCCTTTCAGTCCTTAAAGAGGCCTTTAAGAAAGATGTGGACAATCCTTTTATTAAGGATTGTTGTGGCAGGACAAGGGATGATAATTTTAAACCAAAAGTAGGTTTAGACTGAATCTAAGGAAGAAATTTTCTATAATGAGGTTTGTGAGACACTGGCCCAGGTTGGCCAGACATATGGTAGATGCACCATCCCTGAAACCATTTCAGGTCAGGTTGAACAGGGCTCTGACTAACCTGATCTAGTTGAAGATGTCCCTGCTGAGTGAAGGGAGTTTGGACTAGATGAACTTTAAAGATCCATTCCAACATAAACCGTTCTGTGATGATTTGACAATGACATTATTCCCAGGAGCAATGATCAGGCAATTCAAATCCTTGCTAATCTTCTCATCCAAATGGCACAGAACTGAAGTGCAAGACTCTGTCCTTTAGAGATGGTCCAGTACTTTCAGAAATCTCAAGCTTAGATACTATACTCAAGTTTCAAGAGCAAGGACAACATGCAACTGGAGGCCATTTTCTCTTGTCCTATCACTTGTTACCTGGGAGAAGAGATTGGCTCTCACCTGGCTCCAGCCTCCTTTCAGGCAATTATAGAGGGTGAGATTTTCTCTCCTCAGCCTCCTTCTTTCCAGGATAAACAACCCCATTTCCCTCAGCCATAAGTATTATTCTCATAATACTTGTACTGTAGACTCTTCACCAGTTCTGTTGCCTTTCTTTGGGCCATGTGCCATAGAATCATAGGTTGGAAGGGACCCATAACATGGATATGGCCTTCATGTGAGGAAATTCTGTACAAACAAAATTCATTATCCTCAATGCACAGCTGAAAAAAAAAAAAAAAAGTACTTTTTAACCCTCCAAGCTAAACCTTCAGGCATTTAGGAAGGTCTACAGCCACAGAGTGTGACAGGAGAATGAATGGCATTTCCTAGTACTACTTGAGCATCCTATGGGTGGTGGTGATGGAGTTAATGTCTACGTGTTGAGCAGGCAACTTGCCAGAGGCTCGAAGTCTGGTAAATAAGCAGGCACATCTCGGCTCACTAGGAACAGATTGTTAACTCCGTTCAGCTCGGGGTGAGACGCGCTGCTGAGCTACTGTCATTAGCAGAGAGGAGTCAGTGGTCATGACTGCATGTCACAGTCATGGCCAGAGCTGCATGGGACAGGGGACCTGGTAAAAGGAAATGGGTTTGGCTCTTGACCAAGACTTGACATCCTTACTCCATCAGCACACCTCATTCCTCATCTCAGCATAACCTGCTGTTCAGTGGGTGTTTCATGTTCCTGTCTTGGCAACCAGCCTACAATCATGCAGGACCGCTGCAGCTATAGTTATGTCCTGAGAGTTCCCCAAATCAGTCCCAAGTCCTTTCCTTGGGGCCAATCCCAATGCAAGGACCACCACCATGTTTGTTAGCATTGCTGCCAAAATCCTGCAGAGCCCTGGTGGGAAATGGGGCAAAGAGACCAAAAGCAGCATCATCCTGGCAGACATATTATGGCAGAGACAATGTACTGGATGCTGCTCTTGAGCTGCAGCAAAACCAGCTTAGCTGAGTTACAGGACACCAACAAGTCTATAAGAAAGATGGGGACAAACATTGTAGCAGGGCCTTTTGAGTCAGGACAAGGGGTGATAGTTCAAAACTAAAAGAGAAGAGATTTAGACTAGATGTAAAAACTTTTACCATGAGGGTAGTGAAACACTGAAAGGTTTATATATAAAAACTATATGTATATACATCTCTTACAGCTCTCCTTATACCTCCTTCTTCTCCTATAAGGTGAAACAGATCTCCCAGAGAAGTGGTAGATGACTCATCCCTGGAAACATTCAAGGTGAGATTGGATGGGACTCTGAGCAACCTGATGAGTAGATGTCCCTCCTTACTGCATGAGAGTTGGATTAGATGATCTTTTAATGTCTTTTCCAACCCAAACCATTCTGTGATTCTATGGTTACATGATTCTAACTGAAATGTCGTAAGGTTCTAGGTGGGAGTAAGGTGGCCACACCAACCATCTCTTCTCCAGGTAACCACCCAATTGGCCATGGCTGCTAGCAATGATGCAAGTTGAGCACCTCTGTCTAACCAGGGAGCATCTCTTCTAGACAATGGACAAGGCTGACAAGGGAACTGGCTTTTGCAGTATTCTATCTAGGACCAAACCATCAACAAGGCTTCAGCTAGTGCAGCCACATCATGAAACCCAATCTAAAACCTGTCAAACCAGAAAATACAGCCGCCTGGAAATTCTGTGTGCACCACAAGGGCAAATTCTGGAACATGATCCATTTAGAGAAAAAAAAAAACACACAAACAATTCCACATCTCATCCTGTGCTGTTCCCTCAAGCTGGAGCTCAGACACAGAATTATGGATCCATTATCTGGGCTAAAGGAAAAATACATCAGAAGTCATTGGTATAGGGCACACTGGAGCAGTTTCAGCTCCGTCCAACAGAAGCTGGGGGTTGGAAATCCATCTGCTCCAGCCAGCTTGTCGCAATGCCATGCTTGCATTTTATTTGTGCATCCTCAGTGCAGTTATAAGGCTCTACATGGGGACCTCCTCTCCATCCCCCTATTTGCTCTAAGCATGCAGTGAATTCAAAGCTTCACTTTCCAACATCAGAGGGTGTTAGAAGGGAATTGGTTGCAGCCTCATGAAATGAGCTGGAACATTTGCAGAGCCTCAGCATTGCAAGCGGGCTCATTTTTTCTCAGTTGATAAAAAGCCTGAAGAGTATTTTTTATTAAATCCACTGAGGAGAACCCCAGGACCAGTGGCAGAAGGGGACAAGAGGTTGTTATGGAGAAAAATCCTCTCTTAAAGCATACAGAAATTTAAGAAAGAGTCTCAGCAGCAGCACAGTGAGTGATGAAAATCATCAACAACTTCTAAAAATGAAATGACCACTGCACTGTAACAAATCAGCTTATAAAGATATGCACTAAAACCCCATGAGGAGATGGCATCCAGACTGTGTAACGATACAGCTTCATCACAGCCCATAGAGCAGCTGGCAAACAAACCTTTCTACAGCTCAAACCACACAGCTTCTGGGGTATAAAGGTGGAGGATCTTGTCTCTGCCAAGCTGTGAGTGGCTATGGTGCCCAGAAGAGAAACCACTGCAATCAAAGCTTTCTGGGGAAGGCTCTGTTTCCTATTGCAGAATCACAGAATGGTGGGGATTGGAAGAGACCTCTGGAGATCATCTAGCCCAACTACCCCCACTAAAGCAGGGTCACCCACAGCAGGTTGCCCAGAATCATGTCCAGGTGGGTTTGGAAACTCTCTGGAGAATAAGACTCTACAACTTCTCTGGGCAGCCTGGTCCAGGGTTCCGATATCTTCAAAGTGAAGAAGTTTTTTCCCACGTGCAGACAGAACTTCCAATGTTCCAGCTTATACCCATTGCCCCTTGTCCTATCACTGGGGACCACTGAAAAGAGTCTGGCCCTTGCCCTTTAGATATTGCTCACAGTGAGAATATCCCCTCTCAGTCTTCTCTTTTCCAAACTAAATAGCACCAGGTCTCACGTTGTCTGCTTGGTTTGTGCTTAAATCATATAATGAACAACTGCAATATGGGAACAAGTCTTTCTGCTGGCACAGCAGATGTTGCTTGCCTTCTGAACTAAAAGCAGACCCCACCAGATTTACATTCAGCAGTCAACTATCAAGCAGGTGCTTGTGAAAAACATCTATGTGATGTAGGGCTTTGAAACCATGTCCTGTGCCTTGCTCTGAATCCACCCTAATCCATATGCCTTACTGATACAGCATTCTTCTCCTCCTTAGTCTCTGTCCCTGAGCAGAGATCCAGCTGTGCCTGCTGCTTTCCCAAACCCTTTCACTAACATACCTGATGACAAGTTCTTCCCCATCTTTACTCCTTGATTTTGGAGCATGCTATCTTCACAGTTTCCATCCAACTCTAACCATAGCCCTGCTTGCCCTTTGAGTAACAACACTCACAAGAGACCATCTCTTGTTTGGAGAAAAGCTGCTTTGGCTTCCGATAACCTACATCGTAACAGAAAGAAGTTGTAGCTGTCCTATCTTCATTGCAGTATTTGCATTTACAACCTTCCTTCTCCATTGAATGCAGGATTGGATTGCAACCCAGCAAAATAATGATGATTTACCACCAAAGAAAGTAAATGCAAGCTGGCCAAGTGACTTACCCATCGAGAGTCTCTGTAAAGGAAGTCTGGCTAGCAGGTTGAAGAAGGAGATTCAGCACATCTACTCCACTCTGGTAAGACCTCACCTGTAGTGCTGAGTCCCACTTCAGAGTCCTTTACAGTAGACCTGTTGGAACAGGTCCTGAGAAGCCACAGAAATTATCCAAGGGCTGGAATTCCTCCGCAGTGAGGACAGGATGAGGGAGCTGTGGCGATTCAGTTTGGAGAAAAGAAGGCTCTTGGGAGACCATCTTGTGGCATTCCAGTACTTAAACAGAGCCTGCAAGAAAGACAAGAATGATCTTTTTAGAACGGCTTGCTGTGACAGAGCAAGGGGTGATGGTTTAAACTAAGAGAAGGAGATTTAGACTGGATCTAAGGGGAAAAAAATTGCACTGAGACTGGTGAGACACTGTCTCAAGTTGCCCAGAGAGGTGGTAAATCCCATCCCTAGAAACATTCCATAGGATTGTCTGGGGCTCTGAGAAAACTGATCTAGTTGAAGATGTCCCTGTTGACTGTAGGAGAGTTGGACTAGGTGACCTTTAAAGGTCCTTTCCAAGTGAAACTATTCTGTCATTTTGTGATTCACCACCATGGAGGATTTCTGTGGCAGATGCTCAGTGGTGATTAGAGAGAAATAATCTCTCACTCTCAAACCAGCCCTGGCCCTCCTTCTCAATTCAGGTGGAGAAAGGGTCTGAAGAGAGAAATATTTCTCCTTTTCATGTGCTTCCTCTTCCATGCTACAAAGTGGTGTTCCCACCCTTGTATGGCCTGTGCAAAGTGGGAACATGCAGCACATCAACCTTTCCCTTGGAAGCGAACTCCCAAGGAGCAAGTGATATCATTTTCTGCAAGTGAACTTTAAAGAAGAGGAAGCCTTTGTTTCTTAGATCCTTTTAGGTGCTGATCAATAATGAAGCTTCAAGCATCCACAAATACGCCTTTCCCTGTAGTCAAACCAAGCCTTGAGGCTGCTTTTGCTCCTTCTGATGATGGGCAGCCTTTCTTCCAGCCCTGCTTCATCACCCCTCCCAGAGGGTCTGCCATCAGAGGAGGACCCAGGGCAGGCACATTCAGTATTCAAGCCAGCAGACAGCTACTACAGCTACAGAGCCAATTAGTGAGAAGGGACAGCTGACATGGGAGCAGTGACCAATCTGACTTCCCAGGGTGTGTGAGCAGAGAGGGTGACATCTTAGTGACATGGAGCAACTCATCTCAATCCCAGCTGCATGTCCATCTCATCCATAATGCAACCGAACCACTCACTGCTTTTCCCTGTTGCTCTCAACAGTGGATGAAGAGGAAAATCACTGATCATTAGCAACAACAGACATAAGGATCCCAAGGGCAAACTTTAGATTGTATTAATGAAATCCACTCTCCTCTCAGGCAGTCTGTGTCCCCATGGCAGGTCTGCTCCACTGGGAATCTTTTAAAATAAACTTTTTATTTCAGCGGTGCCCAAAATCGAGGCCACCTTGTGCCAGCCACAACACGATTAAGTAGATCATCACTAGTCTGTAGAGCTTAAAATTTAAATAGTCAGGACAATGTGTGAAGGGAACAAGAGACATAGAAAGCTGAGCTGACTTTCCAAAATTGCATTGGAAATTATTTTCAAGGCTGACAATATCACCATGGTCTTCTTCCAGAGCCAGGATAGATGCAGCACAATGGGACTGCCCCACAAGAATCACAGAATTGTGGGAACTGGAAAGGACTTCCAGATTCATCTAATCCAATCCCCAACAAAGCAGGTCACTCAGAGCAGGTTACCCTGCTCACATCCAGGTGGATTTTGAAAATCTCCAGAGAAAGAGACTCTGCCGCCTCTCTGGGTAGATCCATCACCACCAAATTCAAGGAGTTTTTCCTTATATACTTAGGAACTTCCTATGTTCCAGCTTGTGCCTGCTGGCCCTTGTCCTATCACTGGGCACCAATGAAAAGAGTCTAGCCCCATCCTTTTGACACCTGTCTTTTAGCTGTTGATCAGCACTGAGAAAATCCTCATGCAGTCTTTCCAGTCTTCATGCCATCATAGTAAGTTTAAATGCTCCAGGTACTGGAGTGTCCTTCATTTTTCTTGGAAATTGTTCTGCACCTTGATGATCAGGATCTGATATCTCTGGTATTTAACCTGAAGTACTATACTCTCATAGTCATAATCCAGCTGAATGCACAGCATAGTTTTCTCTCCCTCCCTGTTTTTTACATACTTCAGAGATCTTTATTCTCTTAAGACAGGCTCCTGCCCATCATGACCAAGTGAAACTGCACATCTGCTACTTTATGATCTCACTGCTCTTTCTTAAGCTCACTCTGGTTTGGCAAAGTCATGCAGGCTAACACCATGTCAGATAACCAGCACTGGCACTGCAGCACTCTGGAGGTAGCTACATGCAAGAAAATCACTCCTGGCTGAAGATCGCTGCAGAGAAAAGAGGATGGACTAAATGGAAGGGGTTGGACTAGATGACCTTCCAACCCAAAACATTCTGATGATGTTATGATGACTAGTTCTTTCCATCCACACCATGTTCAACACATTCCCGGTTTCTGACCTGCAATAGAAGCATTTTGGAGATACGTGACAAGATGGCACCAGAATGTCAGACATTTAGCTCAAGCCTTGGCAAAGTTGAGTCAATTTAAAGCAAGAGATCAGCCTGACAACTTCCATCAAATAAAGTGAGATCGGTAGCATCTCTCTTTAGGATACAGACAACCACACAGTTTGGATTTAAAGGGGTTAAAACAATACCTCTGACCTCATCTGTGACACATAAACAGAAGCCAGAACACCTAACACCATGAACAGTTGTGGCTAAAGATAAAAACATTGCCAGATAAAGGCTCATGGTTGAAATAACCCTCTGGATGAAACATCCCCTGATCATAGAATCACAGAATGCATTTGGTTGGAAGGGACCTTTAAAGGTCATTTAGTCCAACACCCCTGCAGTAGCAGGGACATCTGCAACTAGATCAGGTTGCTCAGAGCCCTATTAATCCTGACCTGGAATATCTTCAGGGATGGGACTTCCACCACCTCCTTGTACAACCTATTCCACCACCCCCACAGTAAAGAATTTCTTCCTAATATGTAATCTAAATCTACCCCTCTCTAGTTTAAAGCCATTGCCCCTTCTCCTATTGCCACATGAAAAGAGAAGACTCTTTGGCCGGCAAGGCAAGAGACTTTGCATAGACTTGTAGAATTGTTTAGATTGTAAAAGACCTTTAAGATCATAAACTCCAAGCAGGTACTCAGCACTGTGCAACAATGCCCACCTAAACAGACAGAAATGAGTGCAGACACAAGGTTTTTTTTTTTTGTTTTGGTTTGGTTTTTGTTTGTTTTTTAACCTGGTCTTGTAGAAAGATGGTTGGACTCCACAGTCTTGGAGGTCTTTTCCAGCTTAAATTCTATGATTCTATGGTTCTCTGATTTGGATGGTTTGGAACCACGTATGTCCTGCAGAGCTGAAAAATAAAACCACACAGTGTTATGGGTTGGATGAGATTCCTCCTAATAACCTTTTCAGGAAATCCGCACACACACACACCCTACCCCTCAAGAGCAATTTTACTACATTCAGAACATGAAAGCAAAAAATGGAATTCTATTTTCAAATTAAATTCAATATAAGACTATGAAAGGCAATAACAAATATACAAAATAAATCTACATACATAGGTACAGCTTAACAGCACAGGACCCCCTGCACCCTCAATTCAGCTCTTTTATCTCCTCCTGAGGACAAAGGGCCCCAAAGGCTAATACCACACATGCTCCCTCTCCCCCTCCCTGTATCATACAGAATCCAAAACAGAGAGAAGCTGCAAGGTCAGAGGGAGGAGAGCACAGCCTGAAGCCCAGTGGAACAGTGAGAGAAGAGAGAGACAGTAGCATGTTTCACAAATTATCAGCTATTTCACAACACAAACTTTTTATTCAGACCAATTGAGTTATATGAATTTATCTTATTATAATGCGACCTCTGAGGAGCTCACCCCTCTTGAACTTGTCTGAAAACTCTAGAAAATTCTGATTACAAATATTTTTTCAGTTTCAAACTGTAACACACAAGGATCTTCATTTGGGCTGGTACACCTATAATGGCTTTTATTACTGATTCAGGCACGGGACATATTCGGATTTGATGAAGACAATGGCAGTGGTTAGAGCTCAGGAGGATGTAACCATTTTGTAGGCTGATCTTAATAGAGAAGATGAAGAGCCCCAGAAGTAGAAAATAAAATTTAGTATGTCTAAGTGTGAAGTGATGCACGGGAGGAAGAGCAGCCTCTGAGCTAAGTGCATTTTAAATTATGCTGAATTAGTAACACAAAGGAATAAGCTCTAAACATAACCAGCAAATTGAACATTTACCAGCATTGCACAATGATGTACTAATGTCTCAGGGTCAGGTGTCCTCAGGAGGTCAACAGAGAAGCAGGTGAGGGCAACAGCAGGCTCAGCTAAGGACCCTTAAGGTACTTAGAAGGAGATTCTTTTTTTTTTTTTCCTTTTCTCCTGCTGCCAAGCATCATTCTCAGCTGCTACTTAAAGCTGTCAGGCAACTAGGGCTGCTCACACCCTGTTTTCTGATCCTTATTACTTTGCCAAAGTGTAATTGGCCCAGCTGATGCTTCCTAGTCTGGATGTCTGCTGCAGACTGTGTAGTTAGATAGTTGTAGGATTATTTGCCAGAGGAGGTGGAAAGCAGAGAGGAGGAATCTCAGGATTCTATGAGAGCAACCCAGTCCAAATCAAAATGCATTGAACAAACCATTAAAAAGGATTCTTACAGATTTCTGTGGGGAACAGCAGTGCATCTTCCCTGCTTTGGAACAGGGATTTGACATCACAGGCTGTGTTTGGCTGGGGTGGAGATAAATGTCTTTGCTTCTTAGTAGGTGCAATAGTGCTGTGCTTTGGATTCAGTGTGGGGTTTGGTATGAGAAGAATGCTGATGGTCATAGAATCCCAGCATAGTGAGGGTTGGAAGGGACCCCTGGAAGATAATCTACTACACCCCCACTGCTACAAGAGAGTCACTCAGAGCAGATTGCACAGGATCACATTCAGGCAGGTTTGGAGTCTCAGCAGATTTGGAATCTCTCCAGAGAGGTAGGCTCCACAACTTGAAAGTAATTCAGTTGGAATAGACTTACGATCACTTCAGGGGAGGGCAGGGCAGGGAAGGAAAACGGAAAGAAAAGCGGAAAGGAAAAGGAAAGGTAAAAGGAAAGGAATAGTTATTTATAACCCTGAGACCAAAGAACACTGGAGTTCTAAAATCAAAGCTAGGAAATGCCAAACTGTCCAGTGTACATGCTTTAATTCATCCCTTTTTTATATCTAGTAATTATATTATAATATTAATTACATGGTTGCTTGGGTTTTATCTCTAGAACTTGGCTCACAATGCGCTTACTGAATCAGGCAGAAGGTTTCTCCCTGTTCTTCAGTGGATAACCCCATCCCTTATGTTTTCTGCACAGGATACGAGCTCTGCTCCAGAGACACTGTTATAAATTTCCAATTCTTTTCTCTGCTGATCCCCCATGCCAGAAGTTCCACTAGTATGAATGAATTTACTTTCCAAACAGTCTCCTGAGATGGAGCTGTAGTATGATCCTCACAGTAACTGCTAGGAGCAGAGATGAAAAACATATAACCATTATGACTGCTTGGTTTGAGCTTACCATGACCCATTTTCCCCAAAAGTCTGGACTTTGTTAGAGCTTTCTTTGTTAAATATCTATGGTGCCTTTCATTTTAGCTGCAGTTTTAGCTATTCAACAACTTTACAAAGTAGACTTCTTGGTTTCAATGAATGGATCAACAAAGAAGATTTCAGCCTAAATTACTTTCTGTGCACATGTGACCAAGAGACTTTTGTGGCAGAGTGAGGGCTGAAATAGGGCTGGCTACAACAATTCTCTGTTTGAATGAGAAGAAATGAATAATCAAAATCTCATTTTAAAACTAATGTAACGAATGTGAGATCTTCTGCAACAGATGACTGGGCTAAAAGAAAAAAAAAAAAAAAGTAGAATTGTGGTTAGGTTGTATTTCTGGAAAGAATTTAGGCCAAGCTTTAATCCCTACTCTGAACAAAGCAGAACAGAACTCTTACTCAATTCATTCCAAGTTTTGTCAAATAAATAACTGAAATACTCACAAGGTAAGAGGCTGGTGTGGGTTTAGGACAAATTGTCCTACCATAGAGATAAAAGTCCTCCAGGGACCAGAAAGTCTTAGGAGGATGGACAGGATATTGTATACTGTTATCCTATATTCCTTTCACACCCAGTTCTGCCCCTTTGCTCCCTTCTCTCCGAGTGCACGTGGCAGGCTGTTATCACTGAATCACAGAAGCATCCAGGTTGGAAAAGCCCCTCAGGATCACCAAGTCCAACCTACAACTCTACAGAATTCACCTTAAACCATATCCCTAATCACCACATCCAAATGACCCTTAAACACATTGTGCTGGTTTGAACTAATTGGAGAATTTGAGTGAGAAATTAGACTACTGGCTGAGAGAGGAAAACACAGTATGGCACTTCACCCAGAGCTTTACTGAGAAAGAAAAAAAAAAGGTTGATTTTAAAGTTATAACCAAAATATAGATAAGGCAGATGGTTTCAGACCGCTCTGGCTGCAGCTTCTTCTCTTGCATGGTTCCTTTGTCTCTCTGCCTTGGTAACTAATTCTCATTAACTACTTCCCTACTACCAATCCCCCTGGCTGATCTACCTCAGCTTATCTGCAGCACCAACAGGTGGTGAGACAAGATTTTGGAAGGGCAAAAAGGTGGTAGGGGGTGGCTGGTTACCTCTCTGTGGGGATTTTGGTCTCTGGGAGGGCTCTGTATTACCTTTTCATTGTATATATCTGTAAATTTCTGTTATACCTTGTAAATATCTGCTTGTATATTGTGCATTGCTGTAAATATAAAGCTTCATTCATCAACCTCCAGTGTTCGGAGTCCTAGCCGGGGTTTATATCAAAAGGTTGGGGGGGGGGGCAGGTAACTGCTAAACCACTACACACATCCAGGGTTGGTGACTCCACCACCTCCCTGGACAGCTCATTCCACTGCCTGATCACTCTCTCTGTGAAAAACTTTTTTCTGCTGTCCAATCTAAACCTCCCCAGTCTCAGCTTGAAGCCATCCCCCTTGTTCTGTCTCAAATTACCTGTGAGAAGAGCCCAGCAGCAGCCTCTCCACAATGTCCTTTCGGGTAGTTGTAGACAGCAATGAGGTCTCCCCTTCAGCCTTCTCTTTCTCAAACTAACCATCCCCAGCTCCCTCAGCTGCTCCTCATAATATTTATCCTGGAGGCCCCTCCCCAGCTTCTGTTGGTTTGAGGGGGAGAGCAGCCTTCTCCAGGCCTTGGCTGGCAGGCTTACTTCTGGCTATGCCACTGGGCCTGTTGAGGCCTGGAGCAGGGCATTGAAGCCTGGCAGCCTGCGCCTAGTTTGGGATGCAGCTTGGCCTGCCCCTGGGCCTGCAGAGGCTGAGCTTGGGGGGCTCCGGCTGGAAGGTTTTGGCCTGGTAGGCCCAGGTTTAGAACGGGGCCGAGGCAGATCGATTTGTGTACATATATATTCCGTTTCCCTGAATATGAATACCTTTGTGTATATATTTGCAAATGGCATTCAGGTTTTGCCTCCCATTCTGCACAAGTGTTTTTGGTTTACTCCATTGGGGGGTGAAATCATAGAATCAGTCAGGGTTGGAAGGGACCACAAGGATCATCCAGTTCCAACCCCCCTGCCATGCCCAGGGACACCCTACCCTAGATCAGGCTGGACAGAGCCTCGTCCAGCCTGGCTGCAAACACCTCCAGGGATGTGGCCCCAACCACCTCCCTGGGCAACCCATTCCAGGCTCTCACCACTCTCATGCTGAACAACTTCCTCCTCACATCCAGTCTGAATCTCCTTTCATCCTGGTTAGCTCGTGGGTCAAACTTGGAAAAAGGTAGACTAATGGACGTAAACATAAGGAAAAACTTTCCTTTAAGGGCAACAGAGCCCTGTAGCAGGCTGCCCAGAGAGGCAGTAGAGTCTCCTTCTCTGGAGACTCAAAATTCACCTGGATACACTCCTGTGCAACCTGCTCTAGATGACCCTGCTTTAGCAGGGGGATTGGACTAGACGATCTCCAGAGGTCCCTTCCAACCCACACTATTCCGTGATTCTAAGTGAATCTCCTGAGGTTTCCCCATCATGAAATGTGTGCCCAGATTTAGTTATCTGTCACTTAAGAGCCTATTCTTACCTTCATGTTCCAGGCAAGCTTTACCATAAGGATAGTATTTTGGGACAAAATTTCAAACCGGCTCTCCATTTCTACCAGCTCTAAAGCTCGTCATCAGCTCTTCTCCTTTTCAGTGTTTTACTCACCTCATCACTTCCGCCTGGTACCACTGGACCCCTGTTCAGTAGGCTTCCTGCTACAAGCCACAGTCTTCACGTCTGCTCTGCAGCACCCATTTAAGAAACTGGGCTCTTCATGAGAATTTTGATTTCCTTAACAAGTCCAGCAAACTGAAGATTTTGTAAAGTTTTAGGTGAAAATGCAGACTCCTGGGTCTCTGATCTGGCTGTTCACTCTGATGTGATATTAATACTCTGTTATTAATACTCTGAATATTCATTTCATTATGAATATTCATTTTTACATTATCAATATTCAGAAATTCAGGAACATTCCCTGAGATTCTTTGGCTATTTAGTCGACAGGAAGTAGTTACACAAAGGGTATTGATGAGCATGGAATTAAACAGCTTAAACAGTTTAAACAGTCAGAACTTGGAAAACAGGAACCTGGAAACAGGGAAAAATCTAACTATGCCTATGGCATCTCAGCATGCGTACTCACTACACGCTGGAGCAAAGATACAAAGTGCTCCTGGTAGAGAAGGAGGAAAGAGCTGCCTCACCACTTGGCTGCTGATGCAAGCTGCACATCATGCTGCAAACATGTGGCCACTGTAAAAGAGCCATGAATAGACCTTCAGTCCCAGTGGAGGGTCGCAGCAAAAGGAGTGCAGTTTCTAAATCAGCCCCCATTAACTACACCATTCTGAAAGTGCAAGTGGCGAATAGGCACTAGCAGCCATTGTTTTGGCCAGTGAATTCAAAGCTCCGTGCCTATGTGCCCACCCCAGCACGTTGAGGGCAGCATGAGACACCTGACTTGGTGGTGCTAAATACCCAACCCTCAGGGCCTTGCTAGGGTCAAGCCCTTCATTGTTTTGCTCCATCCTTCAACTGCTGGACCTGGGAACGGGAGAAGAAGAGCAGGTGTTTGAACCGATCTGGCAGGATTTATGCCCTGGCAGGACACACTTAAAGTGAGGCCAACTCTCAAGGTAGATCCATCTTTGAATTTAGATGAGGTTGCTCAAAGTTCTCTCCTGGAGCTGTGGCTTTAGCAAAGAAGTAGACCAGAGATTTCTCCTGGAAAGGCTCACTATCTGTGGGCAGACACTCTTCTCCGTCGCCTCTGCTGCCTTTATTCAGAAGGTGCCCAATTCCAAGTATGCATTGCAACAGAGACATAAATTGCCTTGTTCACATCTCATTTGTAAGGCATGCATGCCTCCATCCAGTGCCTTACTTCAAAAACATCACAGCTTTATGAACTGTTACAAAACCTGCTGTCCTTTGCAGGTGGGATAATGGCAAACCACATCCACTGCTCTGTATTGAAGGGCTTCACAGAGTCTGTCTAAAACACAACCATTTGATTGCATTCATTAGTATGTTCAAGTTAATGAATGCTGAAGAAACAAGTACAGAGCATGTAGCCAGCCAGATGTATGAGAAAGGTGATCTGCCAGGCCATGGGAGCATCTCATGAGAGGCAACCTAGATGATAGCCTCCTGTCCCCTCCTGTTGTGCAATTAGAGCCTTTATCCTAATGCATGTACCCACGTGGGCACCAATGACCAACACGCTGCCCTTTCCTAACTTTCAAGAGCTCATCTTCATAGCCTTAATGTCCTTTTAATGTAGAATTTTTGATGCAATTATTTATTTCCATAACTGTGCAGCCTAGAGTGGCTCACTTACAAGGGTTGCGTGAGAAGACTGTGATTACTCAGGCTTTGCAGAAGATGATTAAAGCAGCGTGACTAAAGTGTTTAAAGTGATCTGTCCTAAAAGAGGGCAATGAGTGAAGTGCCCTCTTCCTGCAGCTGCTGTCTCTATTCAGAGACAGATTTGTTAACTGCAGTGACAAAAGGAACTTTCTTCTCCACCTCATCTCCTTGGCGTTGATCAAATACAGAATGCATTGGGTTTTACTCCTTCTTGTTGCCCACTCAAATTGTTGACTCATTTCCAGGCAAGTTACACATTCACCAGCCTCTTTGACAGCAGTGAGGTGGGAGACAGGTCCCCAATGGCACAATTTGAAGGCAGTGTATTTTACAGAGCTGTCAAGAAGTTCTTCGTTGGGGTTGCTGAGCCTTTATTACCAGCAACGTGTTGTGAGAGAGGACCCAACTTGAGTCTTGGACTTCCAGATGAGTTTGTAAAGACTGACAGAAAAAAACACACCACAATAACTCAACAAAAAGAGCCCTTCTCTTCAACATGGAGCTTATCTAAGCTGCCAGGCAAGATAAATGGTGGACCCTCACAATCTGATTATCACAACCGTTTTGCAAGGTTGATACCATCTTTAGTCCATGGGCCACTATGAAATTAAACTGGCTGATCTGAGAATTGAAGAGCTGAAGGATAAAAGAGGAGGGTGTAAAAGGGGTATATGAAGGAATTTCCTTTCATCGCTTGGTTTATACAAACTCAGCCTGAATATTCATTGTGGGTGGCAAGGTTTGAGAGAAACGGTGGGGGAGTAAACCCCACAGCAACAGGAAATCTTAATTTGGGGAAGAAGAGTCTGCCTGTAAATACTTCCTGGATTGTACTTGCTTTGAGTATGCAAATGGGTTTTGCTATCTGATCCAAAAAAGAGAAAGGAAGAAAACAAAGTTAGAAGAGAAGGGAAGGGAGGGGAGGGGAAAGGAGGGGAATGGAGGAGGAGGGAATAATAAATTTGGAAAAGACCTCTAAGACCATCAAGTCTAATCATCAACCCAATGCCAGCACGCCCCACTAAACCATGTCCCAAAGAGTAGTGACTGCCTCTATCCCTACCCACGTAAAGGTCAGGGTCTCCAAGAAAACCATGTGGTCCTGCAGAAAAACAAAACAAAACAAAAAAGCAAACACAGAACCATAGAATCATAGAATCATAGAATGGTTTAGGTTGGAAGAGACCTCAAAGATCATCCAGCTCCACCCCCCCGCCACAGGCAGGGACACCTCCCACCAGATCAGGACACTCAAGACCTCATCCAGCCTGGCCTTGAACACATCCAGGGAGGGAGCAGACACAACCTCCCTGGGCAACCTCTTCCAGTGCCTCACCACCCTCACTCTGAAGAATTTCTTCCTAACATCCCATTCAAATCTCCCCTCCATCAATTTGAACCCATTCCTCCTTGTCCTGTCATTACAAGACCTTGTGAACAGTCCCTCCCCAGCCCTCCTGTAGGCCCCCCTCAGATACTGGTAGGCTGCTATAAGGTCTCCCTGAAGCCTTCTCTTCTCCAGGCTGAAAAGCCCCAACTCTCTCAGCCTGTCCTCATAGCAGAGGTGCTCCAGCCCTCTGATCATCTTTGTGGCCCTCCTCTGGACTCTCTCCAACAGTTCCATGTCCTTCTTGTGCTGGGGGCTCCAGAACTGCACACAGTACTCTAGGTGGGGTCTGACAAGAGCAGAGTAAAGGGGGAGAATCACCTCCCTTGCCCTGCTGGTAATGCCTCTCTTAATGCAGCCCAGGACACGGTTGCTGTCTGAGCCGCGTGTGCACACTGCAGGCTCATGTTGAGCTTCTCATCCACCCAGACCCCCAGGTCCTTTTCCTCAGAGCTGCTCTCCAGCCACTCACCACCCAGCCTGTATTTGTGCTTGGGATTGCAGCGACCCAGGTGCAGGACCTTACACTTGGCCTTGTTAAATTTCATGAGGTTAGCCTGGGCCCACCTCTCCAGCCTGTCCAGGTCCCTCTGGATGCCATCCCTGCCCTCCAGCAAGTCAACTGTGCCACACACTTGGTGTCATCTGCAAACTTGCTGAGGGTGCACTCCATTCCTCTTTCCATGTCGCTGACAAAGATGTTAAACAGCACTGGTCCCAGCACTGACCCCTGAGGGACGCCACTTGTCACTGGTCTCCAGGTGGACATTGTGCCATTGATCACCACTCTCTGTGTGCAACCTTCCAGCCAATTCCTTATCCAGCGAGTTGTCCACCCATCAAGTCCATGTTTTTCCAGCTTGGTGACCAGGGTGTCATGTGGGACAGAGTCAAAGGCCTTACTCAGGTCCAGGTAGATGACATCAGTTGTCCTTCCCTTGTCCACTGCTGCTGTGACTTTATCATAGAAAGCCACCAAATTTGTTAGGCATGACCCAGCCACAAAGCCTTATGCCCAGGAAGAGGAGAGAAAGGAGGAATCTGCACCTGAACATGTTCTGTAGGGCCTGAGATTTGCAAATGTGAAGGAGTTAGTTTTCCAAAATGCAAGACATCTCCTTAGAAATAATCCCCTACCCACCACAGTCCCTACAGTAAAACTGGCCCAAAATGTTGCATATACCATAATAACCTCCACAATGCTTTTACCTCAAATGAATAATAAAAGGAAAGAACTGGGGTGCATTAAGAAGAGTGTAGCCAGCAGGCTGAGGGTCCTCTTCTACTCTGTGCTAGTGAGGCCACTCCTGGAGTGCCGGGGCCAGTTCTGTCCCAGTTCAAGAGAGACAAGGAACTACTGGAGGGAGTCCTGCAGAAGATACAAAGGTGATGAAGGGACTGGAGGATCTTTCTGAGGAGGAAAGGCTGACAGACCTGAGGCTGTTTAGCCTGGAGAACACCAAGAGTGCATCTTCTCCCCTGGAGAACACCAAGAGTGGTGAAACAATGGAACAGGTTGCCCAGGGAGGTTGTGGCTGCTCCCTCACTGAAGGTGTTCAAGGCCAGATTAGATAAGGCCTTGAGTGACCTGTTCTAGTGGGAAGTGTCCCTGCCCATGGCAGGGGGTTGGAACTGGATGATCTTTAAGTTCAATTCCAACTTAAACCATTCTATGATTCTCAATGTTCATCAATATCTGAAGTGTAGGAGTCAACAAAACAAGGTCCAGACTCTTTTCAGTGGTGCCCAGTAATAGGACAAGGGGCAACAGTCTGGAGCACAGGAACTTCCATCTCAACATGAGGAAAAACTTCTTTCATTTGACCCAGCTGTCCAGAGAGATTGTGGAGTCTCCTTCTCTGGAGAGATTCTAAACCTGCCTGGACACTATCCTGGGAAATCTGATGTGTGTGACCCTGCTTTAGCAGGGCTTTTGGACTAGATGATGTCCAGAGGTTCTTTATAACCGTTACCATCCAGTGATTCTGTGATTCTGTAATTCCAGTCAATGTAGACAAAGTCCAATTTTTCTAGAAGTGATGAACTCCACCAGGTTCAGTAGACTTGGTTTGCACTTGATGTCAGTGAGATCAGAGGTTGGTCTCAGTGACACAGAGTTGGCAGAGTAGTCCTGAAATTGTCCCTAACACTGTGGGCATCTGGTTTGCTTCTGGTTCTGACTAACTTCCACCTTAGCAGTGCCAGCTCCGCAAAAAACAGCAACAGCAGGAGACTGGTAGTGAGGTGCATTGGGTCGGAAAGTCTTTCATGAAGGAAGATGGGGTTTTGTCATCTCATCTTTGAAGAGGCAGTGCAGCAGTCAGGAATTGGAGCTCGGCTTGCATCAGCTTTTACAAATGGAGAGACATATAGAGTTATAAATTGAGGGAGCTTTTAATCTCCAAGCAAGCTACAAATCGAAGGTGAACCTCATTAACTCGGACACTTTGTGTGTTAAAAATGAGAAGCATTTCACTTAATGAGAAGCTCTTAATAGGTGTTGTTTTTTTTGTTAAATTATCATATTAACCAGCAGATAATTAACAAGCATTTTCTTAATGTGGTACTCTACTGATAAAATCTCATTGTCTATAAATCATTAAGCCACACCAAAAAAAAAAAAAAAAAAAAAAAAAATGGCTTTTTAATCATGCTGGGCATTATGGACAAAAAAAGTAGAGGACAATTTTAATTGTTGGGGAACTAGAAGGAAAAGACAAGGATCTCAAATGTACTGGGGGTGTGTACGGGGTGCCTTAAGGTAAATCGAGCACTTAGGGATGGTTTTTAAAACACTTCAGAGTACTTACAGCCATTGATATGTCATTATGGAAACAGCTTCCTTGGAGGTATGACGTGGCAGAAGTTTAAGAGCAAATGTCAGATCCAGGTGGTACTTTAGAGATGTGGGGGTTTCCTCTAAGGAAAAAACAACCAACCAACGAAAAAATGTGGAAAGTGACCCAAGATTAAAGCTTGAAGCTACTTTTTGAAAGTAGCATGGTCTCCTTAATCACAGAATTATCAGGATTGGAAAGGACCTCCGGAGGCTATAGAATCATAGAATGGTGTGGGTTGGAAGAGACATTAAAGATCACCTAGTTCAAACTCCCCCACAACCCACTTAAGGCCTTGTCTAACCTGGCCTTGAAAACCTCCAGAGTGATGGGAGCATACACAACCTCTCTGGGCAACCTGTTCCAATGTCTTACCACACCTACTGTAAGAAATTCTGTAAAGATTATCTAGTCTACCCTGCCTGCCAGAGCAGGCTCCCCTAGACCAGGTTACATAGGACAGCATCTAGGAGAGTTTTGATTGACTCAAGAGATGGATACCACAACGTCTCTGAGCAGCCTGGTCCAGTGCTCTGCCCACTTCAAAGTAAAACAAGTTTTAAATCCTTATGTTTAGATGGAACTTCCTATGTTCAAGTTTGTGCCTGTTACCTCCTGTTCTGCCACTGAGCACCATTGAAAAGACTGGCCCACTCCTCCTGGCACCCACTCTCTAAGTCTTTATAAGGATTTACCTGCACCTGAGCAAAGCCTTTGATATTGTGCCGCACCACATCCTGGTCTCCAAGCTGGTGAAACATGGGCTCCATGGGTAGACCACCAGATGGATAAAGAACTGGCTTGATGGCTGTCAATGAATGGGTCCATGCCCAAGTGGAGGCCAGTGACAAGCGGAGACCCTCAGGGATCAGTCCTGGGACCAGACTTGTTCAACATCTTTGTGGGCAACATGGACTAAAGGCACTGAGTGCACCCTCAGCAAGTTTGCTGATGACCCCAAGCTGTGTGGTACAGCAGACAGGCTGGAGGGCAGGGCAAGGCATCCAGAGGGACCTGGGCAAGCTGGAGAGGTGGGCACAAGCCAACCTCATGAGGTTCAACAAGGCCAAGTGCAAGGTCCTGCAGCTGGGTTGAGGCAATCCCAAGCACAAATACAGGGAGGGACTTTTTAGGCTTTCAGGTAGTGACAGGACTAGGGGGAATGGAACAAAGCTGGAGATGGGCAGATTCAGATTGGACATGAGGAGGAAGTTCTTCAGCATGAGAGTGGTGAGACCCCTGGCCCAGGGAGGTGGTTGGGGCCCCATCCCTGGAGGTGTTTAAGGCCAGGCTGGATGAGACTCTCTCCAGCCTGATCTAGGGTAGGGTGTCCCTGCCCATGGCAGGGGGGTTGGAACTAAATGATCCTTGTGGTGCCTTCCAACCCTGACTGATTCTATGATTCTATTGTACTACCATGTCCTGGACCTGTACTGAGTGAGTGGATGCTGCTCTGTGTCTTCCCAGCTCCCATGGGAAACAGAGAGATAGACCTGTGAAGGTATGGTGAGGGAAGAAGGGATGAGAGTGAAAAACAATGGGAGAAGGTGGAAAACAGAGCACTCACCATGATGGCATATGTTGGGAGGGCATCAGGACCCAAGCACAGGACACGTATTTATAACATGTGCTTGGCAGTTACTTTTCTATCCAGCAATATGAGGGCTTGTTAGAGGAAACTAAAGACCACCAGGAGCCTTCACCCAGAACTCAAACAGTGGAAAGTTTTATGTTAATGCTCCCTGCCAGCTCCTCTCTTTTTCTTATATTCTTTAGCTCTAGGTTATGGCCAGCATCTCGACAGGAATTACCTTGGGCTGCTGCTGAACCAGCTCTGACCTCTGCTGCAAATGTTTTGGGGGCACGATGGCTGACAGTAGAGTCCTGGTTGATCAGTGTTTGCCTTGCACCATGGCCCACTTCTTCCAGCCAGCAACATGATGGGGTGGGGAGAGGGATGTTGTTTCAGGCTGTTAGAGCAAATTTACTCCAGGATTTATGAGAAGGGAAAATCCATTTAGAATTTAAAACTGCTATTAGCTCCTTTCAGTGTGCATGTGTCTGCATGTATATAATATATAGGTATATAATATAAACGCTTATAAAAGATAAAACACAATAAAAGGAGGAGGGGGAGGGGTGTCTGCAAGCCTTGCAGGCACAAAGTGCTGGGAATATGCAGCCAGCTTTGTAATTACCATAACATTTTCAGTGTGTTTGGCCACCAAAGCTCTGAATTGAATTGTTTAGCATCCCTCTCGCTCTCCCTGCCACTCTTCCTTGCATCGCGAAGCTCAGAACCACCATTTGAAGTTTCAAAAGGAACATTTTTTGTGAAGGAGATGATCAGCACCAGCTAAATTGACCACGAGTCACTCCATGTAATCCCTACATCTCCAGCCAGGGAACAAAGCCACATTCCCCTGGGTCATGTCATGAAGCACGCCACACAGGCACTATGGCAGAAGACAATGCTGGAAGGATGATGCTGTCAAAACCAAACGTATGTCTGTGCTCTTACATCAACCAAGACCTCGTTATGCATAATTCTGGGCAATGAACTCCAGGAGCGAGAATATGCAGCCATTTGGTACAGTTGGGTCCCTGTATTGATGGTACAGAGGTGACCCCAGTGACCAGCAATGCAGAAACCCTGCTGCCCTAAGCACCAGAGCCCTGTGTCCTTGCAGATGGGACAACATGGATGGTGTCTCACCCACAAGATTGCCATATAATCATAGGATTGAATGATAGGATTAAATGGTTTGGGATCTTTAAATGTGGTCAAGTCCAACCTCCCTGCAATCAAGAGGCACATCTGCAAATATGGCAGGCTGCTCAGAGCCCCATCTAATCTGACCTGGAATGTTTACAGGGATGGGGCCTATACCACCTCTCTGGTCAGTCTGGGACACTGTTTCATCACCCTCAGCACAAAATATTCCTTCTTTCTATGCAATATAAATCCTTCTCTTTTAGTTTAAAACTATCACCCTTGTCCTGTCACAACAGGCCCTGATACAAAGTCTGTCCCCAGCTTTCTTCTAGGCCCCATGAAGTACTAAAAGGCCACTAGAATGTCTCTCCAGCAGCCTTTTTCTTCCAGGCTGAACAACCTCAACTCCCTTAGCCATCTCCTCCATCATCTGAGGAAAGATTTTAAGCACCACTTTATATTCTGGCTAGGAGGTGAAATCACTTCTCAGCCTGTAAATGGTGTCAGGTTGCTACAGTGAGAATTGCAGGACCAGAACAAAAGGAAAGACAGGGCTGGTGAGGCTGTAGCCTTATACTTAGAGTACCCAAGGGGAAGCAAAGGAACTGTACAAAGATCTGGGCTGCTCATGCATTTCACATACAGAGTCCTTGGATCAGACAAACAGCAAAACCCAGCAGCAGTCTCAGAAACTCTTCAATCTGCTATTTCCTCATTGCTATGGAAGAAGCATATCCTCTGTGGAAAGATGAGCAGGAGTGTGTGTGCCTGTGGTTGGCAAAGAGCATGTTCCTGACCTAGTGGCTCACCCTGCATCACCTGCTGGAGTAAACTTGCTGTGAAAAACAAGAGTGAGAGCTGCCTCACTGAAGCAAACACTCAGGAGCCATAAACATCATCCTTGGGATCTAAACTTAGAATCATAGAGGTTGGAAAAGACCTCTAAGATCATCAACTGAACACCACGATGGCCACTAAACCATGTCCCAAAGTGCCATGTCTACACATTTTTTAACACCTCCAGGTATGCTGACTCCACCACTTCTCTGGGCAGCCTGCTCCAATGCCTGACCACTCGTTCAGTAAAGAAATTTCTCCCAACATCCAATCTAAACCTCCCCTGGTGCAATTTGAGACCATTTCCTCTCATCCTAGTGTTACTTATTTGGAAGAAGAGACCAACCTCCATCGCGCTCAACAAGTTGCAGAGAACAAGAAGGTCTGCCCTGAGCCTCCTGTTTTCCCTGCTGAACAACCCCAGTTCCCTCAACCACTCCTTGGTCACCAGATTGTTTACCAGTTTAACAGCCTTTGTGTGGACAATCTCCAGCAATTCAACATCCTTGCAGTGAAAGCCCCAAAAGTGAACTCAGGATTTGAGGTGCAGTCTCACCAGTTTTGGGTGTGCTCTTTTGGGGTGCACTCACACCTCAATTAAAAAGGCAAAAAGCTCCGTTCCTTTCTTCCAAAACCCAATCCAGAAAATAGAGGCTGTTGCTGTTTCATTACAGAAAAAAAGCAATCTAGGCAAACATCTTTGGAGAGACCAGCTCCATCCAGATGGAGGAATCTCTCTCATGCTGCCATCCTCACATCCATCTGCACTTATTCCTGCCCCACAACTCTCCAAAGGGAGCCATCACTCTCTTCAAAACACTCTCCTGCAGTCAGCAGTGATAGGCAATGTAATAATACCTTTTATTGGGTCAATACATCAGCTGGAAAACAGAAGCTATTCCTTTCTTCAGATGATGGCCAAAAAGTGACCTATGTGAGCGTGCAGCACAGTATATTATGGCTGTTAGGCTGGCCCTATAGGCAGATGGTATATTTACCTCTCTTGGTTCGTCTCTTGGTGCTATATTGCATTTCCTGCTTGGTGAGCAGCCTTAATAAAGCATTTTTCTGAAGGGCTCTCCACTGCACAGCAAATATCCTTCCTCATCCACCAAGTTAGATAGGGATGCATCCATCACAGCTTGTCCCTTGGGATACCAGAGTGCATCATTCAAGGTTAGGGACTGGACAGGCATGTGACAGCAGAAAGATTGCAATGCTGCTTAATGCTGTGCTGCATTAAGGAGATTATGGTCAGTTGGTTGAAGGATGTTCTCCTTCCCCTCTAGTCTGACCAAGTGAGGCCATATCTGGAATATTTGGTCCAGTTCTGTGCTCCCAAGATCGAGAGAGAAAAGAAACTACTGGAGAGAGTCTAGCAGGGTCTACAAAGATGCTGAGGGGTCTGGGGAATGTCTGTGAGGAGGAAAGGCTGAGAGACTTGGGGATGTTTAGCCTGGACAAGAACAGACTGAGATGGGTTCTTCTCAATGCTGATGTAAAGGGTGCAGATCAAGGGGGCTGAGGTCTCTTCAGTGATAGGACATGCGGTGACATGGAGCCACTTAAAGACAAGGAAAAAAATATTTCCTTTGAGGGTGCTGGAGTGCTGGAGCAAGATGATCAGAGAGGTTGTGAAGTCTCCTTCTCTGGGAGAAACCTGCCTGGACATTAGATGCTGGACAACCTGGTTGGGATGGTGGCATGGACTAGATGATCCACTGAGGTCTACTGACCCTCACCATGCTGGAATTCTGTGATTCTGCTAGGAATTATGACCTCCATTGCATGACAAAGAAACAAACGAAACGAGAGGATACAATAGTGTTCCAGTGATGGGAAAGGTTTCATCTCTCATCCTCGGCAGGGTTTCTTTAAGCAGCCTAGAAGAAAACAGGCATTCCTATAATCAGCCATCTGGGTGGCTAGGGATAAAGATCTGTAGCACAGCAGAATGCCTTGAGCTTTCCTGCCAGTAGACATCAAGATCTAACCATGGACTGGGTAGCACACATGCGAGGACTTGGGAATATTCCCATTAAGAGAAGGATCAGAACTAGGGTGTAATAATTTCTGTGTGTAAGGTGGCTTGATTGCTTTGTGCTGCTCAGGAACCACAGAAATCATTGTTTCTAAGAGGCAAGACAAAGGATGGCACTAGCTTAGTGGGGGTAGAAGCTGCCTGGTGTGAAACCAGCCTGGGACCGCTCCTTGCCAAACCAGGTGATAAGGTGTTTCCTGCCATAGAAAGAGCTTCAGTAGTGATAAAGCCTTGACAAGATTTTATTGCTGCTTGTGCTTTCCAGCTTTGCTAACATCTCTCAGATTAACTCTTCGGTGTCTTTCAGGAAGCAAAGAGAGGAATCTGAAAAATTAGTCTTTGGCTCCATTATTAACACATTAAAAATGTCAATACAGGTCTGCAGTGCCAGATGGGAGTGTGGAAGCTTTCATGTAAGGAAGCTGCAACCATAAGCAACGATGACCTTTTAATTGGTCCATTATAAGGTCAGAGCTTGGCCACCACATTGGGAGAGTTCACGAAGCAGTTAATCCATTTAGCAGAGCCGGATCTTTGGAGAGGATGTAAGTGGTGTGGTTGTTGCAGAAGCTGCATTTGAGAGTCATTAAAGGGTTGCCTTTTGCAGGAAGAGTTGTGTTTTAGCAGCATTAGCTCTAGGCTCCACCAGGCAAGCCCTCGTGAATTAGCCTTCACTGAAGCTGCAGCTATAGATTTCATCTTATAGTTTCCTATTGGATAATAAATGACAGCTCTCAGACATCCTAGAAGAGGGCTTCTAATGGCAACTGGCATGTGGGAGCAGACAATACATCCAGACTCAGGGATGAATTAAACCAGAGCTCTCTATAGATGGCTTCTCTCCAGCTGGATGGAGGACAAGGGGCTGTGCACTAGGGAACATATTCACTGAGTCATAGAATAGTTTTGGTTGGAAGAGACCATTAAGATCATCAAGTCCAACTGTTAACCCAGCACTGCCACCAGTAAACACAGGCTGTGTTTCATAATTTGGCTCCTTGCACAATGACCAATGACTGGCATTGTTTGCAAGTGGGCATTTGACACACGCTTCCACCTCTAGCTGTTGTGCATAGTGCCACTGGCTCTTCAGCAAACTGGTCCATGCTCCTCCATCACTATGTCTGTGACCAAGATGAGCTTGGCCCTCTGCTGGTGCCAAACCTTCAAAAGGCTTGTTGTAAGGAGGGACGTCACTGTTTGGTTACAGAAACCCCTGATCAGATAGTACCTGCCAAATTCTGTCCTCTAACAACACAGTGCTCACAGACTCATGCAGGATGAGAAAACGACTGATTCAGAAGGACACAAGATTAAATCACAGAATCACAGAATGGTGGGGGTTCGAAGAGACCTCTGAAGATCATCTAGTCCAATCCACCCACTAAAGCAGAGTCACCCACAGCAGTTTGCCCAGGATCACAATGTCCAGGTGGGTTTGGAATCTCTCCAGAGAAGACTGCAAACCTCTAAGGGCAATCTGGTCCAGTGCTCTAGCACCCTCACAGCAAAGAAGGTTTTTGTTATGTTTAGGTGGAATTTCCTGTGTTCCAGTTTGTGCCTTTTGCCCCTTGTCCTATTACTGGGCACACAGGATGGGGGTAGTTATTCAAGGAGGAATGATAGCTAAGCCCATGCAGGCAACATATGCTAAAGTCTGAGACCATGATCTGGAGCTAAAGGTTTTTCTCTACATGGCTAAGTGCTTCAAATGATCTTGAGATGCTCAAAAACCCACACTTTTGAGAGAAGTATGTCAGCCCAGGCCTGTAAATCTGGCCTACAAGAACTCCCACAATGCCATTTATGGAGAGAGCATGTCAAGAAGGTGAAAACACAGTGTGAAGGTCAGCAAAAAGTTCTTCACCCATGCACAAGCTATCTGAAGAGATGCTACAGAGAGAGAACCTGAGTTAAACCTCAAAGTCAACAGAGCTGATTCTGCTTTGTTCCTGTATCTACCCACCTTATCTTCACCTCTGGTGGGTTTACACTTGGCTGCTGTCTTCTTCATCTTCCAAAAGTGAGTATGGTCAGAAGGACCATTCTGTGCATCTGCTCAAAGACAAAGACCTCAAATCACTGTGGAAGGGTGAGGACAAATGATAGCGTAGGAGCTGAAGTTAGCAAGAACAATTAGACTGCAGGGTTCTTTCATGTGATCACAATATGGTAAAGTCTTCTCCTGAAAGTAGTGGGAATCACACTGTAGAGGTCTTTAGGGATGAAAGTTCAGGTTGTAGAGGTGCACAGTCAATGGGCTGCCCACTTCAGAATCATAGAATGCATTGAAGTTGGAAGTGACTCTTGGAGGTCATCCAACTCCTTGTAGTAAGTAGGGACACCTCTAACTAGATTGGGCTGCTCACAGCCCCATCAAGTTTGACCTCGAATGCCCCAAGGGGTGGTGTCTCCACTACCTTCCTGGGCAAGTATTTTACTGTTCCAGTATTTCACTACTCTCATTGTAAAGAACTTAAACACCTTGTAAACTTGTGAGCAGCTTGCCCAGGTGGTACAAGATTACACCAGGAGATAGTGTTGGAAAAAAGACTCCTCCTTTTTGCCCCATAGCAGCTAATCGTTGCATTGTGGAGACCTCCTGCCCCGGATATCATCTGTATGGTGAAACCAACTTTTATTCTCAGCAGCAGCCCAAATTAGTGCCTTGTAAATAGAAGCATCTTTGTGCCCAGGCACTGACCTTTGACTTGTCTCCTCATCTCAGCAGATTTGATGTGCCCAGCTATTTGTCTTGCCACTTGCCGGGAGGAAGAATAAGAGAGGGGAGGTGGCACGCGACCAGGAGGTGAATGGAGCAAGGCTCTATTCTTGGATCCATCTCAGACTTCCTCTCAGACCCTTTGCAAAGTGACTTTGTCTGTTCATGGGTTGCATGGGGTCATACCCTGCTGTGGTGGATATCCATTGGAAGTGCTCATAGCAAGAAGATCAAAGGGTGGAGGATGCAGCCTGGCTGGAGCCTGTATTGCTGTGCCTAAGCCTAAAATCCAATTCTCGGCTTTTCAGAATCTTGAATGGACATGGACTGGGAGGAAATGAAAGGAACCCTTTGGGTTTGCTTAGCCTGGAGAAAAGTAGGCTTAAGAGAGACATTCTTACCCTCTGTAATCACATGAAAGATAGTTGGAGTGAGGTGACTTGGTCTCTTCTCCCAAGCAGCAAGTGTTAAGACAAGAGGAAAGTTGTGAAAGTGAAGGTTTAGCTTGGACATCAGGAAGAATTTCTTCCCCAGTACAGTTGATCAAGCCCTGAAACAGATTGCCCAGGGAAGTGGTGGAGCCCCTATCCCTGAAAGAATTTAAACCCCATGTAGATGTGACATTTAGGAACAGGGTTTAGTGGTGACTTAGCAGTGTTTGGCTAATAGTTGGACTTGATGTACTTAAATGTAACTTCCAACTAAGAGAGTTTCATGATTCTATGAACTGTGCAGTTTCACTGTCATACCCATTACTGTCACCATGAACAAGCTAAAACATACAAATGCATAGCTGGGAAAGAAATTGGAAATTTAAAGCCAGGAAGCAAAAACAAAAACCTTAAACTCTCTCAAGCCAAAAGTAAAAAGAAAAGATCGAAAATGTTGGCAATTCTCAAGCTGCAGACTGATAACCCTAATCTAGAGACACGGCTTCTAAGTCCACAGACCACCTTCTCTGGTAGCTTGGTGATGCATTCAAACTCTTGATGTGGGCAAAAATGGATCAGAACAAACTCAGGAAAACGAAAGTGTATTAATAGCGAATGTGTGATGCTTACCATGTCAGCATCCTTCTGGGACCTAACATCAAAGAATCCAGCTACCTTCATCAGAAAGCTTATTGTGAGTCATCACCATCCTAGGAGGTCTCGTAGGAACGGGAGGGATATTCATCCAAATCCTAATGTAGAAGAGCAGAAAAATGTATCAGCTCGCATCTTGAAAAAGATGTCACATTTAGTACATCCAGGCTTCAGATAACCAACCACAGACAACCTAGGGATCCTGTCAGTCTGTCCCGGCACCAGAAAGATCCTACTGGGCATTACTATTAGGGCAGGAAGAACTTATGCTGCAGTTTACTGTGGTTGTTTCTTTCCTGCCTTCAAGAAACCAAGGCTTCATCATCAGCTCCATACCTCTATGTCCATTGAGATGACCACCCATAACTGTATTGCAGATCACCTAGAGGCAGACAGAACAAGGGAGACAGGGACCTGGAAGTGCTGGTTGCCAGTTGGTTGAACATGAGCTAGCAGTGTGCCCAGGTGGCATGGAAGGCCAATAGCATCTTGGCTTGTATCTGGAACAGTGTGGCCAGCAGGACTAGGGATGTAATTCTGCCTCTGTACTTCGCACTGGTGAGGCCCCACCTCAAGCACTGTGTGCAGTTCTGGACCCTTTCTGCAAGAAAGTCATTGAGGTGCTGGAGTGGGTCCAGAGGAGAGCAACAAGACTGGTGAAGGGGCTGGAGGGAAATCCTTGTGAGGAGAGGCTGAGGGAGATAGGGTTTAGCCTGGAGAAAAGGAGACTTAAGTGAGACCTTATCATACTCTACTACTACCTGAAGGGAAGTTCTAATAAGGTGGGGATCAGGCTCTTCTTCCAGACAACTTGTGATGAGAGGGCGTGGCCTGAAGCTGCACCAGGGCAGGTTCAGGTTGGGTGTTGGGAAGCACCTCCTGACAGAAGGAGTAATTAGACACGGGAATGGACTGCCCAGGGGAGTGGTGGAGTCACTGTCCCTCAAGCTGCTAAAGGAAAATCAGATGTAACACTTAGTGACATGATTTACTCATGTGGTGGTGTTAGGTCATAGGCTGGACTTGATGATCTCAGAGGTCCAGTCTAGCCTCAATAATTTTGTGGTTCTGTGAAATCACAGCCTCTATGTTTAAGCCAAAGGGTAATGAGACAAGTTCCTGCTGTGGAGAATCTCGTTGGAATCTAGAACAAAATGTTTCCCCATGAGAACAGTCAGACACGAATTATCTCCCAAAGGAAGCAGTGGATTCTCCTACATCGGTCAGTTTTAAAATTAAGCTTGACAGGGTGCTGAGCCAGCTCATATCAACTACCCTATCACCTAGAAAGGTTGAACCAGATGATCCTTGAGGTCACTTCCAACCTGGTTCTGTATTCTATGATTCTATGGAGTTTAACATCTGTAAGTGAATGCTATATCCATTTTGGTTTTGCTGTCCTTCCATTTGTTGAGTGAAGCAGGATTATGCCCCATCACAAACCTGAATTCTGCTATAGTTACTTGAAATATTCCCCACTGCACCAAGATCAATGCCTATAGATTCACAGCAGCTCAGAGACATTCGTGGAGCTCTTTTCACAGCCTAAGAAAGTGAGGTTCAAAAGGATCAGCCATTGGATCAAGTTGCAAATGAAGAATGCAGCAAAACTGTGAGTTCAATCTGGATTACCCAAGTCCTGTACCAGCACTTTCACCCTACAGCTGTTGTCATGCAAAGAATAATATGGGTCATGCTCCTATGCTTCTTCACATGTAACCATTTTAAAGAGGACAACCTTATGAATATGAATGGAGAAGGAATTATCACAGAATCCTAGTGTGGTGGTGGTTGGAAGGGACCTCTGGAAATCACTTTGTCCAATCCCCATCCTAAAGCAGGTACATCCACAGCAGATTGCTGTATTATTGTTAGGATAAGATTTAAAACTTGAATTTTAAAAAGTTATTAGTGAAGGCTGATGGTCAAAATAGCTGCCTAGCTGCAGGTAGCATCTTCCTGTACTTCCTCTTTGAAAACATAAATGCTGGGACTAGGAAACTGTGTCTATTTGGTGAAAGTCTGGTGGGGGAAGTGAAGAAATACTCTCAAGCTTTCCAGGATTTCTGAATTTCAGGATTCAAAAGGCAAATGAAATCCAAAAGGCAGAAGGAGGAAGACACAATCTGACACTTTGTAACATTTTTCTGTTCAGCTGTAGCCCTCCCATGATTTTTCTTTGGTCTTCTCCACCTACTGACTCAGTTCTTCATTCCCAAAGTAACACTCTTGATGAATTTAGCTTTGACAGGCCTGACTGCTTCTTACTTTGGGACTTACTTAGCTCATTATTGTGTGCCCAGCTTGCCAAGAAGGCCAACAGCATCCTGACCTGGTGTCAGAATAGTGCAGCCAACAGGACCAGGGCAGTAACCGTTCCCCTGTACTTGGCACTGGTAAGGCCACACCTCTAATACTGGGTTCAGTTTTGGACCTCTCACTCCAAGAAGGATATCAAGGGGCTGGAGTGTATCCAGAGAAGGGTGGTAAAGCTGGCAAAGGATCTAAAGAACATGCCTGGTGAGGAGCAGCTGAGGGAACTGGAGTTGTTCAGGCTGGAGAAAAAAAGGCTCTCTATAGCTCCCCAAAAGGAGGTTGGAGCCAGGTGGGGGTTTTTCTCCTTTCTCTAGTAACAAGTGACAGGAAACAGAAAACAGCCTCAAGTTGCACCAGGTGAGGTTCAGGTTGGATATTAGGAGAAACTTCTTCACTGAAAGGGTTCTCAACCACTGGAATAGATAATGGTTGGACTCTGTGACCTTAAAGGTCTTTTTCAACCAAAACAACCCAGTGGTTGGTTGAAAGCTGGTCACACTTCCAGCCTGGGTGGATGCATTCTTCCCTAGGATGTAGGGCTGGGAAAATCTGACTCCATTCTCAAACCCACAAAGGTCGATGCCCAAATTATTAGAACTAATTTAAAGATCCAGATAAAAGATTAATTTGACCAGCAAAGGACTAATTGGTTTCAGGACTAATTAAGTACATATCCTTGGCTTTGCTTAATCAGTGAAATTTCCAATGGCATTAAAATGTCTACGAATACAAATCCCTGGAGATTTAAAGCAAATAGTTAAAATCAACTTAGATCCAATTATCATATAAATCACTAATGACCTGGGTAAATTGGAAGCTCTTTGGCTCAGCCTCTAGGGAAGAATAAACCTGATAAAAATGAACATGCTACCTGGATTAATGCACAGGCTCAGGGGACTTAGTAGCAAATAGTCCAATAGGACTTCTTCAGTGACATTTTTATCCATTGCTAAACACCAATAATTCAAAATAAACGGTTTTCACAGGAAGGATTTGATGAAACTTCCAGCAGGAACTTTGCTATCTCTGTGCTCAGCATCCAAAGTCAGATTCACTCAAGAGTAGCCAATTATCCATTGCTGGGCACATTCCTGCTGAATAATTGAACTAGAGGGCAATTAGTTATGTCTGGTCTTGTCTTCCCTCATCTGTTTTTCATCTTGCTCATGGTAAGAGTCTAATATTCCATAAATAAAAAGAAAGGGGGGGAAAGGAAATGACTGAAGACTTTGGGTTTAGTCTAATGAAAAAGAAATTGCAGTTGTTTGCTACATGCCCTAGGATAATCAGATCTGGTTTTCTAAACTCATCAATTAAATGAAAATGGTGGTGGACAAAGAGCGGGTATCTTCCTTCAGCAACTCCAGCTGCCAGTTGAACTATTTGAGGTGAGATTTACAAATCTGAGGAAAGACCACAAAAGCATTATCATGACTAAATGCGACAGCCAGGCCCAAAGAGTAGTGGTGAATGGAGTTAAATCCACCTGGATTTACAAGTCATGTAGATGTGTTGCTCAGGGATATGGCTTAGTGGTAGACTCAGTAGAGTAGGGCTTATGGTTGGACTTGATGATCTTGAAGGTATTTTCCAACCAAAATGATACTGTGAAGCCACCAAATGGATATGACATCTGATAGCAAACACAGAGGAAACACCAGTAACAGTAATAATTTCTCACACACACTCATTTTTAGGTGCAGGCTACAGATGAACTGTATCTCCACTACCCACTTAGGCTGTCTCATCTTGAATTCTTTATTTTGCCAGTCCAAATCCCAGCCCTATTCTCCATTCATGGGAATCTCATGCTTGTATAAAGTAATAAAACATGTGAATAATACATTTAATAAGGGGTTTTTATACCCCTTGATTACAAATCCTACATCTGACAAACTGCAACACACACTAGGCAGAGCTGCCAGCAAATGAGCAGTCAAAGCCTTCATCTCCTGACTCCAGAGTTTAGCCAGGAAATAGTCCCAGTCAGAATCCCTCCCATTCCAGATCACTTGCTTTGCTGTGTGACATCCTATTGACCCACAGAGAGTTAACAAATGTGGTGAGGCACCAGTGGGATAACAAATTAACAGTAAATACCTTACCCAGAGTTGAATAAGTGATTAAGTCCTTGGTCCTTTGGCTGTATCTTTTGGAACAACAGAAAGAACAATATTAAGGTAGAACAAGAGGAATCAGCCTCAAGTTGCACCAGGGCAGGTTTAGGTTGGCTATCAGAAGAAAATTCTTCACTGAAAGGGTTCTCAAACACTGAAAGGGTTCTCAAACAGGCTTCCTAGGGAGGTGGTGGTATCCTCATCCCTGTAGATATTTAAAAGATGCAGAGATGTAATGCTGGTCAACATGGTTTAGCACTAGACTTGGTATTGTTAGAGAATGGTTGGTCTTGATGATCTTAAAGTCTTTCCAAAAGAAACAATTCTGTGATTCTGAGGTACAGCAACCACCCCCAAAATTATAGGAAATAAAAGCAATTGTTTCTCCACCCCAAGTGATAGTTACAAAACCAACTTCTGAAGAACTGTGCTTGCACATAGGTTTTAGCTGTGCCATTATATGGGCTCATACAGGCTCAAGTTGTGCCAAGGGAGATTGTGCTTGGATATTAGGAACAATTTCTTCACAGAGAGGGTTCTTAGGCATTGAAAAAAGCTGCCCAGGGAGGTGGTGGAGACACCATCCCTGAAAGCATTTGAGAGACACCTGGATGTAGTGCGTAGGAATGTGGTTTAGTACTAGTAGCTTAGCAGTAGTAGTGGGATAGCGAGCTCTAGGTGAACAGTTGGACTTGATGTTCTCAAAGGTCTCTTCCAACCTCAACAGTTCTATGATTCTGTGATTTTATTCCATGCTCCTGGTCTGGTATCAAAGCATGACCTCAGAGGTTTGCAGCAGACTGTGATTTGTTGAGTCCATCAAATGGTGGAAATAGGCACATTGAAGTGGATGACCTGCTGAAGGGGTCTGCTGTGCCAGAAAAAGCTCACAAAAAGATGGCTTGACCATGACATCTGTTTTTTAAAGGAAGGTGCACATTCAGGCCACACAGGGTAACATCTGGTTGACCAAAGAACGTTTGTGAGACCTGGATATGAAAGGAAGTAATACTTTTCTCCCTGCCTTCCTTTTTCATCTTTGCCCATCTTACTACAACTTTGTGTTACTTGGCTTTGCCCAGGAATTTTCTGTGGACTTTAAAAAAGTGGGTGTTCAGGCAAGAAATAAATCACTTTACTGTTTCCTGGCAGAGAGATACAGCCTGGTACTTCCTGTTTCAGAGAATCATAGAGTGGTTTGGGTTGGAAGAGACCTGTATCAGTCATCTAGTCCACCCTCCTTCAGTCAACAAGAACAACTAGATCAGGTTGCTCAGAGCCCCAGCCAACCTGACCTAGAATATTTGTTTGCTTTTAAAGAAAGAAAGAAAGAAAAAAGTTTCCTAAACAGACAAAGCAGAAAATAAGGAAATGACTATTCCTCCTCCCTCACCCCCTTCTGCTCAGCAACCCTCAAAAACCTCTACAAATACGGACTAAGCCTCAGCAGTTTGTCATCCTTCCTTTCCTCCAATATCATTAGGAGGATTGTTAGAGGTCAGAGTACAGTCGTTTGGGGGATAAAACAGCTCAGAAAAATGGCTAAATAAAACTCTGAGTCCCTCAAACCCTTGTTGCTGAACATGCCCTGCAGCATTGAAGTATTGTAGGTGTAGGGATGCAGCATACATCAGAGTGGACTTAGAGATTCATGGGAAAGGATGAGGAAAGGTTGACCTGCAGGGCAGTGGTGAAATAAACTTTTGTCTTTCCTCTGGTTTTGCTGCTTTTCCAATCCTGTCCAGGCAAAGGAAAGTTGCCCAGTGGAAAAGGGTCTGGGTTGACAACTAGCTAAGGATAATCTAGTAGATGAGATGGTAGATGCCTCATCCCTGGAACAATTCCAGGTCAGGTTGTCCGGGGCTCTAAGCAACCTGCTCTAGTTGAAGATAACCCTGCTTAGAGCAGGGGATTTGGACTAGATGATCTTTAAAGGCCCCTTTCAACCCAAAGCATTCTCTTAACAGACACTTTCTATTCATTCAGTGCCATCACTGAGCTCCACTACAAAATATTCAACCTCATTGAATATGAGGCTGGAGCACCTCTGCTATGAGGACAGACTGAAAGAGTTGGGGCTGTTCAGTCTGCAGAAGAGGAGGCTCCCAGGTGACCTTCTTGTGGCCTTCCAGTATCCGAAGGGGGCCTACAGAAAACTGGGGAGGGACGTTTTAGGCTCTCGAGTAGTGACAGGACTAGGGGAAATGGAGCAAAGCTGGAGGTGGGGAGATTCAGATTGGATGTGAGGAGGAAATTCTTCACCATGAGAGTGGTGAGGCCCTGGAACGGGTTGCCCAGGGGGGTGGTTGTGGTCACTTCCCTGGAGGTGTTTGCAGCCAGGCTGGATGAGGCTCTGTCCAGGTTAATCTAGGGTAGGGTGTCCCTGGGCATGGCAGGGGGATTGGAACTAGATGATCCTTGTGGTCCTTTCCATCCCTGACTGATTCTACAATTCTATGATTCTATGATTCGTTTTATATTCATTTATGGCCAGGAGCTTAGTGCCCAGCACCACATACAAGCACCAAGCACTGAACTTGCCCACATAACATTAGGCAAGAAAGGACCATTTAAAGTCAGGCTAAGCCACATCCACTCAGTTTGGCCTCACATCTGAATTTCTTTACATTTTTGTGACCATCACTTCAACTGCACACAGCCACAGAGGGATACACAAGTTCTACACTTCAGGGTGGAAAAACCACATCCTTCCTCACGTGACAGGGCACATTTGGCCTGGAAAATTTGCTCTTCTCTAGGGAATCAAGTATTCATCTGTAGTTGGTTTATGAGACAAAAATAGATCAGGCCTTGTTTCCCCCCAGGGTTCTGAGATTTTTTTTTTTTTTTTTTTTTTCCTCCTTTTGCTGGGAAAACCCTCCCTGGTTTCCCAGCAAGCTGAACCTGGGATCTCCTCACACGTGCTGCAGGATGAGAGTCTCTTTGCATGCTTGCCTGTGGCTACCAGCGTAGCCAGGCTCTTTTTCTCCAGAATTATATCGCTCAGGATAGAAAAGCTGAAATTTACTCTGCTGGCTGCCATCGATCCAGTAAACCCCAAAATTTCCAGGGGAGCATCAACAGCCAAGGTAGTTCAGCATCCACAAACCCACTGGAGCTTCACCAGAGTCAGTGGGATGCAGAGCCATCACCATCTCCTCTGAGGAGCCTAAGTGTTGGCAAACAAGGATCTGACTGTTGCTAAGCTACACCGAGCTGATCTGTGTGATGTGGGACTGTGAGAGCTCAGGTCCTTAATCAGTGGGATGAGGGAAGGAGGTTGTCTCCAAGCAGGAGAGCCCCAGTACATGGTGCTTAATGCACAATCAAGGTTGAAAGGCTGTCTGCTGTATCATGCTGCTGGGGCTTCAAACTCAGTATTACCCTGGGTAGTGGTGGCATGAGAAAGCAGGCAAGGATGCTTGAAGATGTGTTTTTTAAGATGATGAGGGCTTTAAAGGGCTTATCCCCTTTCTGTAAAAACAAAATTAAATGGTGTTATGTAACTCCCAACCCCTCTAAAGCTTCAAACACATCCCTTGAAATGGGGGGAAAAAATATAAATAAATAAAAGGGAAGATTTTAATTTGGAAATAGCCTCAGTCATCAAAGTATTTCACCATTACAAAAAAACTAAAACAACAACAAAATAAAATCCTAATATGCAACATTTCAAGTAAAGCAAATAAAAACCACACCTTGAGCATAAGCAACATGCAATAAAACTGAGCTGGGACCCTTTCATCACTCAGCCCCACTAGTATCACAGAATCACAGAGTGGTGGGGGTTTGGAAGGGATCTCAATGGATTTCTAGTCCACCCCCTCTGCCAAAGCAGGGTCATCCAGACCAGACAGTCCAGCATCACAATGTTCACGTGAGCCTCCATAACATCTCTAAGCAACTTGTTCCAGGGCTCCAGCAGCACCACAGGGAAGTTTTTCTTCATGTTCAGATGAAGACAAGGTTCTATTTTGTGCCAAAGCCCCTTGTCCTGTTGCTGGCCATGACTGAAAAGAGTCTGGCCCCATACTCTTGCTCCTCACCCTTTAGCTATTGATCAACACTGAGAGGATCCCCTCTCAGACTGCACTTCTCCCGACTAAACAGACGCAGGTCTCTCAGCCTTTCCGCTTCATATTGATGGTCCAGGCCCCTTGTCATCCTCATAGACCTTTGCTGGACTCCCTCCAATAGCTCCCTGGCTCTCTAGCACTGGGGAGCCACAAAAAGAAGCATAGAATCATAGAATGGTTTAGGTTGGAAGAGACCTTAAAGATCATCCAGTTCCAACCCCCGCCATAGGCAGGGACACCTCCCACTAGATCAGGTCGCTCAAGACCTCATCCAGCCTGGCCTTGAACACATCCAGGGAGGGAGCAGACACAACCTCCCTGGGCAACCTGTTCCAGTGTCTCACCACCCTCACTGTGAAGAACTTTCTTCTAATATCCCGTTCAAATCTCCCCTTCATCAATTTGAACCCATTCCTCCTTGTCCTGTCATTACAAGACCTTGTGAACAGTCCCTCCCCAGCCTTCCTGTAGGCTCCCTTCAGATACTGGAAGGTTACTATTAAGTCTCCGGGAAGTCTTCTCTTCTCCAGGCTGAAAAGCCCCAACTCCTTCAGCCTGTCCTCATAGCAGAGGTGCTCCATCCCTCTGATCATTTTCATGGCCCTCCTCTGGACCCTCTCCAGCAGTTCCATGTCCTTCTTGTGTTGGGGGCTCCAGAACTGCACACAGTACCGCAGGTGGGGTCTGATGAGAGCAGAGTAAGGGGGCAGAATCCCCTCCCTTGCCCTGCTGGCCACGCTTCTCTTAATGCAGCCCAGGACACGGTTGGCTGTTTGAGCTGCATGTGCACACTTTTGGCACATGTTGAGCTGAACAGGACCTAGCACTCCAGTTGTAGCCTGCTAGGACAGAGCAGAGAGGGAGGAGATACTCCCCTGACCTGTGAGCCACACTCTTAAGCCCAAAAGCCATGGTTTGGTGCCCACCCACATTGTGGCAGACCCCCAGGTGCTTTGCCTTCAAGTTTCTTGTAGTGGGGGCTTTTTCTTGAATTTTTCTTTTCCCACCACCACTGGGTATTGAACAAAAACTAATCAATACTCATAACAAAGCTTCCTAGGTGCAGGAGGGAAAGAGACAGCTCAGAATTATCATTATAATGGGAGGATTGATTCTCCCTCCAGTAATTCAGTTCAGAGAGCCTCAGACCTCACCTTACACCTCTGACCATTTGTTTAGCTTGGGCTGCTTATGGTCTTGCCAGCATGGCATCCATCCTGTAGAAACCTTCCTAGCATTAGCAGAGCATAGAATCATACATTCCTTTTGGTTGGAAAAGACCTCTGAGAACATTGAGTCCAACCATCCCCTAACTCTACCAAATCTGCTGCTAAACCAAGTCTCTCAGCGCCACAGCTCTGCATCTCTTAAATACCTTCAGGGATTCAACCACCTCCAGTCTTCAAAAACTCTTTCAATGAAGAAATTTCTTCTAATATTCAGTTTAAAACTCGCTGGTGCCATTTAAGGCCATTTCATGAATCAAAAATTTGAGCCCCAAAATGCTGAGAGCTTCAGCCTGAGAGGGTTCCCCATCATCCCAGTGCCCTGTGAAAGTTGTTTGCCTGGAAACTGGTACAAAGTCACATGAAACCACACCATCTCTAGGTAGGTGCTTTCAAGACAAGGCTTGGACTTGAGAGCAAGGATGAGGTGTTGCATTATGCTGACTGGGGCAGGTTTACCACCCTCCAATGGAGGGAATTTTGAGGTGTTTCTCGCTGGAGATCCTTTTCATGTTGCAGGCTTTTACAAGAAGTGTTTTCTGTCTCCAGAGCAACACTGCTGCATTAACAGACATCACACAGAGCCTCAGTGCGTCATCACGGGGGAAGGAGAACCAGCTTCCCTGGGTCACTGAGCTCCTGGCTCTTCTGTTGTCACCACCAACACCAGGAGCAATTAGTGCTTCTGGAAGGAGAATCCAGCTTCCCCGGGTCACTGAGCTCCTGGCTCTTCTGTTGTCACCACCAACACCAGGAGCAATTAGTGCTTCTGTACAAACCACTCTTGGGTGGATCCAGAGTAAAGAGCACCAGCAAGAATTCTGCAGGGTTTTGTACAGAGATGAGTGATTGGTATTTGAGTAGCACTTACTGTGTTTGATGAGAACTGGTGCCAGGTGGTAGAGAGATGTCCAAGCACATGCAAACACACTCCAATGTGGTTACATCAGGATCTGGTTTTCAGGGTAATTTTTCAGTACAACAGCTTTGAGCTGGAGTGGGGTCAAGTCTCCTGCTCCTGCCAGACTACTGTGGGACCGTTCACAACTGTTACAAGCAGTTCCAGGGGACTTTTTCCTATAGCATTTCTGTGCCAGGTACCATTTCTTGTAGTGGAAACTACTGGGGGTTGTTGTAAAATGTGTTAAGTTTGAATATTTTCCACCTCTGCTTCGCTCTGATGAGACACAACCTAGACTACTGCATCCAGCTCTGAGGCCCTCAACATAAGAAAGACATGGACACGCCGGAGAAAAGGGCTATGAAGATGATCAGACAGCTGGAACACTTCTGCTGCTTGGAGGCGCTGGGAGAGCTGAGGTTGTTCAGCCTGGAGAAGGCTCCAGGGAGACCTCCTAGCAGCCTTCTAGTACTTAGAGGGCCTACAAGAAAGCTGGAGGGGAGTTTGTCCCTTGTCCTATCACATAGGGCACATAGTGATAGGACAAGGGACAATGGCTCCAAACTGAAAGAGAACAGATTTAGATTAGATGTCAGGAAGAAGTTCTCCACCATTGAGGGTGATGAGGCACTGAAACACATTGCCCAGAGACTTTGTGGATGCTCCCTCTCTGGAAGTGTTCAAGGCCAAGCTGGGCAGGGCCTTGAGCAACCTGGTCTAGCAGAAGGTGTCCCTGCCCATGACAGGGGGTTGGAACTAGATGATCTTTAAGGTCCCTTGGAACCAAAACTATTCTGTGAGACTATGATTCTGTGAAGCCTGTTTTGTGCAATGGATACAGAAGGCAACAATGTCCCTAGCTCACATAGAGACAGTGATGGGTATATACCTCCTAAGATGAGTAAAGGATCTGCAGAGGTTATGGCACATATGATGGACACCATGCACCTTCTGCCAAAGAAGGGAGCACTGGCATCTTCCATTTCTAGAGCAACAGGGTATTTTGTTAGATTGAGATATTCACCTAACCCAGATAGTTGTTGGGACATAAAAAAAAAACAAAAAAAAACCCCCAAACATCTCAGGTTCTCCTTGTCCAGTTTCCTTGTAAAGAAATAACCCCAAAACCAACCTCATGGGAAAAAAAGCCTCAAAACAAAGTATCAACAAAGAAACTGAGGATGGGCTTGTTTGCTCAAATTGGTTCCCACTCTGGTAGATGGTACTTCTAGGACATTACTGGAGATATCTTTAGCACCAACACCAATGCTCACTCTGCTTTTGCTCCATGTTTAATGGAGATGGGGACAAACAAGAACCAAAACCTGCAGTGAGAGAGAACTTAGGAACAGAGTGAGAAATCTCTCCATGTTCAGCAGGCAAAGGACTCAGGATGATGAAGGGATTGGAACGTCTGCTGAGAGACCTGGAGCTTCCTTACTCTGGAAAAGAGAAGACTGAGAAGGGATCTTATTAATGTTTATAAATATCTGAAGCTCAAGAAGGGGCCAAGCTCTTTTCAGTGGTGTCCTGTAACAGCACAAGGGGCAATGGATACCAACTGCAACACATGATGTTCCATCTCAGCTTGAGGGAAAACTTCTTTACTGTGAGCATGCTGCAGCTGTGGAGCAGGCTGCACAGAGATCTTCTGTAGTCTCCTCTGGTGACTTTCAAGACCCATCTGGATGCAGTCCTGTATGTCCTGCCCTAGGTGATGCTGTTTTGGCAGGGGATTCAGGCCCTGGAGGTCACTTCCAACCCCTACAATTCCATGATTCTATGACCTGAACAGAGATGTGTTGTACCATCTACATATGCAAGGGAGCTCATCCACATGCCTTCATGGAAGATGAGGGCTCCTGGAGCCCCAGATAATTATATGTGCTCAGCAGTCAGCACGGTGAGCAGAAGGTTAGTTCTAGTGTCATGCTTTTGTCCCTGTTTGGTGAGCCCGTGGTGAAGTGTTCCTAGGAGCATATATAGACCTATCACCACATGGCCCAGCCACAAGCCCACAAAGGATCAGCCAAGCCAAAATGAAGACAAAGCACTTGGAGGTTTTGTTAAGACAAGAGGCAGAGCCTTCAGTTGGAGCTGCTCATACCATACACAAATGAAGGCACAAATCAATGCAAAGTGTTTGAACTCCAGAAGGAGAGGGAAAATCAACACATCTATCACACTCAGACACACGTCCATGTGAGCCTCTGAGCTGGCAGCATCTTTTATCAATGGCAGCAGCTGGATTAATACAAACTGGGATATCCAAGTGACAGGACATGAGGTCCGTCCCCCTTCTCCAAATGGCAAACACTTCCCAGCAGCCTCCAGCATCATCGCTGGGCACACAAATTCTCCCAAAGCACCTTTAAAGAAAATGTTTAGCCCCACTTTAAGGAAGAGACACTGAGAAGTGCTACCCCATGGCTGAGCTCAGAGAAGAAAACTAAGCTGGTGTTGGACTCTTGAAGCAGGTTTGCCCTCAGCAGGTTACTCAGGATCACAATGTCCAGGTGGGTTTGGAATGTCTCCAGGGAAAGAGACTCTACAACCTCTCTTGAGAGTCTGCTTCAGAGCTCTGTTACCATCCTTCCCCACTGCTGGGTGGGGAACTCATCAATGATTCATCTTCAAATCCTAGTGACCTCAATGTCCCAGACCAGTAGCAATTAAGTAGCATTAAAGACAATGTCAATTGTTCCTTTCAGCAGGATGACAGGTGTCAGGAAGAGCATGTGCCAATAGAAACAGGGGAATGGGCTGTCTCACACTCACTCATCTGACCATCCATCCAGGGTGCTCTGACACCCATCGATTATCACTTAGTGCTCCTACACGAGGTTACAAAGCACTGTGCAAACATTAACTGAGTAAAACCCTTGCCAGGCTGTGAGGGAAGGGAGAGTTGTCATCTCCACAGTGCAGCCAGGTAACAGAGCCTGGGAGTGTTCAGGGCACTAGTAGAGAGGAGGAAGCAGGCTGGCTAGAGGTGAAGACAACAAGTTGTGATTCTCATACTAATAACACTTGTCCAAAGCCATGGAGCAGCTGCATTAGTTTCCCTTCGCCTGCAAACCAAAGGGATAAATCCTAAAAAGGGGTAAGGACAGAAACAGTCTCCATCAGGGGCTGTGGCTCTTCTGCTGGACTTCTCCAACACCACAGAGAGCCATATCCTGATGGGAGGCCATCCATCTGTGCTGAGACCAGTTCAATCAATCAATTCCCTTTATGTCTGATTTATGACAAAATCTGGGGTTTACTACAGGATTTTTTAACTTTTGTGAAATGACACTTTAACTTCTTTGAAATGACACATCAAAGACACTGGTAGGACTAGATGTCCTTTGAAGGTCCCTTCCAACCCAAAATATTCTACCATTCTATGATTCTAAGACTGTAAACTCTTGGACGTGGGGAGCATGTTTTGTGCCAGTCCTTGTGGTGCTAACCACAAAGGCATGACCAGAGATGCTTTGATGATCACAAATAATTCCCCTTTAATGGGCAAAATTAGAGTTTGTGTAGAGGCCAAACATCTGTCAAGAAGGGGTGAAGTGGAGTTTATCCAGTCCTAGAGTAAGAAAGCATGAGACATCCCTTCTGGACCTGTCTGGAAGCACACAGGGCCTTCGTCCATAAAGCCCAAAGTGTTTCCTGCAACAGCTTCTGAAGATTCTCCCTCATCTCCCTCCATGGCCAAGGGGTCTGCATGTCCAGCCCAGACTGACAAGTTAATGCCTGACAGCTCTGGGTGCAAACAAAAGCCTGTTTTGTTATTTTACCAGACTGCTTGAAAATGCAGGAGGCATTGAAATACTAAGATGGGTTTTGATTCCAGGTCATCCTCAACCAAGTAAGCACCCAAAGCAGTATCTCTCTCCACCATGCCTAAGCTCATCTGCTTGGTACCTGTTCACCAGCACAGAGCCACTCAGTAAGGAGAAGGATGTAGGAGTCCTGGTGGATGATAAGTTCTCCATGGAACAGCAATGTGCCCTTGTGGTCACGAAGGCCAATGGTGTCCTGAGATGCATTAAGAAGAGTGTGGCCAGCACCTCGAGGGAGGATCTCCTTTTGCTCCACTCTGCCCTGATGAGTCCACATATGGAGTGTTGTGTCCAGTTCTGGGCTCACCAGTTCAAGAGGCACAAGGATATACTAGAGAGTGTCCAACAGAGGCTATAAGGATGATGAAGAGACTGGAACATCTGCTGATGAGGAAAGGCTGAGAGACCTGGGGCTGTTAGTCTGGAGAAGATTGAGAGGTAGTCTTATTGTTTACAAATGCAGAGTGGGTGTCAAGAAGAAGGTGTCAGACTCTTTTCAGTGGTGTCCTGTGATAGAACAAGGAGCAACAGACACAAACTGCAACTCAAGAACTTCCATCTCAACATGAGAAAAAACTTCTTCACTGTGAGGGTGATAGAAGCTGCTCAGAGAAGCTGTGGAGTCTTCTTCTCTAGAGGTTTTCAAAACCTATCTGGATGTGTTCCTGTGTGACCTGCTCCAGGTGATCCTGCTCTGGCAGGGGGGATGGACTCTGTTTCTGGACTTCCCTTCCAACTCCTACCACGTTATGATTCTAGGATTATTTGAGACCTCCATTACATTTCACATCTATCTTTAAGTCTTAAATCCTTTTCACCTCTCCAAGATACTCAGGAAATTACTAGAAGAAATGTTTCCCTTTATTTTTAAAATGAGAGCACAAACAAGACTCTGGCACTGGGGAGAAGCTGGGAACAGATGTGTCCTGAGGTCAATCCAAACCCTATTGTTATTCACCACTGCAACCCACCACCGCCCTGACAGGGGCAGGCAAACGAAGCTGCATTTATTATAGCAAACTAGACAAGGTCAGGGCACAGGATCAGACTCCAGCACACAATTACACATACTTTTAAGCTACTGGCAGGCTATCAGTCACAGCCAGACCATGAGAAGCTGCATCCCAGACACTGACCAGACCTTGGAAGGTCTACATAGGCCAAAATGCCTTTTCCAGAGCACAGACTGGGTTTGGTCACCCTGTTTTGAAGAACAAGAAAATTTAAGCACAGAACCACGACTGTGCCATGCTATACCTTGGGATTGCTCAATGACCTCTGTCCTGTGTTTCTTATGACAATGACATAACCAAAAAGCCCAGGATCTTCTTCAACCTCTTTGTAAATCACAGGATCATGGAGTGGCAGGGGTTGCAAGTGACCTCTGGAGATCTAGTCCAACTCTCCTGCTAAATCAGAGTTATCCAGAGCAGATTGCTCAAGATCAGAATGTCCAGGTGGGTTTGGAATCTCTGCTGAGAAGGACATTCCACAACGTCTCTGGGCAGCTTGCTTCAATGCTCCACCACTGTCAAAGTAAGGAAGTTCCTCTTCACACTTAGATGGAACTTTATGCCCATTGCTCCTTTTCCTCTCACGGGGCACCACTGGTCCTATCCTCTTGCCTCCCAGCTTTTAGGTATTGGTAAGCACTGAGAAGATCCCAATGTCAACTCACTGTAGAGTTTGCCTCACATAAGGACATCTCCAAAGGTGGAGGTCATCCAAGTGCATTTATAGCAGAAAGAGAAGGGCCAGAGAGGGTTGAAGGAGAAGCATTGCCTTCTGCATGGAAAGCAGCCCCTCAGGCTGTGCACCATGAGCTCTGGCAGCTGACAAGTGTGTGGTCCCTTAAGTGCTCTCCTACTGTTCTGAACAGAGACCAGCTGGTGGCTGCACAACTCCTGGCTGAGGGCAAAGTCTTGCTCACCTTCAGGATGGTTTTGTAAGAGCTATAACAAATGCCTCCCTGTACATCAAGCTCCAGTGCCTGATGTCTTGTTACATAACATTTGCAGTCTCTTCACAGAGTTGGGAAGATAAAGGATGTCCCTTCATGGACTGGAGCATAGAATCATAGAATCAATCAGGGTTGGAAGAGACCACAAAGATCCAACCCCCCTGTCATGCCCAGGGACACCCTACCCTAGGTCAGGCTGCCCACAACCTCATCAAGCCTGGCTGAAAACACCTCCAGGGAAGTGGCCCCAAACACCTCCCTGGGCAACCCATTCCAGGCTCTCACCACTCTCATGGTGAACAACTTCCTTCTCACATCCAGTCTGAATCTCCCCACCTCCAGCTTTGCTCCACCTCCCTAGTCCTGTCACTACCTGATAGCCTAAAAAGTCTCTCCCCAGCTTTTCTGTAGGCCACCTTCAGATACTGGAAGGCCACAATAAGGTCACCTGGAAGCCTCCTCTTCTCCAGACTGAACAGCCCCAACTCTTTCAGTCTGTCCTCACAGCAGAGGTGCTGAAGCCCTCTGATCATCCTCATGGCCCTTCTCTGGACATACTCCAACATGTCCACATCCCTCTTGTAATACGGGCTCCAGAACTGGATGCAGTACTCCAGAGGGGGTCTCACCAGAGCAGCAGAGGGCATTGCTGCTGTGATGGCTCACATAGCATGTGGTGCTCAAGAAAGGAAAAAGCACCATGGAAGAGGTCAGTGTGGCACCATGTCCATGGCTGGCCACCATCCCACATGTCACCAAGCATTCTGCTAGACCAAAAGAACTTGATGATACAGCACACAACCTTCTGCCTGCCTCTGACATTCACCTCCTTACATTTTTGTCAACCTGCTGAACTCAGAAAGTCACTGAGAGCTGTGTTTGCCTGCAGGACATGCACAATACACAACCTCATGAGAAGGAACAACAGGGAGAGGAGCAATCCAGGGAAGTGGTGGAGTCATCATCCCTGGAGGTATTTAAAACAGTGATGGTGATGAGGGATGTGGTTTAGTGGTAGTGGCTTGGAAATAGTGGTGAGATAGTGAGCTCTAGTTGAGCAGTTGAACTTAATGATCTCAAAGGCCTCTTCCAACCTCAACAGTTCTCCAGTTCTAGGAACATTCTGAGTGACCCTGCTTTAGCAGGGGGTTGGACTGGATGATCTCTAGAGGTCTCTTCCAACACCCAACCTGCTGTGATTCTGTGATTCTATGAGTGCAGAGAAAGCAAGAGGCCCATGGCAGTGGAATGGAGGAGATCATGAGCCAAGATGGTTATGACTGTAAGCAGGCATGAAAGTGGCCTGAGGGAAACAAGCTGGCATTTGTGAAGCAGCAAGCAGACATGCAGGGGACTTTACTGCAATGCTTTCCAGGGAAGCAGGGTGGCATGGGACATCTCTGGGATGCTGTCTGCCAGCACATACAGTGGGCTGGATGGATCAGCTGTGATGATTGGACATGTGTGTGTGGGTGCTGTGGGGATACCCTGGCTGTCATATCTCCCTCTGCCATCTGAGCTGGCCAGACTGGGAAAAGAGTGTGCTGAGAGATTTTTAATGTGCTGCCTGTTGTCATGGAAACCTCTCCCCCAGAATCCCAGCTGGCCAAGGATGCTCACCCCAGGACAAAAACAGCCTCTAGGAAGGGCATGGGCATAAGCAGAAGAGAAGGGGAGGTCCTGGCGTTCAGAGGTCTTCAAGCAGGATAGGACTGGACTCTGCACACTTCAGCCATAGGGAATTGCAAGCCAATCCCTGTGTTAGTCTTGGCACTATATAAGAAGGCTTGGGCAGCCAGGGGTAAAGGATAGAGCTGCTGGAGAGAGTACAGAGGAGGCCACAAAGATGATCAGAATGCTGGAACACCTCTCCTATGAGGACAGGCTGAGGGAGTTGGGTCTGCTTAGCCTGGAGAAGGCTCCAATAAGACCTTACAGCTGTCTTCCAGTATCTGAAGAGGGCCTACAGGAAAGCTGGGGAGGGAATTTTTACAAGGGTTTGTGGTGACAGGACAAGAGGTAAAGGATTGAATCTGGAGCAGGGTAGATTTAGATTGGACATTAGGAAGAAGTTCTCTGCTATGAGGGTGATGAGACACTGGAATGCGTTCCCAGAGAAGTTGTGGACATCTCATCCCTGGAAGTGTTCAAGACCAGGCTGGATGAGGCTTTGAGCAAATTGTTCTAGTGGGAGGTGTCTCTACCCATGGTAGAGGGATTTGAACTAGATGATTTTTAAGGTCCCTTCCAACTCAAGCCTTCCTGCAATTCTGCAGTTCTATTCTATTTCAACCACTAAAAGGTCAGAAGAAAACTCCATTTGGTCATTTACTCTGGAGTTACTCATCATGAGATGTCTGCTCCTGAAGACAACCAACCAGGAGTCCTGCTGTTTAGATCAGCCAGCCTAGGGACAGAGGCAAGGCAAGTGGTGCAGACAAAATATCCCACATATTATTGCATCATGCTTATCAGCTGTCTTCATGAACCTGTCCATCATGATTGCCTTCCAGAGGACAAGCTGGTCCCTTCTGCTGACTCCATGCTCGAACCAACAGTGGCCTAGGCACAGAAAAAAAGCCAAACCCCAAAGAGTGTTTGGAGGCAGAAGTGCAAATCCCCACCTGTCTCCAAGGAAGATCACAGAATTGCTTTGGTTGGAAAAGACCTCTACAATCATCAAGTCTAATTGTCATCCTAACACCGCCATGGCCATTAAACTGTGTCCCAAAGTGACACAGCCACATGTTTCTTGAATGCCTCCACAGATGATGACTCCCCCACCTTCCTGGGCAGCCCTGATCACTCTTTCAGTACAGAAATTTGTCCTAACATCCGACCTAAATCTCACCTGGCACAATTTCAGGCCATTTCCTCTCATTCTATCACCTGATACTTCAGAGAAGAGACCAGCCCCCACCTCACTGCTATCTCCTTTCAGGTAGTTTTAAAGGGCAATAATGATAGAATCATAGAATGGTTTAGGTTGGAAGGGAACTCAAAGATCATCCAGTTCCAATCCCCCACCATAGGCAGGGACACCTCCCACTAGAACAGGTTGCTCAAGGCCTCATCCAACACAGCCTTGAACACATCCAGGGAGGGAGCAGCCACAATGCCCCTGGGCAACTCGTTCCAGTGTCTCACAACCCTCACTGTGAAGAACTTCCTCCTAACATCCCGTTTAAATCTCCCCTCTGCCAGTTTAAACCCATTCCCCCTCATCTTGTCATTACAAGACCTTGTGAACAGTCCCTCCCCAGCCCTCCTGTAGGCCCCCTTCAGATACTGGTAGGCTGCTATAAGGTCTCCCTGAAGCCTTCTCTTCTCCAGGCTGAAAAGCCCCAACTCTCTCAGCCTGTTCTCATAGCAGAGCTGCTCCAGCCCTTTGATCATCTTCATGGCCCTCTTCTGGGCTTGCTCCAACAGTTCCATGTCCTTCTTGTGGTGGGGGCTCCAGAACTGCACACAGATATTCCCTCAGCCTCATCTTCTCCAGACTAAACAATCCAGATTCCATATTCACAGTCTCTCTTCTTCACCACCTCAATCAGCTGATATAAACCTTTGCAAGACTAGGTCTGCAGAGAAAATAGCTTTGGGGGTTACTTCTTGGAGGTGCTGGAGCAATTCCTGGAGGTGGCACAACCAACCTTAAAGCATGTACATGGGTTTAGATTGATGCTCAGCAGCCCTGAAGGGAAGATGAGCTCACATTTGTTTAGGATTCACATTTTGTAGGTGTTCAGCTGCTTTTTAAAGCATGTTTTAGGGCTGGGCTTTTACTGTTTGTTGTGCTCTGCACAATATTTATTGTGTGTTTGCTGCTGTGTTTTACCAAACTGCAAGAAATATGTAAACAGCAAATGATCAAAGCAATGTATCTCTTCTATGGAAATGCAGGCAAGCCAGATGGAGTTAATTAATGAAGATGTTTAGCAAGATGAGGATTTAGCTCACATGCAAACAGGTTGTTCCCAGAAGCATCAATCTAATCCAATAAACAAGTTGTGGGGGTGTAAGAAAAGCTGCTTTGTATAAGAAAGGTTGTCTGAAGAACAGGTCTTGTGGAGAGCAGCTAAGGGAACTGGCGTTGCTTAGTCTGGAGGAGGTTGAGGGGAGACCTCATTGCTTTCTACAACTGCCTGAAAAGAAGCTGGAGTGAGGTGGGTGTTGGTCTCTTCTCCCAAGTAGCAAGTGAAAGTACAAGCAAAAGTGGCCTCAAGTGGCACCAGGGGAGATTTAGGTTGAATATTAGGAAAAATTCTTTGCTGAAAGAGTGGTCAGGCATTGGAACAGGCTGCCCAGGGACTGGTGGAGTCACTATCCCTGGGAATGTTAAAAAAAGGTGTTCACGTGGCACTTTGAGACGTGGTGATGGTGGGTTGATGATTGGACTTGATCTCAGAAGTCTTTTCCAACCTTAATAATTCTAGGATCCTAAAATTCTATGATCCTTACTTTCCATTATGAGTTGAGCAAAACTTTCCTTGTTGCTGTTTAGTCATAGTGGGAGGATTTGAATCAACAGCACCAAAAGGTAATTCTATGCCTAGACTGGAAACCTCCCCTTCTGCAGGTCTTGAACCTGCAGCTTAAGGCAGAAGAGTAGATGAGTAGCCAAAAGCAAAATTCAGTGGTCAGCTTCTTCCTTGAGGCTGCCAATGGAGCTAAGTATGGCCAGTACAACATGGACATCACTGCACAGCAGACTACACCCAGCCAAGAATCCGCTTCTCTATCAGATGATAACTCAAAATGTTATGTCAGATTTTATTTTTATTCTACAAGATATTACCAGACATAAACTGTTAGAATGTCCCAAGTGGCAGCCCCTTCAATCACTCTGCACAGGGATCCACCCTATAAATCAGATTTACTGCCCAGCTTTATGCCACAAATTTGATCAATTATCCAGCTCAGGTTGCAGCAGTCTGCAAAGCCAGTGTGAACCTGAAAGAAGGGTCCAGAGAAGGGCAGCAAAACCAGTGAGGAGTCAGCAGAACAGGTTGTGTAAGGAGCATCTGAGGGAACAGGGGCTGTTTAGTCCAGAGAAAAGGGGGCTGAGGCTCCCCTCAGCTCTCTACAACTCCCTGGAACAATGTTGGAGCCAGGTGGAGGTAGGTCATAAGTAACACGTGACAGGATGAAAGAAAACAGCCTCAAGTTGCACCAGGGGAGGTTTAGGTTGGACATCAGAAGAAAATCCTTCATTGAAATGGTTCTCAAACACTGGAACAGGCTCCCCAGAGAGGTGGTTGAATCTCCAACCCTGGAGATGTTTATAAAATGCAGAGATGTGGCCCTGAGGGACATAGTTTAGCATCAGACTTGGTGGTAGAGCTAGGTAATGGTTGGACTCAACAATCTTAAATGTCTTTTCCAACTGAAACAATTCTATGAATGGGATGAGATTTGCCTGTGTTTTCCTCACACTTCCCTTGGCTAGGAAAGGACAAAGTTGTTTTAAACCCCTCTTACATCCTGCCTGTGCTGCAGAGCAGACATCTCCCCAGCTTCCTCAAGCTGCAGCAAGCTTTCAAACCCAATGGATCAATAATAGCTTTTAAAAATTACCATCTAGAAATGAAAGGCTTGGCATTGCACATCCACTTAGGTAGTTGTAACTACAGCAAATTAACAGGAAACAGAAGTTGGTCCCAAATGAAGACACAGCTCTGAGATGCTGGAGCTTAAAATGGCCCTTTCTGACGTCAATTTATATTAAGTAGCAGCAACCCTTTGTGTGTCTTTCTTTAGTGTTTTGCTTGCAGCTGGCTTCTCCCCAAATCTATTTTAACCAGAGATTTTCTAGAGGTGGGGACAAAGCTGCTCTCAGTCACGTTTCTGTTTATGCTTCTTGTGGATGCTGATCACCATAGAAACATGGAATGGCTTGAGTTGGAAGGGATCTTCAAGGGTCATCGTGTTCCACAGGGGTCAGCACTGAGTCCAGTTTTGTTCAACATCTTCGTCAATGAGCTGGATGAAGGGACAGAAGATCCTCAGCCAGTTTGCTGATATCAAACTGGGGGGAGTGGCTGATTGCCATTCAGTGAGACCTGGATAGGCTGGAGAGTTGGGTGGAAGGGAACCTCAGGAAGTTCAATGGGAATGTAGAGTCCTGCAGCTGGGCAGGATTAACCCCCTGCACCCTTACAGCTAAGGGGTTGACCTGCTGTAAAGGAGCTCCATGTAGAAGGACCTGGGAGTGTTGGTGGACAGTAAGTTCATCATGAGCCAGCATTGTGTGCTTGTGGTCAAGAAGACCAGTGGTCTCCTGAGGTGCATGAAGAAAAGTATGGCCAACAAATTGAGAGAGGTTCTTCTCCCCCTCTACTCTGCTGCAGTCCATGAGGAGACAAGGTCATGAAAGGAAAGCGGGTTAGGGAGAATTTCCCTGGCAATATTTCTCTGTTCCTGGTCTACTCTTTCCTACTGAGCATTCCCAGCTTGAATATTGAGTCACCTTAGCTTCAAAACCCACCTGGAGTTGATAGATTGCTGCTGAATGCAGGATGAAGTTTTAAACCAACAATTACTTTTCCCTGAAGCCTTTTTCCCCAGAAGAAAGTGGGGAAACCCTGCTACCACCACCTTTGAATTGTTTTTTTTCTGAACAATGTTGTCTTCTGCAGGGTATCTGGGATCTTTAAAGGCTGCTGGGTTATGAATTGCTCTCATTACTGGGGGAAAAAAATGCCCAGAGCCATGTTGGTATTTTTAATGGTCCATGGACCTACTCCATGTGCAAGGGGATTAATCACCACTTTTCAGGAGGATCAGAGCTGAAATGACTAACCTCTGTGCAGAAACCCAATTTAAAAATGAAGGAGCTCACTTAGAGCCTTCTTTGGATTCCAGAGCCTTCTCCTTCTCCCTCCTCTCCTGCAGATGGGAGGAAATGAACCTCCCCACAGACAACTGAGATGGACCTGAGCAAAATGAATGGCTCTGTAATCCCATAAATCAAGTGGTGATCAACTTCTGCCTGGGGGAAGGGATTGCTTAAGGACCCAGAAGCAGAATCAAGAGGTGAAATTCAAGAGAAGAGCATGGATACCCTGATGCCTCAGTGACCCCCACGGAGCACCTTTGGCATCCTTTGCATGGACCAAAATGCTTTTCTTTATCTGGTTCAACTCTGCAGACAGATGGTTGCACATAAACAGAAGCAATTCTGTCATAGAATTGTTTTGTTTGTGAGAGACCTTTAAAATCATCAAGTTCAACTGTTAACCCAGCACTGCCAAGTCACTACTAAACCATGTCCCTCAGCATCACATCTATTTTAAATCCCCCTAGGGCTTTTAAATCCCTCTAAAGATGAAGATTCCACCATTGCCCTCAGCAGCCTGTTCCAGGACTTAACTATTTTGGGGCAGGAATTGTTCCTCATGTGCAACCTAAATCTGCTCTGGTGAAAGCTGAGGGTATTTTCTCTTATCCTATCACTTTACAGAAGAAATTGCCCCCACCTGGCTCAAATTGACTTTCAGGGAGTTGTAGAGAGTTGTCTAGATAAAAGTTTTTCTGATGGACAGAGAGCTGTTTCAGCTGGTCAGTTCTACTCCTGAGGCAGCAAGAGTGAGACCATCTTCTGGATTCCTTGCTTTGAGACCCACCATCTCAGTTTGTGCATGGTCCTTTGGGCCTGGAAGAACATCAAACCTAGCTGGACAGCGCGAGGAAGAAGACAAGAAAGATCACAAGCTCCAAAAATCTGAGCCCAGATAGCAGGAAGTGCAAAGTCACCGAGGTTTGATAGACATGGCTTTACTATGCTGTTTTGTTTCTTGTTAAGAGCAGACCGAGCTGCAGCAGCAGCAATCAGCTTCATCCCACACCCCTAAAGGTGCCACCGAGTCAGCTGAAAAAGCTTCCATTTAAATGAAACAAAACAGCAAACAGCAGGGCAGGCTCGATAGTGATCCGTAAAGAGGGCTGCTTGACAGGCTCCCTAATGGGTGCTCTCTCCATTCAAGGAAAGCCCTGGTGAGCACTTGAGTCAATGATTTTTGCTGGGCTCAGTGGCACAAAGGCAGAGCTCTCAGGTCAGTGGGCAGGTCCTAGACTGCACCACTTACCATAACATTAGCAGCAGCCGCACATTACCCCTCCTTGAGAGCTCCAAGTGGCTTCGCATCCATCTCTTCTTTTACTGGAGGCTATTTAATATTCTCTTGCTGTTGACTCCCTGCCTCTCCCCTCTCCCCCTACCCTTGCCTCCTCCCTTCTGCAGCTTCCCCCTAAAACCACAAGACCAAACAGCACTGGTGTGTGTTTGCTGCACTGTTGCCTCACTGTGCCTCCAAGATGACAAACTGGGACAAAAGGACAGGAGTTGGGAGATTTTCTTTTTGCTTGGTGCTAAACAAAGAAGCCTGCTGACAGGCTATGAGATTTTGGGTTGTTCAGCCTGGAGAAGGCTCTAGGGAGATCTTACAGTGGCCTTCCAGTACCTGAAGTGGGCTACAAGAAAGCTGGCAATGGACTTTTTACAAGGACTTCTAGTGATAGGACAAGAGGGAATGGATTGAACCTAGAGATTAGGAAGAAATTCTTTACAGTGGGGGTGGTGAGACACTGGAACAGGTTGCCCAGGGAAGCTGTGGATGTGCCCTCCCTGGAGGTGTTCGAGGCCAGGCCGCACAAGGCCTTAAGCAACATGGTCTAGATCTCCCTGACCACAGCAAGGGAGTTTGAAACTAGTTGATCTTTAAGGTCCCTTCCAGCAGAAATCATTCTATGATTTTGCTTGCTATGTCAGTGTGGCACCACCTATCTGCTCCACTCTCAGCTCATTTGTCCCATGCTCAGCATTTCTCTAGCACAGAATCATAGAACGGTAGGGGTTGGAAGAGGCCTCTGGAGGCAACAGGATCAGTTTCCAAGATGTAAAACCACAGATACAGATGTGCTCTGTTCCTCTGGCCTTAAAAGTCATAGAATTGTTGGGGCTGGAAAAGACCCCAAAAGATCATCGAGTCCCACCATTAACACAGCACTGCCAGGTCACCATCAAATCATGTCCTTCAGCACCACATCTACATGGCTCTAAAACCCTTCCAGGGATGGTGACCCCACCGCTTCTCTGGGCAGCCTGTTTCAGGGCTTGACAACCCTTTCAGTGAAGAAATTGTTCCTAATGTCCAACCTAACCCTCCCCTGGCACAATATGAGGGGTAAATATGTTCCTGGAGCTATATCTGGATTGTGCTCACAGACCTCTCTCTGACAAGCAAATTTTGTCAGGCAAAAGCAGACATTTTAATTTCTACCCCTGATTCCAGGAGCAGGAATCATGAGCAAAACCAATTCACCTCTGAAAATATCTGCTTTACAAGCAACCAGGATTGGCTATTCAGAGGCTGCTAGGGTGGAATATAAATTGCTTGTTTGCTGGCTTCTTAAGAGTCAGATTAGAAAACATTTGAGCTGACACTGACCTTTTCAAAACAGCCCAAGTGTTAATAATATTAAAACTGAGAGGGGGAAAAAATTCTCCCTATCTGACATAAGAATCAGGGGAGAGATCCAGTAAATTCTGATGGGCAGTCTAGCAAAAGTGGTTCCTGTCCATTAAGGGGTCTTCAGTACCTCATCTCCTTGCCCTCACTATGCTCCCACCTATTAAACCCTCTCAGTACTATACCCCTACACCACAAAAACAAATCCTTAGTGGCTTTGTAAGGAGATAATGACCTGGTTTATAGATCACGAGGATTTCTTGGTATCAGGTGTCACGGATGACCTGGTTTACAGATCACAAAGATTTCTTGGTATCAGGTGTCATGGAGTAGTGAACTCCAACATTTGCCAGGCCCCTTCCAGCTCTGCCATTTCTATATAAGCAACAGATGAACATGAAGGACCTGCTTAGCTTGCAGTTTACTTGGGAGTTTGATCTGCTTCTTGCAGGTCCAACACCACCTCCCCAGTTCGTGCTTGCAGATTGACCTATACAGTCACCCTTCACTTTGGGAAAACCTGTGTCCACCCATGGGACTGGCAAAAGTAGAAGGGACAGTTCTCCTATGTAGGGTGCTCAGAAAATAACTGAGGTTTCATATGATGGTGGAAAAGACTCACCTCCCGTTGCCAAACTGGTAGAAATGCTTTCATTAAACCAGCAAGGCAGCTCAGGGGTGAAGGGAAGTGCAGGATCCAATGCAAGGAGCAGCCAAACAACTCAAGAGCAGCAGCATCTTGAGGACACTTCAGAATGGTTACTCAAAAGGTGTCCCCAGCACCTTAATGGTATGTGAAAGTTTTGCAACAAATACCACATCTCCCATGGCCTTTCTGCTGCCTTAGGTCCTCCTCTGACTATCACACAATCATAGAATGATTTGCATTTGAAGTGACTTTTAAAGGCCTCCTAGTCCAAGCCCCCTGCAAGGGGGCTCATGTTTTCAGAGCCCAAGACAACCTGATCTAGAATGTTTACAGAGGTAGGGCTTCTGCCATCTCCCTGGGCATCCTGGGCCAGTGATTCACCACCCTCAGTTGCGAAACTAAATTTACATGTAGTCAAAATCTCTCCTCTTATTCTTTCAAACCTTGTCCTCTTACAACATGTCCTCCTAAAAAGTCTGTTCCTAGCTTTCTTGTGGCCCCCTTTAAGTCACAGAATCACAGAATATTTGAGGTTGGAAAGGACCTCCAGAGGTCATCAAGTCCAACCCCCCTGTCAAAGAAGGATCACCTGAAAAGCAACCAGAAGGTCTCCCTGGAGCCTTCTCTTCTCCAGCCTGAACAACATCAACTCTCTCAGCCTGGCCTCACAGCAGAGGTGCTCAAGCCCTCTGCTTCAACATGTCCATGTCTGCACTGAGGATCCCAGGGCTGGACTCAGCACTGCAGATAGGCTCTATGGAACAAGCACATTTCAATGTCACTGGAAGATAGCTCACAAGTTTTTGGGCACAAGACCTCTGACAAACTGACCTTTTGGGTTTATTTTTCCTTCAAATTATCCCAGGATGAAGAAGGGTTAACTTGGTGGGAGGGATGCTGCAGCACTGCAATTCCAGGTGCTCCCTCCAGCACAATAGTTGAGTATTCTCTTCCCAGCAGTTACTGGCTTGCAAGAGAATCAAACTAATTACCTCAGTAATTACCAAACTAATTACCTCTCTAATTACCAAGCATCTTTTTTTTTTTTTTTTCACACACAGCTGACATTCTTGCGGAGGTGCCCTGGCTCAGCGCCCCACGCTCTCTGGGAGCCTACCTGGCTCTTTCACAATGACTCCAAGTCCCAGGTCCCATTCACACCACATTGAGAATGTCTCCTTCTTCCTCAGGGAGGGCTAAAGGCTGATCACCTTGGCTGGTGAACCTAAGTTTGCATTGCAGCGACAGTTTCAGTGCCTGGCAGGCTTTGGAAGGGCACGGTACCTTTGCTGCATGTAGGGTTTCTCTGGTGGGAGTATCTTGAGTGCAGCACTGTGGGATCACCACCACACTGCTGATCAAACAGAGACACACTTGCCTCCAGGCTCTGTTTGATAATGCTGCCTCCCATGAGCACAGCAGCTGAGAGCAAACAAGAAGGTGACCTGAGATGACAGACCTTCCTCTCCAACACAGAGCTGAAAACAGCAGGGTGTTCACCCAGCAAAACCCAACATGAGCATCGCTGTCAACTTGACTCACCTCCCGGACTTACTCCCTTTGGCATTTTCCAGACCTCTGGTTGAACTGGGCTTTGCAAAAGCCAGGGTCTGGCACTCTCCTGAAGTGCAGCATGACAGTGGGTGCTTAGGGCTGGGAATAGCCCTCAGCTCTTCAAGGCCAAAACACTATTCTTAAAGTATGAATACAAATGGTTTCACTAATGCTGCTCATTACCTTCTCTACTTCTTGACGGTGATGAAGCAGTGGATCAGGCTGCCCAGATTGGTGTTGAAGTTTCCCTCTCTGGAGAGATTCAAAATCCACATGAACATTGCAATCCTGAACAATCTGCTGTGGCTGACCCTGCTTTAGCAGGGACTTGGACTAGATGATCTAGCCAGGTGGGGCTGGTCTCTCCTCCCAGGCAACCAGCAACAGAATGAGGTGACACAGTCTCCAGTTGTGCTGGGGGAGGTATAGGCTGGATATTAGGAAGAAGCTTTTCACACAGAGAGTGGCATTGGAATGGGCTGCCCAGGGAGGTGGTGGGCAGAACAGACTGGATGGGGCATTTAGTGCCATTGGCTAGGGCTGGGTGATAGGTTGGACTGGATGAGCTTGGAGGTCTCTTCCAACCTGGCTTATTCTATTCTATTCTATTCTATTCTATTCTATTCTACTCCTATTCTATTCTATTCCTATTCTATTCCTATTCTACTTTATTCTATCTCTATTTCTATTCTACTTCTATTTTATTCTATCTCTATTTCTATTCTACTCTATTTTTATTCTACTCTACTTCTCTTCTGTTCTATTCCCAGAGGTCCCTCCCAACCCCCACCATGCTGTGATTCTGTCACTTGCTGAGCATTTTGTATGCAGCGATGTCAGAGCCCAAAGAAAGGACTCTGATGGCTACAGGATGGAAGCCTACCTTGTGTCTATCCACAGCCTCCTCATTGTTGTCTTCAGCCAAGTTCCAAAGCATGGTTGTGGTGGTTTGGGCTAGTTGCCCTTTAAGAAGACCACAGAGTCCTCCAGAAGAGAGAGAGTCCCAAGGGACAGACCTCTCTCATGCAGGACATTGTAACACAGTTACTCTATTCCTGTTCCCGGTATCACAGTTTATAAAGCAGTGTCTGGTTGATCTCTCTCTCTCCTCCCTGCCTCTCCTCCCTTCCCTTCTGTCTCCCGGCAGGGCAGTGTCCCTGCTGATCTCCTGGTCGGTGTGTGGAGCTGGCCGGTGGCTGGCAGGGGCTGTGGAGCTGCCCCATGCGGCCTGACAGGGCCTGGCAGGCCGGAGGTGGGGAGGGCAGTTCTGGCCTGCTCTCAGGCCTGCTGAGGGGTGGAGGATTCCAGGATCTGAAGGGGACCTACAGAAAAGCTGGGGAGGGACTTTTTAGGCTCTCAGGTAGTGACAGGACTAGGGGGAATGGAGCAAAGCTGGAGGTGGGGAGATTCAGACTGGATGTGAGGAGGAAGTTCTTCACCATGAGAGTGGTGAGAGCCTGGAATGGGTTGCCCAGGGAGGTGTTTGGGGCCACATCCCTGGAGGTGTTTGCAGCCAGGCTGGATGAGGCTGTGGGCAGCCTGATCTAGGGTAGGGTGTCCCTGGGCATGGCAGGGGGGTTGGAACTAGATGATCCTTGTGGTCCCTTCCAACCCTGACTGATGCTATGATTCTAGAAGGTTTTGATCTGGTAGGCTTGGCCTAGTTTGTGAATTAATTCTTTCTACCTGAATGCCTTCTGTACATATGTACTTGCAAATAGAATCTCCCTTTAAGCTTCCAAACAGTGTGAAGCATTTTTATTTTTACTCTCCAAAAACAGTAAATACCTTTTCTGTCACAGAGTCATAGAATGGTTTAGGTTGGAAGGGACCTCAAAGATCATCCAGTTCCAACTCCCCACCACAGGCAGGGACACCTCCCACTAGATCAGGTTGCTCAAGGCCTCATCCAGCCTGGCCTTGAAATCATCCAGGGAGGGAGAAGACACAACCTCCCTGGGCAACCTGTACCAGTGTCTCACCACCCTCACTGTGAAGAACTTCCTCCTAACATCCCATTAAAATCCCCCCTCCACCAGTTAAAACCCATTCCCCTCATCCTGTCATTACAAGACCTTGTGAAGAGTCCCTCCCCAGCTTTCCTGTAGGCCCCCTTCAGATACTGGAAGGCCACTACAAGGTTTTCTCAAAGCCTTCTGTTCTCCCAGCTGAAGAGCCCAAACTCTTGCAGCTCTGCTATGGGTAGCTCGTGGCCCAGCACAGTGTCAGCTCAACATAGTCCTCTGCATGTTAAGACCAGCTCACAAAATTCACTTCTGCAACCATTTGCCCACAAGTGAGAAGAGACCAAACCCTAAATTCTTATCGAAGTGGCAACCAGCACCTCTTGATCAAATAGGAATTAATTACCGTGGGCAGGTATGTTGTGATGTGCCATCAACTGGCATGGGACAAATGCCTGATCATTGCTGGGTCCTGCAAATGAGACCTGGAACAATGGAAAATGACTTAACGTTCATTGGCTTTCCCTGTCCCTGTGATTTGAGCAGCAAAGTCCCACCAGTACCTACTGTGACGTGGTGCTGAGGGACATGGATTAGTAACACTTGGTAATTAGATAATGATTGGACTCAGTGACTCCCAGATTCGCAGATTGTGTTGAGTTGGAAGGGACCCTCCAATTCAAGATTTGGTGATTCTTTCTATGAATGGTTGGTTATGGTTAGGGATCTCCAGGTGCCCACAGAGGAGAAAGAAGCAAATGAAGAAAAGTCTAGAATCAGTTTGCCTTGCCCAAACAGGGCAGGGAGGTGTCCCTGCCTATGGCGGTGGGTTGGAACAGGATGATCTCTTGAGGTCTCTTCCAACCTAAACCATTCTATGATTCTAAACCTAATCAGCATCCACAGCTGAGGGGAAGACTTTGAAGAGAATAATATTGACTAGAACCTCTAGAACCTCTAGAACCTCTGTTATTTCACTGGGCAAAACAAATGATAGAAAAGGAGAGGGTTTTTCCTCTCTTCTTCATCTTGAGAGGTGACATGTAACAATATCAGATGGAGCCCACCTGAAACTTCATTCCCCTTTTCAGATTTTCTCAAGATGGTTACAGGATGTAAAAGAGAACAAAGCAGTGGCCATCTCAGCTGTAAAATTTATCCTAGTCCCTATGGCAACAGGCTGAGAGAGGTGTTCAGCCTGGGGAAGAGAAGGCTCTGGGGAGACCTTATAGTGTCTTTCCAGTATCTGAATGAGGGCCTACAATAAAGACAGGAAGGTACTTTCTACAAGAGCTTGTAGGGATAGGAGAAGATGGAATGAATTGAAGCTGGAATAGGGGAGATTTAGACTAGAGATTAGGAAGAAATTCTTTCCAGTGAGGGTGGTGAGACACTGGAACAGGTTGCCCAGGGAAGCTGTGGATGCCCACTCCCTGAAGGTTTTCAAGGCCAGGCTGAACAGGGCCTTGAGCAACCTGGTCTAGTGGAAGGTGTCCCTGCCTGTGGCAGAGGGTTTAGAACTAGATGATCTTCAAGGTCCCTTCCAATCCAAACCATTCTATGAATCTATGGATATTAAAGCTAATTCCAAATAACTGCTGAAAACTGTAACGCAGGGACAACCCAACAGGTGAAATAGCCAAAGCCAGCTCTGTGAGATGATGTGATGTGATCTGTCACACATGGCTCGTGAGGAAAGGAACTCTAGTGTCTGAAAGAGTCTAACGCTGCTAAATGACATGAGAGTAGGAGAGGAGAGATTATTTTGACACCTTTGAGAGACCTGTGATATGTTCCACAAGCACTGAGCAAAGAACAATGAAACACTTTGATTCAGCTGGTACAAAACAGCTTTTCCATTTAAAACCCCAGATGAAACTGCCCTTTGGTAACAGCTGATCAGAGCTTGTGAATGACCAACAAGAACACCTGAAATTGTTCTCCACCATGGGCAGAGTGTCATGCTGTCATCTGTCAACCCAGAGAGCATCAGCCCTATCATCCCTCCTGAGATCAGGATCCATTAACCGGAGTTCAAACTCTCAGTTCAGCTATCCTGGAGAGATCTGGTTATTTCTGAGAAGGCAGGAGACATCCCCACAGGTTTTCCATTCTAACAAACAGTGAAAAGTGAGACACTTGAAAGATTTTCACACTTGAACTGCAGCTACAAAATAAGTCTTGGCTGGAAGAACTTTATGCAGATCAGAGTAGACCCAGCATTTTTTCCCCTTCCTCCCAGTACCATAAACACTAAGGTGGAGATCACACAATCCCAATATGGTGGAGTTAGAGGGAACCTCTGGAGATCATCCAGTCCAACTCCCCTGCTAAAGCAGGGTCATCCAGAGCAGGTGCCCAGTATAGCAATATCCTGGCAGATCTTTAATCTCTCCAGAGAAGGAATCCACAATCTCTATGAGCAGCCTGCTCCAGGGCTCCAGCATCCTCACAGGAAAGAATTTTTTTGGTCAGGTTTAGATAGAACCTTTTGGGTTCTAGTTTGTGCCTGTTGCTCCTTGTCCTGTCCCTGAGCACCACTGAAAAGTGCCTGGCCCCATCCTCTGGCCCCTGCCCTTTAGCTTTTGATCAGCATTAATAAGATCAATGCTTACAAAGACACACAGGTTCTCTTGCTTGTGCTTCTTCAGATCCTACAAACATTACTGTTTTTCTTTTTTAAATATCTGTAGTCCAGTTTCTGAACAAAAGATGGCAAATCTTGTGATGATCTGCTGCTTCCTTGAGCAGAGATGTCCACCATCACCTCTCAACTCTGTTTTCCAAGTAGTGTCCTGCTTGATGTCCACAGAATAAAGACATCTAAAGCTGATGAAGAGAATAAGATGAAGGTACACAGGAGAGGTGGTACAGACAGAAGAGGTGACAAACTGAAGCTCAATCCTGAACTGCTTCACTACTTTAAAAGTGAAAGATGTCCACAATGTGGACAATCTGTCACAATCAGCATCTCTCAAGCAGCACGTTAGAGATGCCACTACTTATGATACAGAAGATGTTTAAAGAACACAACCTCTCAAATGAATCCTGAAACACAGTTGGAACAAAGCAAGCAAGACTGAGTCCCATTGCTCCAGGCTGTCAGGATGGGAAACCAAGAAACATTTGGCAATAACAGAGACCTTCCTTCCTGATAAAGCTCTTCTCCTGATTTTACAGAATCATCTGGCCTGAAAAACATCTGCTTTTCCTCTGTGCTGCATTCTGCTGCCAATTCTAAGTCTGGCAAGGACAGATCTGCCAGCTTCTTGGCTCTCTGTTACAAAAGAGAATGTTATAAAAGGGAATTTGTGAGTTAGCTGGTTTGTAAACACAACAGCAAGTCACCACGTAAACATGTCACTGCTGTCCCCATGATTTCTATCAAGCAATTTACCTGGCACCTGATGTTGAACTCCAGGATCTTCCTCTCCTACTGATATTACAGTTGCTTCATGTGTAAAATAAAGCCCAGCTTCTTTTGCTAGCATTAAAAAAGAAAAAAAAAATCATCCTTAATTAAATAGTACTCACAAAGCATCTTGATAATTAGAAAAGGAGAGTCACTGGCAGTATTTGAATACAAATGAGATCCACAGGTGCATTCAGTCATAGGGTGGGATGCAGTTGAAAAGCAACCAATTAGAGAAGCAGGTAAATAAACAGAAGGTTCCAGACAAGCTGCTCATATGACACTCTTACTGCTATTATTGGCTACAAAAATCTCCTCCACTTGGTAAGAGGGGTGTGGCAGCCCTTGTCTGAACAAAAACAATTAAATGGGTGCAGTTTTGGGCACTCTGTGTCTTTTCATTCACAAGTACAGTCCAAGAAAGGGAATGCTGGTGGGGCATGAATCACAGCAAAGGATCACAAGGAATCCTTTTAGGTTGCTGTGAGGGAAAACACAGAATCATACAATTGCTTTGGTTGGAAAAGCCCTTTAAGATGATCAAGTCCAACCACCATTCAACTCCACCTGGGCCAGTGACAAACCATATCCCTCAGCACCACTTCTCTGTTCTTTAAGCACCTCCAAGAACCACCTCCCTGGGGAGACTGTTACAGTGTTTGAGAATCTGCTCACTGAAACAATATCCTCTAATATCCAACCTAAACCTTGTCTGCTGCAACTTGAAACCATGACTTCCTTATGAGACACCACATGCAAATACAGATGCATATGCATCAAGCACAAGAGGAATAACACCCCACCAGTTGGTAGAAGCAGGGTGAGGAGTGGTGGTTCTCACCTGGCTTGTAGTTTAAATCATAGAATGGTGTAGGTTTGTCCTGGTACGGGCATGATTATTGCCCAGAGTTGGTTCACTTCCTGAGGTTCTCCTCCCCCTTCCATGTAAGGTCCAGAGGTTGCAGGGGGCACACCACGTGGTTCTGGAACCAGGAAGTCTTGGGCTGCACACACAAGTCACACGCACGAGTCAGGTGATCTGTGCTGTCTCTTAGGGTGTTGGAACCCACCCCTGGGCACAGGACTTTTGAACCAATTGGCCAGACAAGGGATGCTGAGTGCCTATTGGTCAGTTCCACGCCCCCCTAATGAGGTATTTAAGGGGGTGCAACGGCCGTTAGTTTTGCTTCTTCTCTCTCCACTGCCGTGAAGAACACGTGCCTCAGCATCCCGTCCAGCACCAGCCACGTGCTCAGCAGCAGCGGCAGCAGCAGCATCACAGCTTACTGCAAAGGCGGCAAGGCAAAACCCTCTCTTTTCCTTTTTATTTGGGACAAATCCTCCTTCTCTCCTCTTTGTCGGGAAGAAACATTGTATCCAGCGCGCGCTTCGTGAGTATTTTCACCTGCGGTTAGGATTGCTTTTGTATTAGGCTCTCTGTTCTCTAAGTTCTGACTGTTTAAACTGTTTAATTCTGTGTTTTAAGCGATTTCATGTACTTATTCTTGCCAACCGAACATCCAAAGAACCCAGGGGGAACTTTCCAGACTCCCCCCCTCCGCAATTATTAATAGTAATTAAAATTTGATAATCGCAACAAGGTTGGAAGGGACCTCAAAGATCATCTAGTTGCAACCACTTGCCACAGGCAGGGACACCTTCCACTAGAACAGGTCATTCAAGGCCTCATCCAGCCTGGCCTTGAACACCTCCAGGGAGGGAGCAGCCACAGCCTCCTTGGCAACCCATTCCAGTGTCTCACCACCCTCACTGGAAAGAACTTCCTCCTAACATCCCATTTAAATCTCCCCTCTGACAGTTTAAACCCATTACCCCTCATCCTATCATTTCCTGTAGGCCCCTTTCAGATACTGGAAGGCTGCTATAAGGTCTCCCCGAAGCCTTCTCTTCTCCAGGCTGCAGAGCTGTGACTCTTTCAGTCTGTCCTCATAGCAGAGGTGCTCCAGCCCTCTGATCATCTTTGTGGCCCTCCTCTGGACTTGCTCCATACACTATCATGAGACAGGGAGCACACATGAGGACCACTGAATCCAGCACCTGAAAGGCACTAAAAATCCTAGAAGTTAAAACAGTTCTATGTAAGCCCCTGAAAGCAAGGTTGGTTATGCATAAAAATCTATGCTGAGAGCTTCAGCAAGAACATCTGCTGGGACAACCATGACTGACACAGCAGAGGGAACACCATCCGCCGCCACGCTGTGGAAAGAGAGACAGACTGCAGCATCAGTCTTGTTCATAAAATATATTTATTGTTGGTACAGAGAGAGGCATTTTCATCAGTACTTGACAGAAGAGAGAGGAGCACAACAGAATTATTTCAGGTGAATAAAGGCCATGTTACATCTGAAGTGTTGGATCATTAACATCATTCCAGCAGAAGGCCTGGGGAGAGACTTCATTAAGTTACATAATTTGTGAAATAAGTTAGAGCACAATTTAGTTTGTCATTATACATGGTGAGGGAAACTTTAACGTGAGCAAGGAGCACAGCACGGTGAGGAGCAGCAGCTGACTTGCTCACAAAGTCCCACCACACCGAGTGTTACGTACCCATGCTTTTGACAGTGAGAAGTTTTTTTTTGAGAAGATTCTACAATGAAATAGCAGCGTTTGATAGATATTTCTCCTTTCTAAGGTCACTGAAAGGCTCTTTTCTTTTCCTTCCTTCAATCACCAATAAGTGGATTTTACTAAGACTGAACAGGATCTTCAGCTGTGTGATTTCTGATGGAATAAGATACAGGTCTCGGCTTTTCAAATGGTCACACTGATTGAGCCATGATGGCTGCTGCTCTTGAAATGGTTCTTCCCGTTCTTCTCTTTATTGGCCTGCCCTGTAAATGGGCTGTCACATCATTCTTGGGGGGAAAAAAATGCTCTTCTGCTGAAATTAGAGTTGATGGTCTTGTGCTTGATTTGGATGATGCCTTTATCCTCCTCTCCCAAGCATGCTCTGCTATGGAAACGGTTGGGGGGGAAAGGAAGAGAAAGTGAGAAAACACATTTTTCAGTAACTCAGAGTTATCCCAAAGACTCCCTGAAGTTTGGCTACAATTCCTTCTGAGGATTTGCAGGGTTTTTTACATTAAAATATAGCAAAAGGAACACTGTCAGCACACACACCATCAGAGACAAGCCTCAGAGGCAGAATGTGGCTATTGGAGGCCTGAGGAGTTGCAGTGCTGACTGCTTTTCATCCCTTCTAATGCTATCGTGGCTCTTGTGCTGTGGCTATTAAAGAAATTTAAATGTCTGACCTTACAATAAGATGAATCCTGTTCCCAGCAATTACACACTCAAGGATATATATCTTGAAATCATACCACACTATCTCCCCTACCTATGTCCTTCCTGTGTTCTGAGTCATGATCAAAATCTCAATATTCTGAATGTGTAGCATTGATCTTGCACTGCCCAGGGAAGTGGTGGAGTCACCATCCCTGGAGGGATTTAAAAGACATGCAGATGTAGCACTTAAGTACACAGGTTAGAATCATAGAATCATAGAATGGTCTAGGTTGGAAGAGACCTCAAAGATCATCCAGTTCCAACCCCCCGCCACAGGCAGGGACACCTCCCACTAGATCAGGTCACTCAAGCCCTCATCCAGCCCGGCCCTGAACACATCCAGGGAGGGAGCAGACACAACCTCCCTGGGCAACCTCTTCCAGTGCCTCACCACCCTCACTCTGAAGAATTTCTTCCTAACATCCCGTTCAAATCTCCCCTCCGCCAATTTGAACCCATTCCCCCTCGTCCTGTCATTACAAGACCTTGTGAGAGTCCCTCCCCAGCCCTCCTGTAGGCCCCCTTCAGATACTGGTAGGCTACTATAAGGTCTCCTCAAAGCCTTCTCTTCTCCAGGCTGAAAGGCCCCAACTCTCTCAGCCTGTCCTCATAGCAGAGGTGCTGCAGCTCTCTGATCATCTT
>VWZI01005114.1:119729-129891 GCA_013396835.1 Psilopogon haemacephalus
GCCGCATGTGCACACTGCAGGCTCATGTTGAGCTTCTCATCCACCCAGACCCCCAGGTCCTTTTCCTCAGAGCTGCTCTCCAGCCACTCACCACCCAGCCTGGAGTTGTGCTTGGGATTGCAGTGATCCAGCTGCAGGACCTTACACTTGGCCTTGTTAAATTTCATGAGGTTGGCCTGGGCCCACCTCTCCAGCCTGTCCAGGTCCCTCTGGATGGATCCCTGCCCTCCAGCAAGTCAACTGTGCCACAGAGCTTGGTGTCATCTGCAAACTTGCTGAGGGTGCACTCCATTCCTCTGTCCATGTCGCTGACAAAGATGTTAAACAGCACTGGTCCCAGCACTGACCCCTGAGGGACGCCACTTGTCACTGGTCTCCAGGTGGACATTGTGCCCTTGATCACCACTCTCTGCATGTGACCATCCAGCCAATTCCTTATCCAGCGAGTTGTCCACTGAGAGTTGTTGTTAGTGGTGGACTTGGCTGTGCTGGGCTAATAGTTGGATCTGATGACCTGAAAGGTCTTTCTCAATCTAAACAATTCTATAATTCTAACATTAGTCACCTCCTGTGTACAGCCAGGCCACCAAAACCTAAAAGCATAGACGTGACAACTAGTCCAAGAGTTATTCCTCCTACCACACCAGAAAGCTATACCACCAAGGTAGAATCCTCCAAGATCATTTAGTCCAACCTATCACCCAGCCCTATCCATGGCACTGAGTGCCTCATCCAGTCTTTTCTTGAACACCTCCAGGGAGAATGACTCCACCACCTCCCTGGGCAGCCCAACCATAAAGGTCATAAGAGATCATAAAGGTCTCTTTCAACCCAAACAATTCCATAATTATATCAATCAAACCAATAGAGGTTCCAAATAGATAAGAAAAAATATCTCCTCTTCAAAGATAATTACACAGAGGGACAGAGATACAAAGAGGTTGTGGCACCTTCAGCCTTGGAGGCTGTGATTCTAAAGAGCTGATTCAAGTATTTCAGCAGCAGTATCTGCCCAGACAGGGCACATTTTATTGAGAATCTGAATGGTGTTGTCAGTTAGGACTTGGTAAAATTAAAGTGAATGAAAGGTCTGTTGTCATGTCCTTAACCAAATTCTCATGGTACTACCAAAAAGGAACTTAAACCATTGAAGCATTGAACCATCCCTCCCTGGATGTGTTCAAGGCCAGGCTGGATGACGTCTTGAGTGACCTGATCTAGTGGGAGGTGTCCCTGCCTATGGCAGGGGATTGGAACTGGATGATCTTTAAGGTCTCTTCCAACCTAAACCATTCTATGATTCTATGAAGCAGATCAAACAGTGTTTCTGCAAGACTCAAGAGGTGTACCAAGGAGCATGACAGAGTGCAGCCTAAAAGTTAAAGTCCTCCTGATCACAAATGTTCTCCAGGATCCACAGTAGAGGAGTACACACTGACAAACAAAAAAAAAGATTGGGTTTTACGCTCCCTTGGGTGCTACTACAAACAAAAATAAGGGAAACTTTTATTAGTTAACAAAATCTCCAGTCTCAGTTTGACAGCATCCCTGCAGAGATTTCTGTAACCTGATGAAGGCTCCTTTACCTGGAAGACTCCTTCTGCAGTGGTATTACTGAAACTTGCTCGAAGCCACCGCTGAGCTGAAGATTAACTTTACATAAATTTAACACTGCCTAGGTTAAGGCAGGAAATTCCCAAAAGATCTGAGAAAAAAAATTGTGTTACTTTTATTTAGTGTCCTAAGGAAAGAAATTGCAGGCATTTGTTCACCACATGCATATTTTTCCCTACAAAATTTCATCTTCAGACAACTGGGAATGTCCCAGGTCTTGGGTTTGTCTATACTTTGGTGCTTTTTAAAATGTTCTTTTACTGACTGGTGCCATTTAATAGCACCTAAAAATTTACTTCATGTCTTTACTTTTTTTTTTTAATTGTGTTTGGTTGGTATTTTTATTGTAGTTTTTTGGTTTGTTTTTTTTTTCATTAAACCAGGTATGCTCTGACTCCTCCACACTGAGCTCCCTTCAAACAAGGTAGTGTTAAATGGCGGCCATAAAGGAAAATGCCTTTTATTGAGTTTCAGTTCAGTGCTTCCAGCAACACTAATTCTACATATTTTTCTATTACACTGAAAGATGACATCTAGTAAAATAGTGGAGGATGAGCCTAAAATAATGGTTTTATTCTGACCAAGATGCATGATTAAGGGCCACTTGATCCTACAAATTAGAATAATGGTTACAAGACTGAAGAGGCTGAAGGATAACATAGAATCATAGAATGGTTTGAGTTGGAAAAGACCTTTAAGGGTCATCTGGTCCAACCCCTCCCTACAGACAGCACAGGTATCTTCAACTAGAGCAGGCTGCTTGAAGCCCCAAACAACCTGACCTGGAATGGTTCCAAGGATGGGGTATCTACCACCTCTCTGAGCAACCTGGGCCAGGATCTCCTCACCCTCAGTGTAAAAATTTCTTCTTTGACCTAGTCTGGATATCCTCTCTTGTATTTCCAAACCATCATCCCTTGTCCTGTCACAACAGGCCCTGTTCAAAAGTTGGCTTCCAGATTTCTTACAGGTCCCTTTAAGTTCTGAAAGACCACCAGAAGGTCTTGCCAGAGCCATCTCTTCTCCATGCTGAACAACCCCAGCTCTCTCAGCCTGACCTCACAACAGAGAGTTTCCAGCCCTCATATCATTGTTGTGGCATCCTCTGGCACTGCTCAAACAGGTCCATGTTTCTCCTGTGATGAAGACTGGATCCAGAGTTAGACCCAGCACTGTAGGCAGAGCCTCAGCAGAGCACAGCAGAGCAGAGGAGCAGAATCCTCTCATTCACCTGCTAGCCACATTGCTGGGGATCAGCCCAGGACATTGTTTGGTCTGGGTTGTGAGTGCACATCACCAGCTTGTGTCCACCTTTTCACTCAGCAGCATCCCCAAGTCTTTCTGCACAGGACTGCTCTCAACATTTTGTAGCCAGGCTGTGAGACACCTGCAGCTGTTGGTATCAGTCTTTGAAGTACTTTCAAATCTCACCTGCCTGTAGACTTGTATCTTTCTGAAATGTAGTGGTCTAATAGGGAACCTTTGCACAGACTTCATTAAGCTACACACTAGTTGTGTTTCCATATAGGAATTAGGAGCCCTGTAACCCAGGGTTTAAAAAGCACACAGAAGGGGAAAAAAAAAAAAAAGGTATTTTCAAAGCCACCTTGTCCATGTGAGCTGATGTAGAGTAGAAAACATGACTAAAATACCACTGAATGGTTTGCAGTAGTGCAGTGACTAGTCTGGTGTTACTTCAGCAGTGGGAACACAAAATGCCATAGACAACCTTAATACCTTCTCCTTAATGGCTCCATTTAGTGGGGTTTTTTTTTTCCCTCTCTCTTACCATTATAATAAAATGCAAACATTAATAACATTGTTTAATTCATCTCACTAGCTTCTCATGACTTTGGGCAAAGATTTGAAGGGAAGATACAAGAATGTGTCAAACTCCTCTGAATTAACGACTCTCTGGGCTTTTCTAACAAGGGGGAGAAAAGGACAGATAGAGACATGAGATTACAGACAGCAGGAGAAATAAGGAGCACACAGAAGAGAGGGTGAGATAATTATAAGCAAGATAGGAAAGAAAGAGGAGTCAATAAATTCAATTTATGAAAAGCACAAAGTGTGCTCAGCCTCAGCACAAGTGCCCAGACTCCTCGCCAGGAAATCGGATTAGTTAACTTATTTGGTTTTCAATATCTTGCTCTATTCCCTCTGGCGAAATTTCTTCTTTGTTTGTTTCTTGTAGCCAGTGTCAGTTAACTTCTTCATTTCTGAACTTGCTACTTATCCCACTCTGCTGCCTTCCAACCAAGCACATGTAGCAGGTAATTTTGAAGTATTTTATAGCAGCACTTAGCAATTATTTCCAAGGAACTGGGGTTTTTTTTGGTCCACTTTCCCCCCTCCCCCCCCCGGACTTTTGGGCAATCAGTGAGTAAAAATAATTGCAATTACAGCTACGACACATGGAAGATGAGATATAGGGGACTGATGTTCATTGTTCCTGTCTGCAAATATTTCCAGCATAAAAGGCTTCTCTTTCTCTCTTATCATAAGAGAGAAACCTCTCTCTGAATCCTCATCTTGAAGCATTTGTGAAAGAGAGTAGGAAACATTTAGGAAACACTTTTAACTACTTGACAGGCTTGGGTGAAGATCTTCAACAAAAAAAAAAAAAAAAGGTGTTTAAAAGGGTGTTTAAACCTAATGCTCAGATTTATGCAATTTTCTTTTCTCACAGCTTCTGAACATGAATTAATTCATCCTCATCATAGTCTTCTGAAGAAATTCCTATCAGAAACTTTGGTTGTAGCTTAAACATCTTTAAGTAATTAATACTTTTTTTTAGTTAATTTAAAAACCAGTACATTATAAATACAGTAAATTAAGTGCTTCAGGTGATGCAAGCCATGCACAGAATCTAATACACTACATAACACTTCAACATTATTCCCTGAACTAAAATGCCTCAAACCCACCCATACTGCAGGACCTTCAGCCTGGATTTTTGAATGAAACAATCACAGTAAACTCAGAAAGAATAAGTATGGACACCAATTACTGTTTGTCATAGCAGGTATTAGCTGAAAAACCTGCATTTCAATCTAAATAAAATCTAGTTCAAAAGGTCATGGGGGCCTGTACACCTGAAGGAAGAAAGGGATGTGCCCAACTGTGGGAGCCCAGCACACAGGAGACACGGATTTCCTAGAGTGGCTCTAGAGGAGGGCCACAAGTATGATCAGAGGGCTGAAGCACCTCTCCTGTGAAGACAGACTGAAAGAATTGTGGCTGTTCAGCCTGGAAGAGAAGGCTCTGGGGAGACCTTGTAGCTGCATTTCAACATCTGAAGGGGATACAGGAAGGCTGGAGAAGGACTGTTTGGAAGGGCTTGTGGTGATAGGATGAAGTATGATGGTATGAAACTGGAGCGGGATAGATTTAGGTCAGACATTAGAAGGAAGTTCTTCACAATGAGAGTGAGGAAATACTGAAACAGCTTGCCCAGAGATGCAGTTGAGGCACTGTCCCTGGAGACACTCAAGAACAGAACTGATGTGGCCCTGGGCATCCTGATCTAGTTGGAGACATATCTGCTCACTGCAAGGCTGTTGGACAAGATAACCTTTCAGGCTCCCTTCCAACCCAATGCAATCTGTGAATCTGTAAGGGGCATAAACCTGAATGCAGGAAGTTCCATCTAAACATGAGAATGAACTTCTTTACTTTGAGCCTGGCAGAGCACTGAAACAGGCTGCCCAGAGAGGTAGCGGACTCTCCGTCTCTGGAAACTTTCAAGATCTGCCTGGACATGTTCCTACATTATCTGATTTAGGTGATCCTGCTGTAGCAGGGGGGTTGAACCCAATGATCTTCAGATGTCTCTTCCAAACCCCTGCCATTCTGTGACTCTGTGAAAACTTTCTAGATGGATTCATAGGAGCTCCTGTGCTCAAAGAAGGCAACTGGACAAAGCTGGCTGCAGTTCTCATGCCTGGGTGTCTGGGCAAAGCTCAAGCAGCTCTCCAAGATTAATAAAGCTTTATGAAAGAAAGCCTCAGACTTGGACATCAGGTAAATTCTCGATGAGCAGGAAGATCTGGTAGGCTGTAGGTTTTTTAAGGAAATGAAGGAGCTCGGAAGCTTGGTGCATTAACAATTGGGCAGGAGGACATATGACGGAGGGTATAGTGAAGGAAGTGATTTTGACAGGGACAGGGTGATCTCACTGACAATTATTTTTCATCACATGAATCCTCTTTAAAGTTTTCACTAATGATGTCAATGTTTAATATCATAAAGTGATTTTAGAGTTGCCCAGACAGTCAGACAATTGTCCTTGTCCTGCAGTGTTCAGAGAACAACTACACTACAGCCATTAGCTGAATTTGTCTTTTTCCAGCACTGCCAGCCCAGCTAGGCTGCCTTGTGCACAGATGAGCAAAATGACTATAGTATGGACCTGTGGGAGTAGGGCAAGGGAAGCCACAAAAATTATCTGAAAGCCCTCTGCTGTGAGGACAGGCTAAGGCAGTCGGGGTTGGTCAGCCTGGAGAAGAGAAGGCTCTAGGGAGACCTTCTTGAAGCCTTTCATTATGTAAAGGAGCCTATAAGAAAGCTGGGAACAGAATTTACATCAAGGCCTGTTGTGACAGGACAAGGAGTGATGACTTCAAACTAAAAGAGGGGAGATCCACACTAGGTCAAAAGAAGAGTTTTTTTATACTGAGGGTGGTGATACTCTGGCTCAGGATGCCCAGGAGGTGGCAGATGTGCCATCCTTGGAACCACTCCAGGTCAGGTTGTTTCCAGCTCTGAGCAACCTGCTCCAGTTGCAGACATCCCTTGATGGTTGCAGGGAGGTTGGATTAGAAGATGCTTAAAGGTCCTTTCTAACCTGAGCCATTCTCTCATTACAGAATCACTATGGTCGGAAAAGACCTTCAAGATTATCAAGTCCAATCATAACCTAAAGGTAGATAAGAGGGTCCAACGCTCTACCAGGGCCACAACTACCCCATATCCCTGAGTAGCACATCTAGATGACTTTTACAACTATCCAGGGATGGATTCAACCACTCCCATGGGCAGCCTGGTCCAGTCTTTGATAACCCTTTTGGTATAGAAGTTTTTTCTAATGTCCGACCTATACCTCCCCTGGTGTAACCTGATGTAGTAGGTTAGAACTGGGCTGAGCTGGGATTAATTCTCCTCTAATTCTGTGTTTTGTGGTGCTGCAGCTGAGCATTGATAAAGCAGCAGTGTTGTGGCTACTGCTAAGCTGAGCAGCCAGGCTACACCTCCCCACCCCACGATGCTGAGAGGACACAGCTGAACCAGGTGATCCAGATTGGCCAAAGGGATATTCCATATGACATCAGCTCAGATATAAGAAAAAGGTAATAGAAGGAAGTCTGGGGAAGTTTCATCCATGGTGCCTGTTCTCCAGCAGTAACCATCAAGCATAGAGAGCCCTGCTTCCAAGACCAAAACATCGCCCAGCTGATGGGAAGCAGAGATTGACACCTCTCTCTGCTCCTGCTTCCCACATGGTCTGTTGCTTTTGCTTATTTTAATTATTAAATTGCTTCTATCTTATAACTGACCTTTGTTATATTTTCCCCTCTCCCCTGTCCATTTAAGAGGGGGAGTAATAGAGCAGCTCTGGTGGGCACTTGGCCCCCAGCTGGGGCAAAACCACCGCACCTGATTCCATTTCCTCTTGTCCTAACAGTTGTGACTTGTGAGATGAGATCAACACCTACCTCTCTACAATCTCACTTCAGATAGTTTCAGAGAGTGCAAAGGTCCCCTCTCAGCCTGCTTTTCTTCAGACTACACAATGGCAGCTCCCTCAGCCACTCCTTGTGAGACTTGTTCTCAAGATCCTTCATGGTTCTATGATTATTTGAGTGGCAATATTTCTAACTCACCTGTTTGGCATGATTGACACAGTGCAGGTACTGGCTGGCCAGGGCAGAGCAGCTGAGGGTCTCCTGAGCATGCTGTCGGTAACACTGTAGAATTTTATCCTGCAGATCACCACAGATTGGGTGAGACTCGTATCTCCTGGGGAAAGAGAAAAGAACCTCTTGGTTTCCTCCTCAAAAGACTCCAAAAACAGTGTATCTCTTTTATAAACATTATAACTCTTAAAGAAGTAAAATAAATACTGGAAGTGAAAGAAAACACTTTGAATTTCTTCAGAAGGGCTGTTTCTAGAGCTAGTTGGGTTATAAAGGGGGTAAGGTGAGATGCAAATATCGTGAGCTGCAGAAATTTGGCTATTGGGACCACAATATCCTCCTGATCCAGTACTCAGTTTCCAGCTGGCAGAGAAAATGAACATCCAACTTCATACGAGCACACATCTTTATCTGAAGATCTCAGCAATGATGAAACACATCTGACCTTACCTACACCACAAACAATCACAGAACCACAGGAAAGCTTCCTTACTGGCGGCCCTAGGACCAAATAATCTTGCTACTTTAGCAAATATTTCTCCTGCATAGAAGTAAACTGGGCTGACCTCCCAACTACCAGCAGCAAATTACAGAACCTACTTTTGCTGATCTGATGAGAGCCTCTATTTTCAGCGCATCCTCCTTCCCATCACCTCAATTCTAATCCTCACACCAGATGTGCAAGTTATTTAGGATTTTTTGTCTGTTTTCTTTACTGTCTGGACTCCTTGCTCTTGCTATCTTTTAGGCCGATTCAGTGCATTTTTTGCCTTCCACAGAAGCCAAAGGAAAGGAAGCTTCTGTAGTCCTTCCTGTAAAATCCAATTTGGGTAAAAATCTTGTCTTTTGCATTGATTTCTAACATACTATCTGTGCTGATAAGGCCACAGAATTAAAATGGGAATATAACACTTGCTTATTTCAAAAGTAAAGGGGTTGGTAAAGTGTTTCAGAGACCAAAAGTCCATGGAAATTCTAAGGACGTTAAATTTATAAATACTTTTTTAAGGTAGTCATTTCTAGCAGAGACAATCGAGTCACAGTGAACAGCCTAAGATAAGATATTTTAATGGTAGGAAAAAAACACATGAAAATGTGGAGACCTGTTTACAGCTCATGTACCTTGAAATCAACCACTTGCTTTATGTGTGCAAGCTCTATGCTTAACATATAGAATCATAGCACTGTTTTGCTTGGAAGAGGCCTTTAAGATCATGAAATCAAACCATTAAACTGAATACTGCCAAATCACCACTAAAGCATGTCCTTCAGCACCACATCTACAAGGCTTTTCAATCCCTGCAGGAATGGGGATCCCATCACAGCCCTGGTCAGCCTGTTCTGGGACTTGACAACCCTTCTGGGGAATGGGTGCAACTTGAGTCCATTTCCTCTTTTCCTGTTGCTCGTTCCCTGGGAGAACCCCCACCTGGCTCCAACTTGCTTTCAGAGACTTGTAGAGAGCAAGAACATCTCCCCTCAGACTTCTTTTCTCCAGGCTAAAGCCCAGTTCCCTCAGCTGCTCCTCACAAGACTTGTGCTCTAGATCCTTCACCAACTTTGTTGCCCTTCTTAAGACATCTTCCCATCTACCCTACCAGGAATGCCTTGCAGTGGCTTCTCTAACATCTATTCCCGTCCACGTAGTTTTTAGTTCAATAAGGTTGTAAAAAAACCTGAGACTCATTAGCCACTGTATCCTCAGATGAATATTCTGCTCTTATTTTGCTACTCAGCTAAGACAAAACTCTGTTTTACTCAAGTATGGAAGTGAAACATGAAGCACAACACTGCTCCTTAGGGGAAATGACTTCTTGGCAGTCACTCAAGATGTAGTACCAAAAGAAAGGAATGTGAAGTCACCTTGATTTTACAGTATGTACCTATATAAAACATCCCACTCACTCTCTTCATTCATTACTGTACATCTGTGAAACACCTAAACCACAATTAAAAGGCAGTCCCAGGTGCCCACACTTTATGATCAGGAAGTTCAAACGTCTGTAGTCTTACAGAGGAGGATTTTCCCTTAATCCCCCCTCTGCTGATATCAGCAAGCACATCAAAAGCCTGTTAGGCATCAGAATGTAGGCCCACAGACTGCTGCACACTGACTGACTATAGCAAGGCCTATATGATGATGGAAGGAAGCTAAGAGGAAGTACCACATACAATCTTTGTAGACTTAAGGCTGATGATTTCATAGAATCATAGAATGGTAGGGGTTGGAAGGCACCTTTGAAGATCCTTGAGTCCAATCCCCCTGCCAAAGCAGGATCACCTAGGGCAGGTCACACAGGAATGCAACCAGATAGTGTCTAGAGAAGGAGATGGTGTCTCTGGAGAAGGAGACTCCACAACCTCTCTGGGGCAGCCAAGTCCAGGGCTCCATCACCCTTACAGTTTAAAGTTTTTCATTATGCTAAGGTGGAACTTCCTGTATTCCAGTTTGTATCCATTACCCCTCATCCTATCACAATGCATCATTGAAAAGAGTCTGGCCCCTCCTTCTTGACACCCACCCTTCAGATATTTAGAATAGAATAGAATAGAATAGAATAGAATAGAATAGAATAGAATAGAATAGAATAGAATAGAATAGAATAGAATAGAATAGAATAGAATAGAAT
>VWZI01005114.1:132114-284861 GCA_013396835.1 Psilopogon haemacephalus
TTTAATCACTTGGGTATTTTATAACCTAAACTGAAGAGAAAATACACAACACAGGATTTGTCTGAACTAAAGCAGAACTAATTCTGGTCAGTGATTTGACTTCTCAGCTCAGGCTCTTAGGAACTGCATTTGCTGAAGTTTAGGACATGTTTGCATAGACAGTGGCTGTGTCTGGGAATGAGAACACTGACAGGGAAAGTTACTGCAAAGGGCTGGGCTGCAGAAAGGTTCTTGCTTAGACTTGCTCCTTGTGCAGACCAAGTTCACTGCTACATCTTATGTCTCACATTGGGGTGCAGTAAGAAAGAAATGGCACCTGTGGGGTGACCCTAAACTGACCAACAAAGGATTCTATCCCATAAGCATCATCTTCAGGATAAAGCTTAGGCATCATCAGGGTCAAGCCTCTTCAGTGGCTGCTATCTTAGCAGGACTCTGTCCATGCTGCCTTTGATCTCAATCTCTGTGTTCCTGATTACAGTTCCAGAATCCAGCGCTTGAATCTGGTTCCCATTTGCCACTAAGTCCAGTCTGCGACTTCCCCAGAACCTGCCCTCATCATTGGTGGTGACAGTGATGTCATTGCTGTCAGGGATTGGGTTTGATATCAGTTTTTTCCTCTATGTAATTTTATTGTTACTATTTTCACTAAAGCTGGTTTAGTTTCTTTCCCAGCACATCAGTCGCTCTCCCTTATTCCCTTTCTTCCCCCTCTGGGAAAGCAGAGGGGCTCACAGAGAGCCTGTCACTCTTGTGATCAAAGGGTAGTGGCCAGCCCAGCCCTAACCCTTGACAGGAGTGAACCAGGACTCCCAGGGAACCTTAACAGATCTGTGTCTCCTTTCAGTGCAACTCAGTAACTCCTTCACAGAATCAACACACACGAAATCTCCAGTGCCTTTCTTAGCTCAAGTCAATAGGAACTGCAGTCTGACCTGCACCACGCACCACATGGCACACTAGTAATGACATGCTTTTATTAAGTTTACAATTACTTGATCTGCTTTCGCTTTCCCAGCTGCTCCTCAGGCACCTCACATGCCAGCAGAAGCTCTCTCTGTGCTGGAATAAACCTCTGAGGGAGCCACGCACCCACCGCTTCCACCAGGCTGATGCACCACAAGCTCATAAAGGTAATAGGATGGAAGACACAAAAGAAAATGAGAGAGAGGTTTGGGGAAAAAAAAAAAAAAAAGGAAATATTCTGTGCTAAAGCATGAAGAGAAAATCTAATGAAGGTAACTTTGTACTCATCTAGCCTCTCTCAAAGAGCATAGCTTATTGTACTCCTGGGGGCACCGAGAAAGAAGCCCCTTCATGGCATTCAAACAAAATGTCTACTAAAGAGGAAATTCGCAATCACCACGGTAAGCTTTGCAGGTTTTGTGATAAAACTGACATTCTGACTGAAGGAATCTGAATTGCTGATGAGTTTCCAGCTGTGCGGGTATCTGGCAGAATTCCACCAGATCAGGACTTCAGGCAATTGTCATAAAATATGGGGGGAAAAAATAGCAACAAAAACCCCAGCACGTAGTACAAAAAATAGTGCCTTTAGATGGCCACAAGTACCCAGGGCTTAGTTTTATTCCTCATTAAGATGCTGACACCTATCATAGCATCTGGTTTTATTTGTGTGACCCCTGGCATCTCAGTCTATCTCTGTACCTCTAAATAAAACAGACAAGAGATGATCTCCTGGGCCCAAGGCCAAACAGCATGATACAGCACAACCTGCCTCTCTTCCTCTTGCTGTCCCCTCCAAACCAGCATCTTGCCACATCCACATCCAAACAGCAAACTGGGGTTGGTCCCCAGCATCTGCCGATCCCCTGGCCATGCCTGGTGCTGTCCAGAAAAGTGTTAGCTCCAAAACAAAACCTCTTGGACTAGATGAACTGTAAAGGTCACTTGCAGCTCCAAATGTTCTACCATTCTATGACAAATGAATGTGTTGCCAATTAGATCCAATGCACCAGCAAGCAGAGTGCTGCACGTGATGTCCTGACCTGTTTTATTTACTTCTGCTGATGCAGCACAGAAGATAGACCGTGACCAGACCCCAGCTGAGCTAGGTAACATGCAAAGAAATAAAAAGGAAAAAAGAAGGCTATTTCTTTTCTTCTCCCTGGTAATAAATGACAGGAAAAGAGGAAATGGCCTCAAGCTGCACCAAGGGAGGTTTAGGTCAGACACTAGAAGAAAATTCTTCACTGAAAGGGTTCTCAAACACTGGAACAGGCTTCTCAAGAGAGGTGGTTGAATTCCCATCACCTGGAGGTGTTTAAAAGAGGCAGAAATGTGGTGCTGAGGGACATGGTTCAGCACCAGACTTGGCAGAGTTAGAGAATGGTTGGATTCAATTGTCTTAAAAGGTTTTTTCCAACCAAAACAATTCTATGATTTGTCATCGAGTGCTTTATGAACAACCAAGTGGACTTTTAGAGGTATCCGTGTGACGTTACACAATTAATGTTGTCTACGTCTAGTGGAAATTCCTTCTGAGGAACTGTGGAACTTGGTTCTTGGTTGGAAACTGGATGAGTGAGTGGTTCAGAGAGAAAGTAAACAGGGAACTGGAAACAGCAAGGAAGCAGAAACGGAATCTGCAGGGCTTCAGATGAGAAAAGGTGTAACTTGTTCAGGCAAACACTGATGGAGAAGGCAGTGGCAGGATGAAAGCAGACGATGTGAATCTGGGTTAGCAAATCATCTGTAGCATTGCTTTCAACAGACATCATCAGGGCGTAGTTTCAGTACTCATGGCCAGGGGAAAAAAAAACCAACAAAACAAAACAAAAAACCAAGCCACCAAAAAATAACAGATCCCCCCTGCCCCATTGTAGTAACTGGTATCTTGAGTAGTGATGGATTTAGCTGAGCAGATGGACAAGAGAGGCCATGCTTGAGACACTCTGCACAAAGAATCATCATGAGTGGAATGTAAACCTAGCTGAGAAGACCTAGAGAAGGTCAGCTCAAAGCTGAAGTGTGACAAGCCTGAAGCAGCAGCAAGACAGTGGCGCTTCCCATTGTGACATGAAAAGGTGGTGGTTTTCCAACAGGTACTTCCCACAGCATTGCTGCTGGGTGGATCTGCAGGACTTGTCTGTAGTATAGAAAAGTTGCAGGAAGGATAAGAAGGGAAAAGAAGACAAAAGGGCATATGGTAATGAAGGTCCTTACTGCTTCTCCCCTATTTTTAGTTTTGAAATTAATTTATTCTTGATATTAAATTATTTTTAAAGATTGTCTTCGCACATTAAGTAGGTGATGACTTGAAAGCGCATTATGAAATGTGTAAAACACAAACCAAATGGTTATGTTCTGCTGAAAATCATTTGGAAGTTAATTCTACAGATCTGATTTCTGAATATCTACAACTGATGTTATGAAGCAGTCCAGAATCAAACTGTGCCCACACAGAGCCCTCAAAATTACCGTGTGGGAAGTGCTGCCAGCAAAAGATCAAGGACTGCTGAGTTGATTCTTGCTTTTATTTACACATGGCTGCATGGTGTGACTTTTCCACAAGGTGTAAAAGAAAGAATTTGCCTAATGAATCCATGATGAAATGGTGTAAAAGAACCACACGCCGTTTCTGCTCTACAACTGAAAATGCTAAATGTGTGCAGTGATGCTAAATAAATGACTTCTGCAAAACCCAGAATACAACTTACTCTGTTTATTGAGGGTGCTACTTGTGATCAAGTCCAGTGTTAATATTCATAGAGTCATAGAATTATGTTGGTTGGGAAAAAAATGCTATGATCATCAAGTCCAAGCATAATCTCTCTCTACCAAGTCTGGTGCTAAACTATGTCCCCTCATCACCCTATCTCTGCATCTTTTAAACACCTCCAAGGATGGGGATTCAACAACCTCTCTTGGGAGCCTGTCTCAGTGCTTGAGAACCCTTTCAATGAAGAAGCTTCTTCTAATGTCCAACCCAAACTTCCCCTGCTGAAACTTGAGGTTTCTAATCCTGTCACGTGTCATGAAACCGACTTCCAACCTAACTCCAACCTCCTTTCATGGAGCTGTACAGTGCAGGAAGGTCTCCTTCCTCAGCCTCCTTTTCTCCAGGCAAAACAAATCCAGTTCCCTCAGCTACTCCTCACAAGACCTCTTCTCCAAACCCTTCACCTGCTTTGTTACCCTTCTCCAGAACCCACTCTAGGACCTCATAGTCCTTCCTGTAGTGAGTGTAAGCTAGTTTTGTATTTTTTCACCTAAAATCCTGACACTGACAAAAACACAGGCAAGGATTTTCATCCTCACGTTTACTTGATCACTCAAACAGCCTTCCTAAAAGGAAATAAAATCTATTTGAACCTTTCTAACCATTGAAATTTAGAGATGGAGATGCAGAAGAGAGACACATTTCAGCATATTCACAGACACACTGCTTGAAGACAGACTTTTACTTATGCCTACACTAAGCCAAGTTCTGTAAGTAGACAAAAACCTGGCTTAAAGACAAAGACTGGCAAGTAGGACCACTGACCCTTTTAGATGCTCTTTTTTCACTTAGTGAACGTTTCCCACCTGGTAACACTTGGTCTGTTGGCATGATACCTGTTCAGCTTCTAGCACGAGCAGAGTGGAAACTACAGCTTGCATCATAGCAACTTAGTTATTGCATGCAGGGAAGAAAGATCATCTCTGAGATGAAGAGAGAGAATTTATCATCTCGAAGCTGGCAAAGCACATAAAAATGAGCAGAACTTCAAGCAGTGAGTAATTCCATATTTGCATGTGCCAAGTTATGCACATTCTTAAACCCTTTGTTTGGCTGAGGCATGCAACAGGAAAACACTAGGATGAGGATCAGAAAAAGATTTCCTGAATCCTAATGGGATGGATGCTAGTTGCCAAGGTGAGTCTTCAGATTCTTAGGATGTCACATTAGGATGAGATCTCTTCAGCCTAGAGAACGGCAGGAGAACAAGGGATGGATCTGTGAAATCATCAATGGCATATGGAAGAGAAGCATCCAGTGAGGTTTTCTAGCAGCATATTTACAATGAATACATAATTTCAGCCTTTTCCAAATAACAGTAAGGAGTGGCTGAAGGAACGGGGGTTGTTTAGTCTGTAGAAAAGGAGGCTGAGGGGAGATCTCCTCACTCTCTGCGATTCCCTGAATGAAAGGAGGGTGGAGCCAGATGGAGGTTGGTCTCTTCTTCATAGTGAGAAGTGGTAAGACAAAAGGAAATGACCTCAAGTTGCACTAGAAAGGTTTAAGTTGGGTATTAGAAGACAGTTTTTCACAGTTGTCAAACACCAGGACAGACTCCTCAGGAAGGCAGCTAAATACCATTCCTGGAGGTGTTTCAGAGAGGCAGAGAATGTGATGCTCAGGGACATGGTTTAGCACCAGACTTGGTACAGTTAGAGAATGGTTGGATTTAATTGTCTTAAAGGCCTTTTCAAACTAAAACAATTCTATGATTCTAGCACAGAAAGAGCAACTGGTACTCACTGGGGTTACTACAAGCACATTTGGGTGCAAATCATAATTGTGCAGTAATGCAAGTGAAGTCCATCATGAAATTCTTCACAGTATGGGTGGTGAGACAATGGAACAGGTTGTCCAGAGAAGTGATGGAGACTCCAACTCTGGAAGTGTTCAAAGCCATGTTGGATGGGGCCTTGAGCAACCTGGTGTAGTGGAAGGTGTTCCTGCCCATGGTGGGGAGGTTGGCATTTGGTGATATTTAATGTCCCTTCCAATCCAAACCATTTTATGATTCTATGATGATTATAAGCAAATCCACACTACTGGCATAGGAAATCCCCACTACACTCCTTGTATGAAGGTAAAATAGTATCACTGCATACACCCCCTATATCCACTCCTAGCCATTGCACCACAAGCTATGGGATCCTCTGAGCTGACCTGCTGTCCCTCCTTATCCTCCAAACAGCTTGATGAGCAAGTCATGAAATGAATACAAGATACCCTGACAAAGTTAAGATTTAATATTTTTATTTAATACTGTTTATTAAATACTATTCCGTTATAAAATTCCTCTCCCTTAAACAAAAAAAAAAACCCCAAAAAACCCCAACCCAACCAACCAAAAAATCCAGAATAAAACCCCCTTAAAATAAAAACTACACCAAGATGTTATTACACAAATGTACCTTACACACAGCTGGTCCTTGCACCTGCCAAGGAGATCACACGTTGGAATTACCAAAATTTAAGATGCTCATTACTTTTTCTTTTAGCTTAAGGAACAGTTTTGATTGAATACCAAGATGCTAAAAGTCACATGGGTAACAAGGATAAAATTCTTGACTTCTAACAAGGGCATGCATGCTCTGGACTTTTGTGGCCAGCTCCAGGCTCACCAGTTCAAAAGGGTCAGGGATATACTAGAAAGCATCCAATGGAGGCTATGAGGATGATTGAAAGGATGGAACATCTGTGTGATGAGGAAAGGCTGAGAGACCTGGAGCTGTTTAATTTGGAGAAGAGGATCTTCAGAGGAGATCTTATTAATGCTTACAAATACCTGAAGGGTGAATGTAAAGAAGAAGATGCCAGTCTCAAAATTTTCAGTGGTGCCCTGTGATAGGATGAGGAACAAGGGGTATAAGCTGGAACACAGGAACATAATCTCGACATGATGAAAAACTTCTTTACTGCCCTGGAAGAGGCTGCCCAGAGAGGTTGTGGAATCTCCTTTTCTGGAGAATTTGAAGCCATATCTTGATGCATCCCTGTGTGACCTGCCCTAGGTGATCCTGCTTTGGTGAGGAGGTTTGGACTCAATCTCTGGAAGCCCCTTCCAGTCCCTACCATTCATGATTCTATGATAACATGGCAACTACAATTTTCACTCTGGAATCAGCAGTTTTATCTGCTATGGAATATATCCTGTCTATGCAGCATACCTATACCCTATAGATCTGATTAACAGCTGGACATGAGCCAGTACCATGCACTCACAGCCCAGACACAACTGTGTGCTGGGCTGAGCCCCTGCAGCATAGGCAGCAAGTGGAAGGAGAGGATTCTGCCCTTCTGCCATGCTTTGCTGAGACCCCACTTGCAGTGCTAGGGCCAGCTCTGGAGTCCTCAGCATAGGAGAGACATGGACCTAGTGGAGTGGAGCCAGAGGAGGCTACAAGAATGATGAGAGGTCTGGAGGCCCTTTGGTGTAAGGCCAGGCTGAGAGTTGGGATTATTCAGCCTCAAGATGAGAAGGCTCCAGGGAGACCTTCTGGTGGCTTTTAAGTGCTTAAAGGGGGCGATAAGAAAGCTGAGGAGAGGCTTTTTATCAGGGGCTGCTGTGACAGGACAAGGAATGATGATTTTAAAGCAAAACAGTGAGTAATTATGCTATACACATTTTTTACAAGGAGAGCAGTAAGACACTAGCATGGATTACCCAGAGAGGTGGTACAAGCCTGGCAACATTCCAAGTTAGGCTGTTTGTGGTTCTGGGCAATCTGATCCAGTTGAAGAGCTGAAGATGTCTCTGTTCATCGCAGGGATGTTGGTCTAGGTGATTTTAAAAGATCCCTTCCAACTCAATATATTTTGTGATTTTATATATAATCAAAGAAATTTCTTACAGTGCTCAAACCCAGCTTCTAAGTTTGGCACGTTAAGAGACAATGAGCAACCATCTCAGACATACATAAATCAATTCAACCATTCAGCAGAACAAAACCCAAACTAATTCCAACCACAAGAGACAAATCTGCTCACTCTAAACTGAGCAAACCCCTCCAGTTTCACACATATGTGATCAGCATATCAACGCTTGCCTGATAATGTAAATTCAGATCACAAATTATTTTTAGAGTTTGCAAGTGGCACCACTTCAGCTCTGTCTCATTTCTCTGCCCCCAAAATTATTTAATGAAAGCTGGCAAGGTTCCACTCACTCAGCTGTTTCTGAGCAGGGAAGTCAAAGCTCACCACAGAAAACACCACCCACGGTGCCATCTCTTACTATTAGGACTTACAGGGGGCTTTTGTGCACTATTGAGGTTTAGGCTGCAGCAGTCAGCAAGGGAATCACCACTCTCTTCACGTGTAGCTAGAGCTCAGAAGGTAGATCTAGTTTGTGCAAACTTTAAGTGAGGCTTTGGATAGTATTTCACACAGAAGTGGCTGATTCCAGTGGTTTACAACCACTGCTGCTCCAGGGCCACTTGGGTGTATCAACCAGCATTATATACTGTGTAAAATACAATATCATATTAATTTTTACAGGAAAACAATTTTTTTTTTCAACAGTTTGAAACCTGCTTCTATATGAGGCTGGCAAAAAAACACAACATAAATTTATCCACTTCAGTGGCTATTTTATCCTTTTAGATTGTATTCTTGTCCTTACATTAATTTTTTCACAGCCATGTTGCATCACTTTTAACACAAAAATAACACAGATAAAAAGGCATACACGCAGAGAATACAGACTACAAAAAGAACACAGCACCATAGACACAAAAAACCAGAAACACTAAAAATAACACAGACAGACCTAAACAAAGTTCAAACTCCCATATAAGCAGCACAAACCCAATACACAACAGCACACCATGTTGTAGATTTACCACCACCGCTTATTTCCCAAGAGCCATACAAGCCACTTCAGGCTTTGTAAACACCTGAGTAACCTGATCAGCCCCAAAATCGTGGCAATAAAACCTTCACAGCACTTTATACTACACTAAACCCCCCAACTTTTCCCTTTATATAGGTGCTATATAACGTGCTTTAATAAGGAGACACGTTTCTCACCCATAACAAAGGTCAACTACTGCACTCAGTGTGAAGCAGTGCAAGATACTAATTCATGGCACATTGTTATCCAAATATTACTCTCTAGAGCAATATATGTTCACCTATTTTCTCCAGTCATAAGAAGCCCAAAAGTCTGTTACCCACCAGAAAAATAAGAGATATTATGAGGAGGAGTATAGAAAAAACAATCCACAGTCGAACACTTCAAGTGTTGCTGCTCCTGTGGGTGATGATTACTTGAGGGAACTGAAGGTTGCAGTCTTAAGAGACAGCAGCTTAAACGCCTGTTTTTCATTTGGGCGTGAAGGTTTTTAAGAAGAAAGGCTTGGATTTACTCTGACAAGCTACAAAAGCAACAGGTACTTCCCTAGGTGTTGCACCAGGCTGTGGTCACCCACTCTTCTGTGCATAAAACATAATCAGCTGGGCTACAACGACAATAAGGTGTCAGTCAACACACACCAAGAGCAATAATCACCCTGGGAACGTGCTGATAACAAGTGGGTGCTGGACCTTGATGTAATATATCTGAGGTTTACTGTGATTCTACAAGGTGTTAGAGAAATATTAAACCATAACGTCCTTAACATCCCTTTTAGCATCCCACTCTAGAAAATGCATGTCTCACCATGAACAAATCATGAGCTGATTCTAGAGAGATGAATTGTAAAGCCAAGCATGCACCACCCCCTCCCCCCCCACACTATTTTCTTGTTTTTCCATTACTTTTTAACTATTTCACTTCATCATTTTCTACTACCTATTGGTGGATGTTTCCACAAGACAGTTCTAAGCCACGATGGTACCTGGAAAACATCACCAGCAATTCAGAAAGACCACAGAATCACAAAATACTTTGTGACCTTAAAGGTCATCTAGTCCAGCTTCCTTGCCATGGCCAGGTGCATCTTCCACTAGACTAAGATGCTCAAAGTTTCATCTAACCTGATCTTGAACACTTCCAGGGAGGTGGCATTTACCACCTCTCTGCGCAAGCTGTTCCAGTGTTTCATCACCCTCACAATAATTAAAGTCTCCATAATACCTAATCTAAATCTCCTCTGTTTCAGTCTGAAACCATCGCCCCTTGTCCTATCACTACACTCCTTGAAAAAGATTCTGTCCCCATCTTTCCTGCAGACCCCCTTTAAGTACTGAATGGCCACTACAGTATCTCCCTGGAGCCTTCTCTTCTCAGTCTGTCTTCATAACAGGTTAATCTTTGTGGCCCTCCTCTGGTCCCACTCCACCAGGTCCACGTCTCTCCTGTGCTGAGGACCCCAGAGCTGGCCCCAGCACTACAGCTGGGGGCTTGGCAAAGTGGAGCAGAGGGGCGGAATCACCTCCCTCCACCTGCTGCCCACACTGCTGGGAATGTAGTCCAGGACACAGTTGGCTTCTGGGCTACAAGGTCACATTGTGCTCCAAGATCTTACAAAGGTCTCTCCTTACACATTTGCTGTGTGCCAGCAGCAGAAGACACTGGGTTATTTAACGAACTTCAGTCTGAGCCAAGAAATGATGCTTTGTGTTTCAGAACTTTACCACCTATGATTTTTCAGTTGCTCTTTTTCTGCCAAGGTCTTCAGGTAGTTCAGTAGAGGAATGCTTTTAAGCAGCTCAAGTTTGACAAACTTTAGATCAACCACTGCCATTTCTTCCAGTTAGGTCATGGCCCTTGATTTCAACTGGTTTTCACTAAAGTTTTACTGCTAATTGCTGCTAACTGAAGAATTCAACTTGCTCCTGCCGAAGCACATCTCCTTACAAAGGACAGCACTAGGCTAAGAGAAAGAAATTAATTCTTCTTGCCATCCACAGATGAAAACTGCTGGTCTTTGCCATCACAATGGGATTTTTGGGTTGGTTTTTAAGGGATCTAAATATAACACAGTCAGAAATAATGCTTACAGGAGAGTGGCAATAATTTAGGGCAAAATAATTTCTGCAGTGATGGAAACCGTTAACAGAAAAAGCATTTTTTTCTAAAGACCTTTTCTCCCTCTCCTCCTAGCACCACTTCAGCAAGCAGGTAAAATTTCAGTGACCTCTTTCATTTCACGGCACAAGCGAAGAAAGGTCTCCTTTGGGGGTACTGCCTACATAAAGCAGCAGGATTTTCTCCTGCTCATCCCACTTTGTAGGAAAGCTAAGTCCACTTTAAAGCTGACGTGGTGGCGAGTGCGCGCACCCTCCTAAAGGTTCAGAGAGATGAGAGAGACAATAATGAACATAATTATAGTTAGTTATTGTTTGCTCTACTTAGGGTCCTATTTTATAATGCTTCTGCCAGCAGAGCTATTTTATGTGATGTCTTTTTCATGCAGCAACCTTTTCATAAATCAAAGCAAAAGCAATACAAGGCAGTTTCTCCTGCAGCCTGTTTGACAATAAAAGTTAACACTGAACCCTGGCTGCTATCAATCTTCATAAATGTGTCCATGATACAGCAAGTCTGCTCCACATTACACCAAGTCTGATACTAATGCATGCACAGGAGCAACCCAGTGGCTTAATGGATCTCCTAAATGGCTTGAAACTGGGACCTGTGTTAAGTGGCAAGGGAAATTTTAAAGGAATAACTGCTTTTCTCATTTCTTTCGATGCACAATATGCTTTACAGTGGGTCTAGCTTGAGAAAGGTAAATTGAACTACAATAGGAATTTTCACAAGCAAAATAAAGAGCCCAGGAAAATGTGTCTGATGTCTGAGGACCTGTAGTAAGAAGCACAAATTATCAGTTTTCATTTTAGCAGAGATCTATGAGACTAAAGGTCTTCATATTGGAAGGGATAGTTGGGGGATCATCTAGTCCAAACCCCCTGCTAAAGCAGTCACCCACAGCAGGTTGCAGGTTCCACAAGATCACATCCGGGTGGATCTCACCAGACAAGGAGACTCCACAACCTCTCTGGGCAGGCTGGTTCAGTGCTCTGTCACCCTCACATGCAAGAAGCTTTTCCTCATGTTCATTACAGAACCTCCTGGGTTACAGTTTGCATCCATTGCCCCTTCTCCTGACACTGGGCACCACTGAAAAGAATCTGTCCCCATTCTCTTAACTCCCACCCATTATATATCCATCAACACCAAGAAAATCCCTTCTTGTGCTACTCTTCTCCAAGCTAAACAGCTCCAGGTCTCTCAGCCTGGATTCGCTCTCCTGTAGTTCCCCGTCTCTCTTGAACTGGGGAGCCCAGAACTGGACTCCATACTCCAGAAGTAAGCTCACTAGGGCAGTGCAGGGTACTTATTTCAGTAGTACACACATTCTCTTAAGAAGCAGGAATGCCTGATCTGTACTAATGTGGATATTATCTGAAAACAACCAGTTTACAAAGCACAATAGGAAGAGGGTGATGGTGGAGTCTGACCTTCACGTCTCTGTATTGCAAGGATTCAAAAGGCAGCAATGATACCATCTGCCTGAACATTAAGTTTACCAGGTACTGAGGAACTGGAAGACAACTTCTGCACCATGCAATGATGTGCAGTGTGAACCAGAGAATAATCACAAGGCCCTGGGTTTGAAATTAGGAACTTTAAAATAAATAGAAATTGGGAGATAGACATTACATACATTAGCATTATCATAGAATAGAATCACTGAATCAGGAAGGTTGGAAAAGACACCACCATGGTCATTAAACCATGTCCCAAAGTGCCATGTCAACATATTTATTGAACACCTCCAGTGACAGTGACTCTACAACCTCCCTGGGCAGTCTGTTCCTATGTCTGATCACTCCTACAGTAAAGAATCTTTTTTTCTAATATTCAATCTAAACCCCTTCTGGTGCAATTTGAGGCCATTTCCTCTTGTGTCATCCTTAATCAATGCTCTCCAAAATCCACTAAGAACCTCTTTTGCAGACTGTCCAGAAAAGAGTCTCAAATTTATCTACATGAAAGGATCCAAAACATTTAGCAGAGAAGAGGCAGAAAATTTTCTTTATCAAGAGTAGTCAGGCATTGAAAAACATTGCCCTGGGAGGTGGTAGAGTCACTTTTGCTGGAAGTATTCAAAAAGTGTATTCAGGAGAAGTGTGACCAGCAGGTCGAGGGAGGTGATTCTCCCCCTCTACTCCGCCTTGGTGAGACCCCACCTGGAGTATTGCACCCAGTTTTGGAGCCCCTATTACAAGAGGGATGTGGACATGCTGGAGTGTGTCCAGAGAAGGGCCACGAGGATGATCAGAGGGCTGCAGCACCTCTGCTATAAGGACAGACTGACAGAGTTGAGGCTGTTCAGTTTGCAGAAGAGGAGGCTCCCAGGGGACCTTCTTGTGGCCTTCCAGTATCTGAAGGGGGCCTACAAAAAAGCTGGGGAGGGACTTTTCAGGCTCTCAGGTAGTGACAAGACTAGGGGGGAATGGAGCAAACCTGGAGGTGTGGAGATTCAGATTGGATGTGAGGAGGAAGTTCTTCACTATGAGAGTGGTGAGACCCTGGAATGGGTTGCCCAGGGGAATGGTTGGGGCCACATCCCTGGAGGTGTCTAAGGCCAGGCTGGATGAGGCTCTGTCCAGCCTAATCTAGGGTAGGGTGTCCCTGGGCATGGCAGTGAGGTTGGAACTAGATGATCCTTGTGGTCCCTTCCAACCCTGACTGATTCTATGATTCTAAGTGTGGACATGGCACTCCAGGACAGTTTAATGGCTGCAGCTTGACAGTTGGACTCAGTGATCTTAAGAGGTCATCTCCAACTGAAACAATTCTATGATTCTATGAAAAGGATTAGAAGGAAAGAGCTGGTGATCTGAATTAGTAGAGAAGTGGATTCATCTGACAGTGTGTTTATCTCTAAAGAACTTGCTTCCAAAATCTACACTGATTGCACGTTTTTATTGAGAGGGTTATAAGGTATTTTTGGCCAAATCACTGTGTGCAGTCAAGGCGGAGGGAAGATAATCCACGCGATGGAAGGAAAGGGACTGCATTTCACCAGCTCATGCGAGAGCAAGATTTCACTAACTGTAAAGCAGGGTAGACAGAGAGGTAGTCTGTTACACAGGGATCTATAAAGCCCGTCCCACAGAACCTTTCGATCCTGATCTTCTTTAGCTTCCAGTAATGCACACGGCACAGTGCAGCACCAGCAATGCAATATTATCCATCTTAGCACACCCTTGACAGGAGAGTCCATCTTAATAAAGATTATAGCCACAGACATGGCACTTGAGTGGTCCCCTTGAAGATACACTTATTAGTTTTCTCTCTTTTGTTCAGTTCCTTTTCCCAGGCTTTAAAGCGTGTTTTAAATGTTTCAGGAGTATGCTTTGGCTTCGTATTGCAGGTGGATAAATGGAAAGGTGGAGGACAGTGAGACTGCATCTTTATGATTTATTTCATAGACTTGCACAATGGTTTCACTTGGAAGGACCTTCGAGATCATCTTTTTCCAACTCCCCTACCATGGGCAGGGATATCTTCCACTACACTAGGGTGCTCAAGGCCTTGTTCAGCGTGGCCTTGAACACCTCTAGAGAGGAGGAACCAACAACCTCTCTAGGCAACCTCTTTCAGTGTCTCACCACTTTCATTGCAAAGAACTTCTTCCTAATACCCAGTCTAAATCTCACCTCTTCAAGCTTCAGTCCACTTCCTCTCATCACTATAAGCCCTTGTAAAAGCTCCCCTCCAAGTTTTCTTGTAGGCACCCTTCAGGTACTGGAAGGCCTAAAAACATTGTCAAGTTTTCCAACGCCAGTAATAGATGCTCTATAGAGACACACAGCACTTCAACTGACAAACCCCACTAATGCTTACCTGCTCCATAAACACTGCTGGGGAACAAGCTCTCCTACTAAGCAGCTTTGTGGCTTCAGACATTCTTTTAGGCTTAGAACCATTAGTTTTATTTTCATGTTTCTAATACCAGGTCACATCTACACAAGTCAAAGTGTTTTCTGACAAAGCAAACCAAAGTTATTTAGCAAATCCCCTCTTCAAAATTGGAAGGAAGAAGGTAGTGAGACTCCAAAGTAAGTTGCCCAAAGTAGTTGTGGATGGCCCTCTCTGAAGATGTTTAAGGTCAGGTTGGATAAGGCATTGTGCAACCAAGTCTATTATTTTAGAGGTTTCTCTGCCCGTGGCAGGGAGGTTGGAGTAGATGATCTCTAAGGTTCCTTCATTCTGTGATTCATGACTAATATATGCATTTTCTCCTACAGATGTCAAGACTCACACTTTAAAAACGCAGTGACAATCACTGAAAGAATCAAAAAGCCCATTTGGTAAATAATTTTGCATTGAGAACAACAGGAGACAATATAAAGAAAATACAGGCAGAATATCAGGAAAAAAACATCCTGTGAAGGACACCCATTTAATAACAGCACCGTATTTCAAGGGAGATTAATAAATGTTGAATTTTCTGCTAGGCAGTCAGATCATCTGGTTGGACCTGAGTACTCCCAACTACCAGTGCCAAGCTGTAGCCCCACAGCAGGCTAACACAGCATAGGAATGCATTGTTAAACGTCTAAAAGCAGTGGGCTCACTTCCTACCAGCCATCAGATGCAGAGCCCTCTTACCACTGGGATTTTGCAGTCGGTCGATCAGAGCTTTGGTCTTCTACAACAATGCAGGTGTAATACTCTGTGTGAAGTGTGTACAGTCACACCAGTTGTCTGTGAGTAGGTGTAGAGTGACCTGATCAATTAATTGCCTTCCACAGTTGTGTTTGAAGATGCCCAAATTGAAAGCCTGACAGAAATTTGAAGCTAAAAAGAGACTTGTATCTTTGGGGAAATAATTTCAAAATCATAGGATGGTTTTAGTTGAAAGGCACTCTAAAGATCATCAAGTTCCAAAGCCTCCTACTAGACCAGGTTACTCAAGGCCTCATACAACTTGGCTTTGAACATTTCCAGGCTTAAAGCCTTCACAACTTCTCTGAGCTACCTGTTCCAGTGCCTAACCACCCTCACAGGGAAGACCTTCCTTTTGATGTCTAACCTAAATTGAGCTTCTTCCAGTTTGAAGCCATTACTCCCCATCCTGTCACTCCATGCCTTTGTAAACGGTCAGAGCCATAGTCATTGCTAAAATCGGTCCCAGGAAACTACCATTTACAAGCCAGTTATCAAAGTTGTCTATTCTTCTCTAATCAAAGGAGAATAATTGATAAGTTTGGATGTAGAAAGAAACAGCAATGGTCACAAGAGAAGGATTCGTAATGTTCCTTCTGGTGCCTTTACCAAATCCTAGAGCATGGAAACTACTCAAAGAAACAAAATTAGGTATTAAATAACCAAAGTTATCTTATAGTAGAAGTGCTGCTAGTAGCATCAACAAAGACAGACAAAATATCACTGCTTGATCCTAGTTAAAGTGGAAACCAGAAGTTTGGGGACTGTTATAACCTCTGACCTGTAAATGTGACCCAAATCAATCAGATCAAGGAAAAATTATCTCCTGTATTAGAAAGAACTGTCTATAAAGTTTGTTTAATAACTGGCAGTCACTAACCACTTAATTTTTAGACTCAAATTTGGCACATATTAACCCCTGACCTTAGGTCAATTCCCCTAACCTTAAGAGACAACTGTATGCACTTATGTCGCACCTATGCAGGTTCCTGTCACATCTGTACGAGCCCTTTAATTAGTTTTATTACAGTATCACATAGCTAGATTAATTACAGCTAATTTTACAGTAGGCAGGCAAATTACTAGGCACTGCAAAATAGAAAAAAGCATAATCCTTAAGCAGGCCCAGAAAGGCTTCTCCAGCATCCAACAGCCATGCAGCACACATGCTGCCAACTGCCTGCTCCATGGTTTTGTTCTACTCAGAAAAAAATGTATGACTTAATCAAGTGCAACCTGGCACAATTTTATGTAGTTGGTTGGAGCCTGCTAGCAGCACAGAATGGCAGCAAGGACATGAAGTTCCTCCTTTATCAAAACACAAGCCTGACGTGATAATCCCATGCCACCTCCCGGGTACCACCCTTCCAGATGTCACTAACTGTGGCAGACACTTCTCCAGATGTTGCCAGCTACAGCTCTGCCTTGCCAGTATCTGCAAGATGCTGAGCCATAAACATGTGGGGACCAAAATAAAATAAATGCAACCTGGTTCTGGTGCCACCAGCATTTCTGATCTTCAGATATTTTGAGAATCACAGAACGGTGGGGGTTGGAAGAGACCTCTGGAGACTATCTAGGCCAAGCCCCCTTCTAAAGCAGGGGGGCCCACAGCAGGTTGCTCAGGACCATAATGTCCACATGGGTCTGCAATCTCTCCAGAGAAAGAGACTCCACAACCTCTCTGAACAGCCTGCTCTATGGCTCCAGCACCCTCACAGGAAAGAGGGTTTTCCTCATGTTTAGGTGGAAGATCCTGTGTTTCAGTTGGCTCCCACTGCATCTTCTCCTATCACTGGGCACCAGTTAAAATAGTCTAGACCTGTCCTCTTGATCTCCACCTTTCAGCACTAAGAAGATCCTCTTTCATTCTGCTTTTCTCCAAGCTAAACAATTCCAGGGCTCTCAGCCTTACCTCCTCACAGTGAGGCTCCAGTGTCCTCAGCATCTTTGTAGCCTTTGCTGGACTCTCTTTCTGTGTTCTCTCTTGAACTGGGGAGCCCAGAAATGGACACAATACTCCCATACATGGCCTCACTAGAGCACAGTAGAGGGGAAGGAGAAGCTCCCTTCCTCTGCTGGTCACACTCTCCTTAATGCACCATTGGGCTTGTCACTCACATAAGCTCATGGTGAACTTGTCCACCAGCACTCTCAGGTCCTTTTCTGCAGAGCTGCTTTCCAGCAGGTCAAGCCTTCATCTGTACAGGTGCAGGAAATGTTTTTAAAATGGAAATGAAACAGCAACAAATTGGAAGATAATGTGTAATTATAAGCATAGATGTGCTCAGAGAAAGAGCAACCAGGGCATACCTCTTCTCTCCATGCCCAATATCTTACCTGCTTCCCATAGTAGATAAAAATGAATAATTTTAATACCACTTAGCCTTTTCACATCATTTTACCTTTTAGCTACAGAGTAAGTGCAACGTACCTGCCAGATGCCACAATTTTCTGACTCAGAATTTTTACTATCAGCAATTAAAAAATTTTATTTTTGAATTAATCTCATGTAAACTAGGAGGCAACAAGACAGCTCCTTCAGCTACTTCAGAAGACATTTCAATATTACGTTTACAAACCTTATTTTCCAAGTGTGACAGCACTTTGCCACAAAACATATGATTTCATATTATTTCCCAAATATTTGACATTATTTCCCCAAATATTTAATGTGTGCTTTGGCTTTATAACTGTGATCTCACTCAGATGAAGCCTAAGCAGAACAGTCTTATTTCTTCACTCCTGATTTAGCCCAAGACTACCGGAAAGCAGGGAAAATAAATAGGGAAGAACTGGTTAATTACAAGTAGCAGCAAATGAGCTGTAAATGGAGGTGTGAGGAATGTAAATCAGTGCTGCCTGATGCAGCACCAGCAGCATCTGTGCATGCAGCTTCCAAAGTAATGAGATCGTGCTGATGTCCTGGCATCCTGCTTTGATCACTTCATCTTCTTCAAGAGCTCTGACGGGAAAACAAAGGTCGGTGGCATTGACCTCCCTTCCCACAGCTTGCACAGGCACAAATATTAGCAGCTGATCAAGGATTTCTGCCTCTCCACCTTGTGTCACGTATGGTTACATAGTTGGGGGCCTTAACTAAACAGACAGCACAAGCTTCTGCAACATGAAGTGTCATGTTCTAACATGTAGAGCTAATGGGTGATTCATTCTTCACCCTCTGACCAGAAACAGGTGTAGGCTTCGTAGAAAAAAAAATACACCACCAACTCTGCTAAACATGTTCCCTCTCAGACAGAGAGGTTTGCTACTGTGTGCTCTAAAGTGGGGGCTGTGAGATCTCATACAGATGGCTCGGACCCACAAACCCCATCCTTCCAAAAGGTATTTGTAAATCTCAGCAACACAACAGCAGATTACAAAATACAGAACAAATTAATAACAAAAAGAAGAGACTGTGGGGTTTAACCTTCCTTGGTTTAATGCTGTAATTGGGAAATCGTTTAGTCCTGTTTATACCAAATCCCAACAAAGGATGCTTAACGTATTAAAACAAGAGGCTTTAGTCCTTGAAAGAGAGCGGGCAGCCAGCTGTACCACTGCAGAGCCTGACATGCCAGCCACCTCAGGAAGGGTCACTCCTTGCTGGTTGTGACTGGCTTATGGAACTGCAGCCAGAAGCAAGAACTGTCCTTAATGAGAGCATCCATCAACTTCCAGGGGACTTGGCTGATCACACAAAACTAGGGAAGATGCCAATTTAGCCGCTGGCCACTGATGCACGAAGGAAGAGTTTCCCTCATTTGCTTTCAATAAGGAAGTCTATAAAATATAGCAAATCTGTCACACAACCCCCATCAGGTGGGGGTTGGAAAGGATCTCCAACCTGCTCTGTTAAAGCAGGGTCACCCACAGCTGGTTGCCCAGGATCACAATGTGTAGGTGAATTCAGAACCTCTCCAGAGAAGGAGACTCCACAACCTCTCTGGGCAGCCTGCTAAAGGGCTCTGTCACTGCCTCAGAAAGGAATATTTTCCTTGGGTTCATACAGAACTTCCTCTGTTCCAGTTTGTGCCTGTTGTCCTTTGTCCTATCGCTGGGCATCACTGAAAAGTCTGGCCCAAATCTTCTTGGCCTCCACTCTGTATCTATTGATCAGCATTGAGAAGACTCACCTCTACAGCTGCCATTCTCCAGGGTAAAGAGCTTCATGTCTCTTCAGCCTTTGCTCCTTACAGAGGTGCTCCAGTTCCCTCAGCATCTTTGTAGCCCTCTATAAAGTTTTTCCATGCCCCTCTTGAACTGGGGAACCCTGAACTAGACTCAATAATCCTGATGTGGTCTCAGAGTAGAAAGGGAGGAGAACTTCCCTCAACTTGCTGGTCACACTTTTCTTAATCCACCCTAAGAGACCACTGTCCTTCTTGGCAACAAGAGCACATTTCTGGCTCACAGTGAACTTGTCCACCAGAACTCCCAGATGTGTCTCTACAGAGCTGCTTCTCAGCCAGCCAACCTCTAAGCTGTACTGGTGCAGTAGTCTACATTTGTCCTTCTTGAAATTCATGAGGTTCCCCTATGGTGGACACGAGCATTTGCTTTCCCCTATGAAGACAGCAACCAGTCTCACCCGAGGAGGAAAAGGATGTTCAGATAAAGGAACAATATGCCTGTTGCTATCATACAATAACAAAATTCTGCAGTAACTATCCTACTAGACCTATTCCAGAAAATCTTTTGTTATTGTAAGTACTAATTCATAGCAAATAAAAAATTCCTAGTCATGACTTTATGCTTTAGTAAAATTAAATTTAAGATTGCTTTCTCCATTCCAGACTGTAAAGGATCTGCATGAAAAACTGATGATAGCCTGAGGGGAGCTTTAATGAATGTAGCCATGATTTCTAGAGAGGAAACAAATGGGAAAGAAGGATTATGGCAAACATGGAAAGAACTGGCTTTGCCCTCTTAATTAATGTGCTATCTAAATTTTGAATGATGGATTTTCGAGGTATTACGACGCTCAAAAAAACACAGTCAATGCTTCAAACCTATCTTCTGCCCAAATACATCTAAAGCTCACATTGCAGCTCAAATATTTCAATGAAAACACACATCTCCATGCAAACAGGGCTGAACAGAAAAACACACAGATCCTCTGCCAGCATCCCCTGCTCCCTCTTCGCTCAGAATGAATCTGCATCTAGCTGAAAAGTGCACAATTAATATTTCATCCACCCCTGTTGAGGACTCTCACTCCTAATGGACTGTATTGATCAAAGGAAGAAAGTTAAATATCTCTCTTGCTGGAGGGAAAACTAAAGTTGTCATTTATGAAGTGGTTGTCATTTCATAGGTAAATGTGCTAAACAAAGGGATTATAGAATTTTAATATTCTAATAGCTTCTTGTACACATTTAGAGGTTGCACAGCAAATGAGATGTGTAGCTACTGACCACCAAAGCCCCTTCATCAAGCCAAGCTGCTGAAGCAATGGGCCACTCTATCTGAAAGGCAGAGAAACTTAATTCTTGCTGCCTTGCTTCAATTCAAAGGCAAGCACAAGACACACACGGAGTAAAGGGTTTTACCAGCTAAGGGAATGCTGTGCCAAAGCAAAATCATGTACACAAAGCAGTAGTAGAAAGTCAAACGTTGCTTGAATGAGCTGTGCTGAGGCAGCCCTCAGGTAAGTCTATTAGGACCAAGCACTGGTTGAAAGGAGTACTCAAAAAACACAGGTTTTGTTTTACTCCTTTTGCATTCAAAAGGACCAAGACCATGTAGAAGAAAAATAACAGTGATAAAAAAGATTTCTTGCCTCTTTATCAATTTTTCTTCCTACCTGAAGCAGTTCTACACATTCTGAATGGGGACTGGTTTAAACCTAAGAGGGGTGACAGCATCACACCCACTCTGCAAAGCACCGTTTACACTTTGCTTGGTACCTGTAAAGCTGTTAAACATCAGACAACAGCACTGCTTAAGTCAACACAGGCAACTCTCACAGCTCTGCCACCCCCTGCATGGTGTCAGCACAACTGTTCATGCAGCTGCACAGTGGAGCAGCCTTAGGAAACACAAAGGCTGAGTGGAAGAGTAGAAAGAAAGAGAAATAAGACTATTCAAATACCCCTGGCACTATGAAAAACCCTGTGGTTTAAGCTGCATTGATGGGATTTAACATTGTGCTTTCCTTCCAGCATAAATTACAACCATACCAGTCCTAAGCATCATCTGTGGCATTTGGTGGGCAACTCAGGATCATTGTCCTCAGGCATAACACACAGAAAAAAAAAATCAAGAATAACACAGCACCAGCATAATCAGGGCAAAAAGTACTGAAATCACAGAATCACAGAATGGTGGGGGTTGGAGGGAACCTCAGGAGATGACGCACTGAGTCCAACACCCCCCTGCCAAAGCAGGATCACCTAGGGCAGGTCACACAGGAATGCATCCATGATTGTTTCATGACAAAGCACAACATAAACACACTGTATTTTTAAGAGAAAAGATTAATCTAGGATGTTTCTATTCTGAGCCCATCATTTTGGGCTGAGCAAAGGGAGCTCGGTGTAGCAGGGCAGGGCACTGCCTCACCAGAGGTTTGACTGGGGTGCGAACTCTGACAGGGCACACCCAAGTCCACTACCCCACCAGAGGTGTGAATGGGGCAGGAAATGGTCTTCTTCCCTCCCCACATCTGTCACCAGAGGTTTGGAATAGGCATAAAGTACCTTCTCCCACTCCCCGTGGGCTTGAACAGCAAAGGAACAAATCACCCCAGTATATATATATGGCAACTGGACAGAATGGACCCGGACCCTTGCATGGACCTGAACTGGAACCTGGACGCGAACCCTGAGTCAAGTCCTTGCACGAACCCGGAGACAGACCTTGCATGGACCTTGCAGGGATTCTGAGACGGACCTTGAGGAGCATCTGGAAGGACAGTGACGAGGAAGCGCATGGTCCCCGCTTTTGCACCATCACATCCTGGCTTCTTACTGCAGGACCTGCCTCTAACGGTAAACTGCAGCCATTCGTGGGAACACCACGGAGCACTCCGGCTTTCCCCTGCCTTGCTTTGTGATCATGGCTTCATGAAAGCCGTGCCCACAGTCATTTTGGACTTTGGCAGGCACTGGACTCTAGACGCTGCCATGAAGGAGACTGTCTCCCCTTTGTAAGTAGGGCAAAGCTGTTCCATGCCCAAACCTTTCCAGTTTTTCTGATTCTTCCTAAATTACCTGAAAAGGCACCCTTGTGAAGATTTTTCCCGAATGAATTAGGACTCAAACCAATTTACACATAGATTGAGGGTGGGGCTTTGGGAAATCATAAAAGCTACATAATTTATAATTCCTACCTCTTCATTCACCCACAATCAATTCACTTGGCCAGAAGGTGGCAAGTCTGCAGGTTCTGCCCAAGGATTTCTAAACAGCTCTCTATTTTCTGTTACTTGGAAAATACTGTGTAGTATTTCACAGATAAACTAGAATCTGTACTTTGAACTATAGACGTTAAAATCACTTAATGCTAATTAAGGTAGCAACTGGAAAATAGAAAGTTTATCACCATTGGATCTGCACAGGCAGAAACTATTTGCTTGTATACACAGAATCATAGAATGGTTTGGGTTGGTACTTAAATATCATCTACTTCCAACCCTCTTGCTATAGGCAGGGATACCTCCTACTAGAATGAGTTGGGTTGCTCAAGGCCACATCCAACCTGTCTTTGAACACTTCCAGGGGTGGAGCCACCATCGCTTCTCTGGACAACTTGTTCTAGTGCCTCACCACCCTCACAGTGAAGAATTTCCTTTTAATGTCTAATCTAATTAAGCTTCAAATGGTGGAAGGCTTCTATAAAATCCCCCATGAGCCTTCTCTTCTCCAAGCTGAACAACCCCAACTCTCTGCTTGTCTTCACAGAGGAGATGTTCCAGGTAATCACCTTCACAGCCTCCTCTCGACCTGCTCTAGCAGTTCTATGTCCTTGTGTTGGGAGCTCCAGAGCTGAGCACAATGCTCCAGGTAAGGTCTGTCCTGGTAGGGCATAAATCCTGCCAGAGCAGTTTAACCCTTGCTCTCCTCTTCCCATTCCCAGGTCCAGGAGTTTGATGGATTAAGCAAAACAATGAAGGGTTTGGCCCCAGCAAAGCCCTGAGGGCTAGATACTTAGCACCACCAAGTCAGGTGTCTTGTGCTGTCCCTCAACCTGCCTGCCTGGTCACATAAGGCACTAAGCTTTGAATTCATTGTCCAAAACACTGCTTCTAGTGCTTATTGGCCAGTTTCATTTTCAAAAGAATGTATTTAACTGGGGGGGGAGGGGGGTGATTTAGAAACCATGCCATTTTCCTGCCACTCTCCACCAGCAGCAGCACTCCATTCATGTTTGTCTGGGAGTCACCACAGCCACATGCTTGCAGCTTGCAGCAGCCTAGCGGCAAGGCAACTCTTCTCTCCCTCACTCTACCTGGAATACTTTGTATTTTTGCCCAGCACATCCTGAATATATATGCTGCAGTTAATGCTAAGACTCCATAAACAGTTAGAATTTTTCTTGGTTTTGTGCTCCTATTTTCCAAGTTCTGATTGTTTAAACTGTTTAATCCATGCTTATAAATACCCTTTGTGCAACTACATCCTGGCAATCAAAGATCCAAAGACTCTCAGGAAATTTTCTTGATTTAAAAAATATTATTAATAATAATTAATATTCACATCAAAATGAATATTCACAATTCATAACTGAATATTAATTTCTACAACAAGGTCTCACAAGATCAGTGTTTCTATGTTATACCACTATGTGAGCACAACGTGATATAGAATCATAGAATCAGTGAGGGTTGGAAGGGACCAGGGCCTCACCACTCTCATGGTGAAGAACTTCCTCCTCACATCCACTGAAAATACCTGCATTAAGGAACTATCAACATTCCTAATTTACAGACAGTGCTGAAAGAGCCCCTTAAAAGTCAACATATGTGCCCAACATCAGAAGGGTAATGGGAACAGTAAAATAAACCCACTGCTCTAGCTGAACCTGCTCTGGCAGGGGAGGTTGGACTAGACAATCTCCAAAGGTCCCTTCCAACCTGTCATCTTGCAGTTCTGTGACTTCCCTGGTCTCAACCCAATGTTGTCATTAAAAAAAATTACTTTCTCTCTAGACTGCTTTCTTTTTTTTTTTTTTAATGCCCAGAAAACTGGCATCACTGCTTTGTGAGACAGTTGTATTTGGAGATCCAAATGTCACTGGTACTCATTCAATGTGGCTTCATTACAACTGCCTTTCCCAGTGCAAAAGAAAATGAGCTTGAAGACAACTTAGAGGAAGTACTCTTGATATTTCTCAGTATTTACAGATAAGCATAATTTATTCCCTTCACTTTACTCTGAATCAACCTCCCTGCTGAACATATCTTCGGGGTTGTAATCGCCTGCTGCCTGGCTGTCATAGAGCCCTCACTTCCATCAGTTATTAGAGCACTGGAGATGATTGAAGGTCACATGAAACATATTGATTTGGTTTGTAAAACTGTTTCTAAAGCATCCCCAATGTGTGAAGATTGTACCGAGTGAAGCAGCAAATCCCAAACCTTTTTGTGTTTAATAAAACAAGCTCTTCCAGTTCCCAGAGGCATTCCTCCTGGTGGGAAAGTTCATGAGCAAAAACCTCACAGTGAATTCAAATCTATAACTCAGAATAAACACCCAAGCATCCAGATGATGCAAAGATGATTAAAACTGTTAGTGCTGGTTAATTTCATCCAGGAGTCATAGAATCACAGAATGACAGGAGTTGGAGATAATCTCTGGAGATCATTTAGTCCCACATTCCTGCAAGAGCAGGGACACCTAGAGCGGGTTGCACAGGATGGCATTCAGAAGGGTTTGAAATGAGTCTTTTAGCATAGAGCCTCTGCACTGTGATGGCCTGGAGCATCAATCTGGTGAGGAACGGCTGAGGGACTTGAGGATGTATACTCTGGAGAAGAGCAGCCTGAGAGGGGATCTTCTCAATGCTATCAATAGCTAAAGGGCAAGGGTCAAGAAGATGGGACCAAAATCATCTCAGTGGTGCCCAGTTACAAGACAGTGAGAAATAAGCACAAGCTGGAACAGGGAAGTTCCATTTAATCATAAGGAAAAGCTTCTTTGCTGTGAGGGTGCTGGAACTCTGGACCAGGATTCCCAGAGAGGATGTGGAATTTCCCTGCTCTGGAGAGATTCTAAACCCATCCGGATGTTGTAATCCTGTGTGGCCCTACTTTAGTGGTTGATGAATTCCAGAGGTGCCTTCTAACTCCCACTCTTCCATGGTTCTGTGACACACAAGATCCAGAATTTGGCTTCAATGCAGACATTGGAGTTTGGAAGTGACACTGAAGTGACACACTGACCTACCGGGGAAAACCTCATACTTGCTTTACTTCACAAAAACACCATCAAAACAAACACCATCAAAACAAAATCCAAAGAGGACCTGGATTCCCCAGCAGCCTGGCTGGCTGAAGGCTATGTTTTGGCCAAGAAACCAGCAGCAAGCAACTTCATGTTTTCTACATGAGAGCAGGAAGGGAACGGCAAAATATCTTAGAAAAAGCACTGTTGCACAGCTATGAAGTCTGTTATCTACCACAAGGACTCAGAATCCACAGAAGACAAAGTAAAAACATTTATTTTAGGTCAAATTTGCCCTATCTGCTTACTTTGTTCCTAAATGAATAATCAAGACGTTACTTGGCTGTAGACACCACGGGGGAATAAAATGTCACCATCGCAGCTGCCAAATCTCCCGCTACAAGCCCTTCAAATTAAGGGAAAAAAACCCCACAATTCAAATGTAGAATTTGATTAGTTAAAGTTCAAATCTTTGCCCAAAGCCCAACTCTTCCTGTAACGTTTCATTCTTTTCTTCTTGTGTAAACTTCTCATTATAACAGAGACATCTTCATAATATAATAATTCTGGTTGTAATGTAACTGCGGGTAACATAACTCCTCCATTAGAAAAGGCTGCATGCTCTAGTAATGTTGTTTTAATGTGATTTGTGTACTGCAGGAACTGACTGAACCTGGTCATTTAGGATTTGATCAATGTGAATTAGTGTCTTAAAGAGATGAACCATTTGATAAATTCAGAATTTGATCAATGCGAATCAGGACCTCGCCGAGATAAAACATTCATCATGAACATTTGGAACGTAGGTCTAATCCAGGCAGGGCTGGAGAAGGGAATAAGCAGCCATCAAGGGCTGCAGACAAAGTACAGGAGATCTGCCAGTTCTCTGATACAAGCCTACATGGGATATTTCATTTTTTTCCCCCTCTTAATAGGATGAATTATCCTGATGAAGCCACAGCTGATGTAATTTCAGGGACTAAATGGTGGAAGAAAAAAGAAAATCCAGGAAATATCAAAGTAATTAGCTACTACACTTTGCTCTTGGAAGAGATGGAGCTTAGAAAGTTGAAGAAATTCCAGTTACCTCAATAAGACCTGGTAAACTAATTGTAGACATACTTAAAATAAAGTGAGACTATTTTGTAATAGTACCACAATTAGGTCGATTAATCTCACACTTAGAACCTGAAATCACACTGACACGCAGCACATTGATTTATGCAGTAACAAAATTTAGCAGTTCAACCTTATTTAACTTGTGGTTTGGGTATGCCTTTTTTTTTTTCTTTTTTTTACAGCCAATTAAACAAGCTCATTGCTTGAAACCCTGTCCTCAATCCTCACATGCAATTAAGCTGAACATGAGAAGTGCTGGGTGACACCAAAAGAGTCTTTGGGCTTCACTAAATCATTCATAATTCATCCATCAAGTTCCATACAAAAGGCGGCGATAAAATAACATCTGCTGAATTTACACCTTCGATAAAAAAAGACATGGCATGTAAAAGGATTTCATATAAGGGAAAGTTCTAAATTATAAAAGAATATTGATATTTCATGTACTTGATCAAATCCATCACAATTTATGAGCATACTTCAGGTACCTTTTTTGTCTAATGTTTCCTTTTAGGTTTCTTATGGGAATGGACTCAAACTGGATCCACTGATCAAAAAGTTCCAAAGCACTGCTTAGGAAATTTGGCTTGAAGTGCAAACAAAGCACAGCAGAGGAGGGTTGAAACTAGATGATCTTTAGGGATCTTTCCCAACCCAAACCATTCAATGACTCCATAATGGCATTACAATGAGGATCAGTCAAAGATATTAATTCTATTTATACCATTAGTCTCTAAAAAATGAAGAGAAGAGCAGTCTCCTCAAGTGCTGGGAATCTCTGCTTCCCTCTCCAGAATGCACTTTTGGGATTATGAGAGAAACATAATATGGGTTGATTTGGAAGGTACCTTAAAGATCATCTGAGTCCAACCCTTCTGCCATTGGCTGGACGGAAACCTCCCACTACGTGAGGTTGCTCAAGGCCTCACCCATCCTGGTCCTAAACACTTCCAGGGACAAGGCATCCTCATCTCTGGGCAATCTGTTCCAGTATCTCACCACTCTCACAGTAAAGTGTCCCTTCCTGATATCCGAACTAAATTTATCCTGCTCCAGTTTAGAACCATTGCCCCTTGTCCTATCACTACAAACCCTCATAAAAAAGTCCCTCTCCAGCTTTCCTGTAGGCTCTCTTCAGGTATGGGAAGGCCTCTTTAGAGACTTCCCTTCAAAATGTTGTTCTTTAAAGTTCTTAAACATTGTCTCTTGCTAAGTACTGGCCCTGGCTTTATCTACCAGCTCCATCTGTGCAAAAAGGAACTACAAAGCAATTGATTTACTTTGGAAATCATTTATATATCAGGAGGAAAAAAAAAATAAATCCAAAGCTATTTTCCACTTCTAGCCACAATAACCACCTAGAGCTATCAACTTGTTTGTCAAATAACAACCAAAGCTTCTTTTGGAATAATCAAAGTGAGATTAGGCACTAATTAGATTTCAAATATCCCACTAACAGAGGAAAGAGAGATAGCCCCCTGATGGGAATTTTATGACTGATGGTAAAAGAAAACAACAATGAAAAACATCATTTTCGGCTTCCCAAACATCATGGAAAACCCTCCATACCATGCTTAAATCACACCTTGAGTCAATGGTCACTTTGCCCCTCTTGTTCAAGAGACAGATGAATTCAGTCCTCACTGTACTCTGCACCACTGACCAAAGACTTCACACAGACATTAGAGAATATTTAGCAATAAAAGAATTCTTATCTCACAGTTAAGAACTTTATTTACCAGCAGCTCAAAAAGGCCTTTTTTATTCTTGTTCATCAAAACCCCAAACCTAGAAGACAATCCCTCCACAGACCCAAAATCCATCACAGAATAATTCATTTTCTCCAGCATTTTTTGGTTGCTGCTGAGACAAAAAAGGCTGTAAAAAGTTCTCCTGTATCCCTACTAAAATGATAAATGAAACCTTCTACCTAATGGATGAACCAGCAGCAAGGGAAGTAACCAAGGCTAAGGGTCAGAGCCACTCTGATCCATCAATTACTATATCTTCATTTAACCATTCTCAGGACTAATAAAAATTATTTCAATTGACCTTCACTGTTCAGGGCAAAGTGAAGTTGCTAATTTAAATCCTTTCACATCACGCAAGCATAGGATGAAGACTATTGTAATGCAAAGTTGGAACTACATTTTTGGTCCTCCAGTAGAGAAAAAATGTTAAGGAATGTATTTTTAGGCTACTTCATGAATCTTATCAAATATAAATTAATTAGTATATTACTAACTGCACACCTAATTTCTATGCAGCTTATGGTTATGCTTCCAAATTCTCTCATTGCAATAATCAGCACAGACTGATAGGATCTCTGAAGGGGGGGAAGGGGAATTATTATGCATTTTAACATGGGTAAGAACACAGCTAGCTGCCAGGCTCAAAAATGAGAGTGAAAAAGACTTACTTGAACCTAGATGACACTTCATCAGCAGCCTTTTGGTATTGCTCCGTGGTAACTTTGTAGAACTGAGCACTCTGAAAAGTTGAAAACAGAACAAAGCAAAACAGATTTCATACAAAATCACATATATGCATGATAATAACACAGAATCATACAATAGTTTGGGCTGGAAGGGACTTGTAAAGGTCATTTAGTCCAACCACCTCACAGTGCACAGGAAGATCTTCAAGTAGATCAGGTTGCTCAGAGCCCCACCCAATCTCACCTGGAGTCTTTTTAGGGATTGGGCATCTACCACCACTGGGCCAGTGTTTTATCATCCTCATAGTAAATATTGCTAAGGCAATCTGGCTGAGGGAACTGGGGTTGTTTAGTCCAGAGAAGAGGAGGCTGAGAGGAGGCTCTCTATGACTACCTAAAAGGAGGTCAGAGTAAGGTGGACCTTGGCCTCTTCTCACTAGGAGAACTGGCCTGAAATTGTGCCAGAGGAGGCTTAGTTTGGATATTAGAAAAAAAATTCTTTCCTGCAAGAGTGGTCAGGCATTGGAACAGGCTGCCCAGGGAGGTGGTGGAGTCACCATCCCTGGAGGTATACAAGAAATGCACTTCAAGACATGCTTCAATGGCCATGGTGGTGTTAGGTTGATGGTTGGACTCACTGATCTTAAAAGTCTTTTCCAAATGAAACAATTTTATGATTCTAATATAGATATACTATCAATTTAAATTGTTCCAAAATCCCCCAAACCCTAGCTCTCAAATCAAGTATTCTAAAATGTTTCTGAGATTTTTTGGGGGGTATTTTTTTCAGTGTGTCCCCTTGGTTTTGGAAGGCTATGCAAAAGAGATGGCTCTTGGGGATGACAGTGTAGAGACAAAGGGCATTTAGCACTAGCTGCTGCTGGAACCTTTGAAGTTTCTCCATTAGGAAAGAAAAGATCAAAATACTGAATCCTTCTCTGCACATCCCTAGTTGTGTTACTTACACATCAATCCCCATCTATTCTGCAGGTGATACTCAAGTCAAGCTACAATGTTGCACAATAAATTAACTATGGCTTGACATTAGTCTTTTGCTCTTTGCCTTGATAACACCTCTGCCAGTGAGTAGTTTTAATATTCCACATTTCCTGGTTGGTTCAATCACAGAATCTCAGCATAGTTGGGATTGAAAGAGACCTCTGGAGATCACCCAGTCTAAGCTACCTGCTAAAGAAGGGTCACTCAGAGCATCCACAGATCTATAGAACTGTTGAGGTTGGAAGAGATCTTTAAGATCATCAGGGTGGCCCAGGATCATGCCCAAGTGGGTTTGGAATCTCTCCAGAGAAGGAGAGATTCCTCTCTGAGTCACCTATTCCAGGGCTCCAGCACCCTCAGAGGAAAAGTTCTCCCTCGTGTTCAAATAGAACTTCCTGCATTCCAATTTGTGCCCAGAGCAGTTGCTAGTTTTAATTTTTGAAATAAGGCAGCTTCCCAACATAATTTCATCTCCCTTCACACCCAGGAATGACTTTTGCCCACTTCCCCCAAATCACTAATTGCCAAAATGCAGGCGAGACAAGACTGAATCATCAAGCAACAGAACTTTTCTATACTTGGTAAAGTTTCTCAGTGGGATGTAGGATGTTCAAAGACAAATCACTATAATGTTGTGATGCTTCACGTCTAGATAATATACAGTTGGTATTTTTCAAGAAGATTTTATAGCCTCAGCACAGTTGGACATAAGATGCAATAACTAAGGCACCTGGCTTCACAGTTGGAGGAATAAAGAAAAGTTAAAGCAGTTCAAAAGTTCCCCAAAACCATTTTTCTCTGAATAGCAGGCAAAACAGGTCGTGGAGACGTATAAAGGTTTTGTTGGCATTTGCAAGAACTCTTCCGTAGCATCAAAGCTCTTGAATCATCCAGCATCACAGGGAGTCCCGTTAACATGGCAACAAAACTCTTACACTCACATACTGTGTGATGACATAAAAACCATTCTGAATCCTTACTTTACCAACCTACCTGCTTATGCCAGGGGTTAGTTATTCATGCCACAGCATTATTTTGCGTCTTGGAAACAACAAACGTACTTGGATGGTACAATGCAGCCCATGGGAAAACATCATTCCATGGAAAGCATCATTCCAACTCTATTCTGGGTAAACACTTTTATTTATTTAAGATACTGAGGTATGGAAAAGCAATATGCCTAAAACATAGAATCACAGAATTGTTTTAGTTGGAAAAGAATCATAGAATCATAGAATGGTCTAGGTTGGAAGAGACCTTAAAGATCATCCAGTTCCAACCCCCTGCCACAGGCAGGGACACCTCCCACTAGATCAGGACGCTCAAGACCTCATCCAGCCTGGCCTTGAACACATCCAGGGAGGGAGCAGACACAACCTCCCTGGGCAACCTGTTCCAGTGCCTCACCACCCTCACTCTGAAGAATTTCTTCCTAACATCCCGTTCAAATCTCCCCTCCACCAATTTGAACCCATTCCCCCTTGTTCTGTCATTACAAGACCTTGTGAACAGAACCTTAAGATCATCAAAAGCCCAACTGTTATCTAACTCTGCCCAGGCTGGTGTTAAACCATGTCCCTCAATATCACATCTCTGTATCTTTTAAACACCTCCAGAGAATCTACCACCTCCAAAGGGAGCCTGTTCCAGTGCTTGAGAACCCTTCCAGTGAAGAAGTTTCTTCTAACATAAAATCTAAAACTTCCCTGGTGCAACTTGAGACCATATCCTCTCACCCTGTCACTGGCTACTGTTACACTGTTAGGGGAAAATAAATTAAAAACTGTGAACTGGAGAGATCACTTTTGTAAAAGCTGAAGATGAGAGAGAGTCAGAGAGTCTCCACGATCATTGGATTAGTAAAGATATCCTGGACAACATTCAGGAAAAGAGGAAATGGCTTCAAGTTGTTCCAGGGAAGGTTCTGGTTGAATATTAGGATAAGAGTCTTCACAGAAATGGTTGCCGAGACCTGGAACAGGCTGCTCAGAGATGTGGTGGAGCCACCATCCCTGGAAGTATTTAAAAGACATGTGGATGTGGTACTTAGAGACATGGTTTAGTGATAGTGTCTTAGCAGTAGTGGTGGGTTTTCAAGCTCTAGGAGAGAGGCTGAACTTGATCTCAAAGGTCTCTTCCAACCTTAGCAGTTCTATGATTCTATGATTTATCTGTACCAAATGATGTAATGAGGAATGCAGGTATGATAGCCCACTGTAGCAAAAACATTTGATGGAAACACTGAAAGAGGTAGAGATATCAACAAAAGTGAAAGAAAAAAACCCATTTTTCTTTCCTATTTGAGGATCTCATCTTCTGAGCTTCTTCATTGTGAATCATAACCTTAAAGCATACAGAAATCACTGGAAAAAAAAAAACAAAAACAAGCCAGCTGCAGACTGAGGGAAAATTGTATTGCCAAGTCCCATATTTTAGCACAAATTATAACAAATTGTGCAACATCCACTGCAGTCAAAGGTCAGGCACAGATCACAAAGAGCATGGTGGCCTACTGCATTCCTGCTGCTGAGCTTCAGACCTAATCATTCCTTTGTCCTAGAATCAAGGTTCCCACACATGTGACTTGGGGTCATTTATTTTTTCATAAATCATCGTTGGCCGGTAAGAAAACGAAAATGAAATCCTCCTCACACCAGTGACCCCCTTGCATTCAGCAATCTCAGCTGCCCAATGACAGCCACATCCAGGTTGCTCGGCCAGAGATGAAATCAATAGGTATGCGATTAGACAGCAGAGTGACTGTGGTGGGAGCGCGGACAGGTCACCGCTGGAGATGATGAATAGCTCTCGATCACCCGACAGGCCCCGACCACGCTAACATTTACTATAATCTTATTTGGGCTGCCATTTATCTTTCTTTTGCCTGATCAATAAAGATGAACACAACAGTTGTAAGGATCGATTGCAATTTTTTATCATTTTCAAGCACGAAGGAGCATTTCTGACACAAAAACAATATTCTGAGTGGGCTTGCTTCTACTTTTTAATTGCGGTTCAAGTGATCAACTGAGCTCCTAGATATTGCTGAGAAGTTTTAATCCTGCTATCAAGAAAGCATTTGTTATCTCAGATAAAATGTGCTGTGTTTCTTGCATCAGATTTTCCTTTGAAATTCACTCAGGTTCTCTTCTTGAGATACACACTCCATAATCCAGAGACGAAGTTTCAGTTTAGAAGTCCTCCCTAATCCTCAAGATAAGAATGCAGCAGTCATTTCTCCAAACACAGGGTAAAAATGATGCTATAGCATAGCCCTGTTAACATAAAGAACTTCCTCAGTCTCTAGAATAAAGTCTGTAAGTGAAGCTGAGGGGTGAGCCAGCCTGGGTTGGCCAACCTTTAGCAGGGCTTGTTGAGACAGCACAAGCGGTGATGAGTTTAACCCAAAAGAGGAAGATTTAGCTTAGAAAGAAAGAAGAAACATTTTACCTTGAGGGTGATGAAACACTGGCTCAGGCTGCCTAGAGAGGTGGTAGATGCTCCATCCCTGGAACCATTCCAGGTCAGGTTGTTTGGGGCTCTGAGCAATCTGCTCTGGTTGAAGATGTCCCTGCTGACTTCAAAGGGAGGTGGGTTGCAGATGTCTCTGATGACTGCAGAAGGGTTGGACTAGACGACCATGAAAGGCCCCTTCCAGCCCCAAACTTTCTAAGATTCTAGATAAACACATAGATGTATTTCTGTTGTATATACAGTCCTCACATTCAGCACAAAGGGGAAGAGAAAAACTACAGTCCAATTCTCAGGTAAGCAGCAGTGGCAGATCATCAGAAAGCAGCTTGGCTACAGGCCTGCAGATCTCCTCCAGTTCCAGCATATACTTCAAATCCAGCTATTTTCTCCTCAAAGTGTGCATGAACATGGAGGACAGAGGGAAGGGAACACAAATGCAATACCACCTACTATTTTGCATCAAGCACCACGGATGTGAACACACAGAGCTCAGCTATATTCATTACATTCCAGATGTCTACACCCTCTATATAATATTCTTAAAATTCTTTTACTGAATAAGACACTAAAATGGTAGCAGATACCACAGCCAAGTTCCTTTGTCTCCTCTATTTAGGTCTCTTGGGCACATGCACTTCCAGAGTTACACAATATCTTCCTCTCTTTCAAGTCTTCTATGTTGCTGTCTAACAAAAAGATGGTTTTCTGCAGATCTTTAGTCCCTTTTATAGCAAAACACACGAAAATGCAGAACGTATGTTACAAAAGACCGTAGGAAATTCCAAGAAAGAACAGAAGTGTCAAGGCTGTGGCAATTATTCATCATGCCAGATTATGCAGACGATGCTATTTCTGTACCTGTTACGGAGTTCTTGCACGACACAGTCATGTTTCTTGACTTCAATACCCAAATAAAGCAGCAAATTTGGTTCTTGATGACTAAACCTAGGCTTCTTCAAAGTCAAGTACCTAGTCTAAACTGATCCCTCAGTTGTGCTCCAGAACCAGAGAGGCTGCTGGCTAGCAGATTCAACCTATCTCACAAGAGTATTCAGAATTACATGAATGACTGTGTTGCTGCCAACTCAGTGGGGCCCTGAACAGCAAGTTCGAAATAAGTGACTGACTTCAAAGTGGCTAAAGCTAGAGGAAAGGGACCCACTTCTGTGCATGTTCCTTAGCTATCATTGTGTTGGTTTGAGCTAATTGGAGAATTTGAGTGAGAAATTAGACTATTGGCTGAGAGAGAGTTAAGCACACAGTGTCACTTCACCAAGTTTCACTGAGAAAGAAAAAAAATTGTTTTAAGAAATGTTCTCAAAACATCCAGATAGCCAGTGTGCTTGTGGGGCCAGTCTGCTTTGGGTCTGTGCTGGTTCCGGCAGCTTTTTTCCTTTGTCTCTTGGTCTTGCTGGCTGAATTCAGAGTTAAATCACTAAAACGACTAACTTCTTCTCCTATTACTAATCTCCCTGATCTTCAGCTTATCTGAAGCATCAAGAGGTGGTGAGATAAAGCTGGGTAAGGGGGGAAAGGTGGTAGGGGAGTTTGGTTACCCTCTCTTGGGGATTTTGGTCTCCGGGAGGGGTGTGGTGTCTGTATTCCCTTTTCACTGTATATATCTGTAAATATCTGTTATATCTTGTAAATATTTGTTTGTATATTTGCATTGCTGTAAATATAAAGCTTCATTTATTAACTTCCAGTGTGTTTTTCTGAGCTTTAGCCGGGGTTTTAAAAGGGGGGGGGAGGGGGTGGGGCAGGTAACTGCAAACCCACTACAATCATCTCCTTGACTGAAGACACATTGTCCAAATGGACCTACTGGACCAGATGAAATACTCATCCAGCTCAGGACTCTGGCAAATATTAACTGGACACATGTAAGATAAAGAGCAGAATGGTGATGCTGGCTCATCCTCCAGCACATAAAATGATTACAACCTAGTCCCAAACTGCCACAACTGCCAGCAGGGAGGAACCCAGCTGTGCCAGATTTGAACAGCTCACAGTCATAATCTAAAAGTGAGAGTTCAATTTTCCAATACACAAAATGTCAGATACAGCTAAAGGTTCCAAGATGTCATGCCTTACCTACGTCTTGCTGAGCACAAAAGGTTCTTGTGATCATTAGCCACAAAACATTCTCCATGCATAAAGAACATCAGCCTCAATTACTTTGCAAAGGAATCCACAGAATCATAGAATGCAATGGGTCAGAAGGGACCTTTAAAGGTCATCTAATCCAACACCACTGCAGTAAGCAGGGACATTTTCAACTACATCAGGTTCATCAGGACCCCAGACAACCTGACTTGGAATGGTTCTAGCATCTACCAGTTCTCTGGGAAACCTGGGACAGTGATTCACCATCCTCAGAGTAAAATAGTTCCAGCTTTCTCATCTAAATCTCCTTCTTTTAGTTTCAAACCATCACCTCTTGTCCTGTCACAACAGGCCCTGCTAAAATCTCTGTCCTGGGCTTTCTTAAAAGCCCCTTTTAAGTGCAATAAGATCTCTGTGGAGCTCTCTCCAGGCTGAACAACCCCAAGTCTCTCAGCCTGTCTCCACAGCAGAGGTAGTATAATTTTTGTGGCCTCCTCTGGATCCACTCCAGCAGCAGTAGGACTAGCAATTATGGAATTTATTTTCATTTCTTTAGTATTACAGGAATGGCAACTCAGAAAGGACTGCAAAAAAATAGATAATATTTCAAAGTTTCAATGCACTGAAATAGATCATGGATGCCACACAGACTGTGTACTGCGTATGTATACAAGGTCATATGAGGTAACTCCAGCAGCTATAGGAGCAGGTATGGCCCCATCCCAGGAAGTATTCAAGGTGAGGCTCCACAGGGCTCTGAGTGACCTGATCTGGTTGAGGACATCTCTGCTTACTGCAGGGCAGCTGGACTACATGACCTTTAGAGGTCCCTTCCAAACCATGTGGTTCTATGAAGCTATGATATATTAGAGGTCCATGTCAGCTGCAGAAGGAAACTGCTTTCCATCCTGGCATTTTTGGCATTTTGCAAGTATTTGAGTTTAGCATTTAGTTTTTCTTTCAGTAGAGAAAGCTTAAAAAAAAAAAAAACAAAAGTTTTGCCTCCTGGAAAATTACTCTGCTTAAGATCTTCAACACGGGCTTGTTCTACCTGAACTAGTAAATCAGCAGGTAGGATTGACTTCTGTTGGTCAAGCTGCCTCACACATTCTGATCTTCCCACTGGCTATTAATCTCTCAGCTATGTTCCCTGAGACCAGAGAGTTTATTCCTTTGCCAGTCTACTGTTAACTGCATTTCCAATCCTGTATCTCCAAAAGCAGAGACTCTCCTGCTAACCACCTCCTGCCTTCCCACAGTCTCTCTAACTTTCTCCACACAGTGTATTCTTTTCCAGGCTCTGCCTCTCATGGCCTCAGCTTGTCTCCAGTCCCTCTCAGGCTCACAGCACAGGCACAACATGGTGTACTTGGGCTGTTCTTTACACTGGTTAGACTTTGGACTGGCCAATGTGTATCTGACAGTCCAAGTGCGCTAGCTCCTAAGGAAAGAGTAACCTTCAATTTTGTCAGTGCAGAGAACACAGAAATAAGCTGCAGGAAACTCTGTGCTTTTGTCTGCTGATCCACTAGGATCTGTATGGCAGAAGGCTTCTAGTAAGATAAACAAAATCTGAGTCAGAAGAGGGAAACCACTGATTTAGTCTGTGTGAAAGAATGTTTTCAGAGGAGCAGAAGAGTGTAGCCACCAGGTCGAGGGAGGTTCTCCTCCCCATATACTCTGCCCTAGCGAGGCTACATCTGGAATGACTGGATCCAATTCTGGGGTCCCCAGCTCAAGAGAGAAAAGAAACTATTGGAGAGTGCAGCAGAGACTACAAAAATGCTGGGGGGCCTGAAGCATCTCTGTGAGGAGGAAAGGCTGAGAGACCTGGAGTGGTTCAGTCTAGAGAAGAGCAGTCTGAGCGGGGATCTGCTCAATGCTCTGCAAGAGCTAAAGGAGCTGTGGGGGACAAGAGGATAGGACCAGACTTTTGTCAGTGGTGCCCAGCAACAGGATGAGGGGCAATGGGCACAGACTAGAAGCCAGCGGGTTCCACCTGAATATGAAGAAAAATCTCTTTCCTGCAACAGTGCTGGAGCACTGGAATGGGCTACCCAGAGAGGTTTTAGAGTCTCCTCTGGAGAGATTTAAAACCCACTTGGACAATGTGATCCTGGGCAAGCTTCTGTGGGTGACCCTCTTTTAACAAGGAGGTTGGGGTGAATAATCTCCAGAAATCACTTTCAGCTCCAGCCAATCTGTGACTGTGAATCTCAGTTGTGCTCTTGAACTGGAGCAAAACAAGCTTACGCATGTTCTCTCAAGAACAAAAAAACCCAGAAAGAATCCAACCTCTGCCTAATTTTAGCTTCCTTACAGAAAATTAATTAAATGTAGTTTCAAATTTTTGCATTCAGTATTTTTCTCATATGGCAAATACAAATACTTGTATTTATTAAGAAATATTTCATTTCATATCTAATGTTGTGTTAGCTACCATGCAGACAATAAGCCCTTCAGATGAGTTTTGTTGTGAAACCTGCAAAGACTCAGTGCTTTATCAAGTGACTAATTTCACACATGACTTGAATCTAATTGATCTCAATAGGATCACCACATCTCAAGTTACTTACTTGAGTGTCTTTGGCCCAAAGATACCACATAAGTTGCACCCAAACTGAGTGACAAGTAGTGTTTTTCTAAAAGAAAGATGAAGATGAGCTGTTCTTGAGGACGAAGTGCCTTTAGAAATCTACCTTCAAAGAAGCCAACAAAGAGAAGCATAGGCTGCCACTGTGGATAAGACTTGAATTTTAATTTAAAGAAAGAAATGTTAAAGAGTGCTTGAATTTAAATTCTAAACCTATTTAATTTCCCTGATAAATACCGGGAGCTATAATAAGTATAAATAACACTATCATTCAGGTAGAGAAAAATGGTGTCTGAACACTCTTGAAACTATTTTCATCATGTTTGCCCCTCTAATAATCTTCCCTGAACAAAAGAGCAAGCAGAAGGTTCTTTAAGAACATATTCTGGAGGAATAGGAGAAGAATTATTTAGCTAGACAGCTCTGATTTCAAGGGTGCATGTAAGAAAATAAATTCCTCCAGAACCTCCAGAAGGTCAGCTGTTTTGTCTGCATGTGGGACCTCAAAGCAGAAAGTGCATTTTTACTCTCCGCTGAAAATCTTCAGATTTTGAGCCAGAGAAAGTTCTGAAAGATCTTGTGTCATGCAAGCTGGTAAAAGGTTATCAAACGAAGCAGGAGAACTCGAGAGCCCTCATTTAATTTCACTAAGGATACATCACCTACAATGCACTATTTTATTACAAATGTGCTGAAGCTGGTTTTGCTGCAGACATACCATGACTTCTCTTTGGCATTGACATTTATCTTTTAAGCCCCAAATTCAATATGAGAGTAACATTCATGCAATCTATTTAAGCCTTTTTAATTTAATTTAATAGTTACGTAGTTAAGAGTTTATTTGACAAAGAAAAAAGAGACATCTGACTTCCATACAAAAGAGACAAACCTGGCCTTTGCTTCCAGTTAGAGCTGTGAAAGACAAAACCGAGCACAGCTTGAATTCAGAGCAGCTCAGCACCTGCTCCACCCAGCAAAGGAACCAAGAGCTTAGGCTGTTTGGCACCTTTGAGAATCAGGGGAGAATTTTTTTAATTTAAAGACTTCTTTTTCCTTGCCATCCTCCCTGACGGAAGGACTCAAAGCATCAGCAGGCGAAGATGATCATGTTCCCTGAATGGCAAATTGGAAAGTTTTCTTTACCTCTTTTTCATGCTGAAGTTAAGCTTTCTTTTATCCCTTAATTGAACTTCTGGCCATTTTTTCTCAGTATCTTTTACAAACCTATTTGCAGGTAATAAGAAGCATTTTGGTTTATTCATTCCGTTGACAAGCAGCCTTAAAAGAGAAGAATTTCTTAAGCTTATAGAGTTGTTTCGCAGATTGGAATCCAGTCTCGAGATTACAGTGTCCCCATCCTGTTCTGGTAGGGACAAAATCTGGTGCAGCCACTGCTGTCCAGACACCCATCACAGCACTCCTGCAAAGGAAAGTCACACAGGAGTGAGTTCTGGGTACCAGGGGGATCACAAAATGTGCCTCATCACTAGACCATGACCCATAGGGTAGAGGTTTAGGGCTGGGCTGGCACTGAACAGGTGACAGAGTGTCTCTATGAATTAGTCTGTCTCCCCCAAGGGAAGAGGAAGGGAACAAGGCAGAGAGACTGATGGGTTGGGAAAGAAACTAAACCAGCTTTAGTGAAAATAATGACAACAAAATGAAAATAGAAACAAATAGAAACAAATCAATATGGAATTCAACGCCCCTGATGGCAATGATGTCACTATCACCATTGATGCTGGTGACAGGCACAGGGGAAGTCCCAGACTGGACTTGGTGACAGACTGGAACCGCATTTAGGAACTGGAACTCAGGATTGGAACTGAAGGCAGAACCGAATCCTCCTTAGACACTGGCTATTGCAGAGAGACTTGACACTGGTGATTACTCAGTTAAATGCTGAAGATGATGCCCGTGGCATGGAATCCCTTGTTGGTCAGTTTAGGGTCACTTGTCCTGTCCAGTTCTCCTTACAGATGCCACCTCTGACTTCCTGCACTCCAACATGGGACACAAAATGTAGCATTGCCCTTGGTGTGCACAGGAGCAAGTCTAAACAAGAGCCTTTCTGCAGCCCAGCCCTTGGCAGTGACCCTCTCCATCAGAGCTGTCACTGCTAGAAGCAGTCATTGTCTGTGCAAACATGCCCTGTACTTCAGCAAGTGCAGCTCCTGAGCTGAGAAGTCAAATCATTGACCAGAATCAGCTCTGCTCTATCTCAAACCAGGATACATGGTTATGCAAACTCTGAAGTAGACTGTGTGGATTATAAAAAGGCAAGAGTAATACTGCTAAAACATTCAGTCATGCTCAATCTGTGAAGCTGCCACTGAAAGGCAGAAATTGACAAAAAAAAAAAAAAAAAGGAGGTGGGAAAGAGAAAATAACAAAAAGACAGTGAGAGTACCTAGTGCACACATCTCGGTTGCAAATGATATTAACCTATAGCTTTATAAATACATGACCATTTAATGGCATCTTCATTGGAATTAAAAACCTCTATCTGTCTCCAAATTGATTTGAGGGAGCTATAGAAAATCAAGCTTATAACATCACACAGATTCTCAAGTACCTCTGCATCTTTATTGTACCCCAAATGCTATTAAAATTATAGATGAATGAAGTAATTTCTTCTGAAATGTCATCAGATCAGGCAGTGACTTGAATCTTCGGAGAAGTTTTTTGTGATACGAGTTATGACTTTTCTCATTGGGTCTGGCCGCACTGTTCAGGCAGTTGTTGCAGTTTTTGACTCCGGAGATCACAGAATCCTAGACCTGCTTTCATTGGAACAGGCTTCTAAAATCAAGTCCAACTGCTGGCCTAATAACCACCATGACCCAAAGTGCCATGTCCACACATTTCTTTAACATGTTCAGGGATGGGGACTCCACCACCTCCCTGAGCAGCCTATTCCAATGCCTGACCACTCTTGCAGGAAAGAATTAAGAATTTTTTTCTGAATATCCAACCCAAACCTCCCCTGGCACAACTTCAGTCCATTTACTTTTGTTCTATCACCTGACGGGGAGAAGAGATTGATTCCCATCTCACTCCAACCTCATTCCAGGTAGTTGTAGAGAGCAATGAGGTCTCCCTTCAGCCTCCTCTTCTCCAGACTAATCAACTCAAGTTCCCTCATCCAATCCTCAGATGACTTGTTCTCCAGACCCTTTGCTGGTTTCGTTGCCCTTTTCTTCACACACTCTAGCACATTAATGTCCTTTTTGGAGTGAGGACACAAAACTGAACCCACTATTAAGGTGTAGCCTCACTAGTGCTGAGTAGAGGGGCATGATCACTTCTCTACTCCTGCTGGCCACACTATTCCTGATGCAGACCAGGATGCTGGCCCTCTTGGGCACCTGACAACACTGTTGGCTTATCACTCATCTCGGACTAAGCCTACAGAGAACATCTGGATGGTAAGGAAGATAAAGCTAAATTTTGGTGGATTTTAATTAGACATTTCCTGCTTTGGCTCAAATTATGTACGGTTTCCTCTCTTCTGCTCCTTACTCTCAAGCCTTTATGAAACCTCATTTCCTCATTAGATCCTGGAAGAAACTGGCTCTGGAAAAGAGCATCCCTTTGATATGACTGAACCTTTAGGGACTGAAAGGAGAACTTTGGACACCTGTGCCACCATAAAAGGATAAAAAAGCAATTAGGTATCCAAAACAGTGAAGAAGACAGAGAAACAGACAGTGATGTGAGGAACTCAAACAAAGGGAACAAAGAAGAAACACATGTTGAATTGTACCAAATGTTCTGTAAGAGGACTATAGGCTGTGGAGTCTCCTTTTCTGGAGACTTTCAAGGCCTGTCTGGGTGCATTCCTCTGTGACTTGAGCTAGACTGTATGGTACTGGTCTGGCAGGAGGATTGGACTAGATGGTCACTTTGAGTCTCTTCCAGTTCCTGACATTCTGTGATCCTGTGAATTCACTTTCTAACATAATTTGTTTGATTTTGTGATGTGTGTTTGTCGAAGGGTTGAAGGTGTAGCAAGTGAGGAAAAGTATTTAACTCAGGTATCAACAGAAAATGGGAAAAGAGCAATCTTTATGGACCTTTTCTTTTGCACTTCCAATAGAGTTTTCCTGGCACCACTAATACCTTTAACTGCAAGTATTAATGCCTCTAAAGTTTCTCCCAAGATCTGCTTCACTTCACTTTGCTGCCCTAGCAGAACATTGATCTCTAATTTGTTAACACTGAGAACTGCCAAAGAAAATGAAAACCTTTGTGGAAAGGACAAATCTATTCAAAGTTCTTACAGCTATTCAGCCAAGCATCTAATCTGCATGTAATTGTAATTGAGTCTTTAATACAAATGTTCTCAGTCTCAGGATGCACGTGGAAATGCACAACGATATTTACATCTCCTACTGACGACAAGATGCCTCATCACAATGATTCCTATTTACAATGTTCCTTTTCAGTCTCACTTCTTTCACTGCTATAAATCGCATTCTCCCTAGGGTACCAATGGGAATTAGTTCTCCCATGTCCTAAAGCACTTTTCCCCTGCAAATGGCATTTGAAGATGTTGAGTTGCCAAGTGTTGTTTTAGAGGCATTCAGGAATGAGTATTGCTGCTGCTGCCAGGGGTGATGGCCGAGAAAGTTTGTTGATCATGGAAGGAGTGGCTGACACCCTCTCAGGCTGTGCTGCCATTAAATGTGACCTGCACAGGCTGGAGAGCTGGGCAGAGTTGAACCACCTGAAGTTCAACCAGGGCAAGTGCAGGGTCCTGCACCTGAGAAACACTTTTTCATAAAGAATTGCATAAGCTTATGGGCAAACTAGGATCTGCATGAGCCTTGGATGCCTGGTTTTGGGGGTTAACCTGCAACAGTAGGTTACAAGGATAGCCCAATATTTGATTTCAGAGTATACAGCTGCATTTATCTGGAAACCAAAAGTATCTACATGTATTTGCTGCAGCAGCAGAAAGACAGCTTAGTTTAAGTCTTCTGTTACGTTTGTGTGTAGTTGCAGCTCATCTGCTTGCAGGAGTAACTTTTGCAAACTCCAGTGGTGGTAAAAACTCAAGGGAAGGTAATTTCATCTCACCCACAAAGCTGCTGTGGCAAACACCTAACAGAGAATGTTCTGAGTTCAAGGTGGTTTTTCTATGGACTACAGCAGCCATAGTTTAAAAATCCTGCTACTCATCCTCTGCAGTCAGAGAAGTGATCTGAGAACATAATTCTAAACACCGCCTGTTTCAAGCTCTTCCTGGTCAGCTTTCACAGACATCTATCTCACAAAAGCATCCATAAGAGTAACAGAAAACTGCCTCTGCGAATCATTGGCTGAGGTGTGTCTGGATCATGCTTTACTTGGAGGATTCTATTCTACAGCCATCCCCGATCAGCATCTTTACCAATGACCTAGAGATGTCGTGAATGCTCACTGAGTTTGCAGGTGACAGCAAAGTGTGCAGACATGTCCTACAAGGAGAAGCCAAGGGAACATGACTTGGTTTGGCCAGAGGACAGGATGATCTGAAGAGCACCTAACAGAAGCTTTAATAGCCCTAAGAGAGGATCTGATCAACAGTATGGAAAGGGGTGCATTACCAATGTGCTGTTGGAGAACAGGAAAAAATGGCTGTAAATATCCTTCTTGTAGTGAAGAATAATAACATTCATAATGTAACATACTAAATTTATTCCCCAAAAGGGCTGTCAAGCCCTGGAACAGGCTGCCCAGGGAAGCAGTGGAGCTTTCTTCTCTGGAGGGATTTAAAGGCCATATAGATGTGTGATGTGACCTGGCAGTGTCAGGTTAATAGTTGGGTTTCACAATCTTCAACGTCTTCCAACCCAAACAATTCTATGATTCTATCAGTCCAACCAATAGAGGTTCCAAACAGACACAAGGGGAAAAAAAACTCTCTCTCCAAGAATAATTCGGCAGAGGCACAGGCATACAAAGAACCTTGGAGGCTGCTGAAGGCCTGACTGGACAAAGCACTGAACAAGCTCATTTGTCCTCACTGCTGATCCTGCTTTGAGCAGGAGGTTGGACCTCCCAAGACCATTTCCAATCCAAGTAATTCTATGAATATGTATGCTGACAGTTAGTGATATATCTGATATCAGCTTGAGAATCTATTTTGGCTTGTCGATGTGCAATCTGCTCTGCAGCTGTATGTGAAATTCATCTTGTGGCAGGAGCCCAACATAAAGAATCACAGATTAGCTGCATCTTCTTTCAAATAGATGGAAAGTAGCTGGGTTTAGCTTTGTTTATTAGATCTACCACCATCACTGCTCAGTCAGATTGGCTGCCTAAGGGCATAATGAGTGCAAGATTACCATTTTTTGAAAAGCACAATGCTGCCACAAATAACACTTAAACACCAATCCTCCAGGGATCAAGAATAAAGTTCTTGAAAGAAATTCTAAAATATTCTGTCTCTCTCAATCCAACAGCCCTGGCAACAGCATCGTCTCACAGGCTTCTTCCTGTCTCTCTATCACAGCTATAAAAAGTTTTGTCTTTGTTTTTCTGGACTGATATCAGGTTGCGGTAACTTTCTTCAGGTAGCTGCCTCAGCACAGTGAATGCTGGTACAGACTCACAGAATGGTGAAGGTTGGACTGGATCTCAGGAGATTATCCAGTTCAATCACCCTGATAAAGCAGGGTCACCCACAGCAGGCTGCCCAGGATTACAATGTCACAGTGGGTTTGAAATATCTCCACAGAAGGAGACTCCACAACCTCTTTGGGCAGCCTGCTCCAGGGCTCCATCACCCTCACAGGAATAAGTTTCTCCTTGTGTTGAGATGGAACCTCCTGTGTTCCCATTTGGGCCCACTGCCCCTTATCCTACTACTGGGCACCCCTGAAAAGAGTCTGGCCACATCCTCTTGCTCCTCTCCTTTCAGGCACCGATAAATATTTTCTCATCACAAAGATGCTCCAGAGCCTTAACATCTTTATAGCTTCCACTGGACTCTCTCCAGAAGTTTCCTCTCTGTCTTGAACTCGGGAACCTAGAACTGGATGCAATACTTTGGATGTTGTCTCACTAGGGCAGAGTACGTGGGGAGGATACTACACAGTGTCTGAAGAACAAGTGTAATCAATCCTACCAAAGTCCTCACATTGTGGAATTACGAGCTGCAGTTTCCAAGCAGAACAAGTTCAGTATTCAGGACCATTTCAACATTTTCATTTGTCCAGACCAACAGACTTCTGGGGATACAAATACTCATAGTGTTGGTATCTGACTGTTTAAATCACTGCCAGGTGAAAAGATTTTGATGATGTTAGGATCAGAGGGTCAGTAATGAGGAGGTGAATATAAAGAGATCATCTTTTCCATGGGCAAAGTTCATGATTCATGTCAAACCACCTACATGATATCAAGGAAGGAAGTGTTTCAGATGCAAAATATCAACTGATTGATTGATGATGGTGTACGACAGAACATAAAATGGAAGAAATCAGTAACTGGTCTTAGTGATTCCATTCAACATGTGAAAGGGACCTATAGGAAGGCTGGGGAGGGACTGTTGAGAGGGTCTTGTAGTGATAATATGAGAGGCAATGGTTTGAAACTGGAGCCGGGTAGATTTAGGTTGGACATTAGGAGGAAGTTCTTTACAATGAGAGTGGTGAAATACTGGAACAGGTTGCCCTGAGATGTTGTTGAGACTCTGTCCCTGGAGACACTCAAGGTCAAACTTGATGGGGCAATGAGCAACCTGATGTAGCTGGAGATATCCCTGCTCACTGCAGGGGGACTGGACAAGATGACCTTCAGGGTTCTTTCCAACCCAATGCAATCTATGATTCTGGTGGCTAAAGTACTTCAGGGATGGTCTTTTGCAGCTGCCTTGAACACAATGTATGAGCAGCAAGAAAATACCAGGACTGGCACAAGAAGAATGCCAAGGATATTAAAAAAAAAAAAAGGCTTGGTAAAAAACGTTGGATGCATTTGTTTGGATGACTAATAAGCACCTGAATCCAAGAAAACTACAGTTTACACTCAGTCGAGATTGAGAACTATGCTCACATTTAGTGAAGCAAGAAACAAAATGAGCTCTGTGCATGCTTAAATCAACCTAACATGAAGATTTTTCAATGCTCTTACAACAGTGTATCCCAGCAGAGCCATTCCATTCGAAAACAGCCTTCTGAAAGCAGTGTAGCCAAAACTAAGGCAGGTGGCCTTCTCACTCAACAACCTGCTACATGAAAAAGTAAAATAACATCCAGGACTGCTAAAAAAGAAACACATTAAATGTCTCGCCATGCCTCAGTGTAATCATTAGCACCAAATACATTGCTGTGGAAGTTAAAAATGTGGTTCTAGTGCTTTCAAGTAATGAGGCAGCATGCCACAAAATTCCTACAGCTGGATGAGAGGCTAAGCCAAAATAATTCAAATGCAGACCTCTGAAAACATTAATCATTTATAACTATGTTTTGTGACCTCTAGAGATGACTCCTGCTATTTACTGGGCTTCCTTTTCTAGGTTCTGTTTATTCCTACTATCCATTTCAATCCTCTCTCCCACGGGGCTCAGTGGATCTTTCAAGCTGGAGCTCTTGTTGTGCCTTTCAACCATCCAGCAGGTGTTTAGTGTATGTTCTAACCAACATATGCATGTTTTCCCACTGCTGTCTTGAGTTTTCCTTCCCATCTTAACTGGGCACTTGTGCTGAACACCTAATTTTTTCCAGACATCCACAGTCATTCATGGACACCTTTCTTCATTAGTCTGAATGGACCCCTGGATGTATTTAAAAGCCATCTAGATACAGTGCTCAAGAATGTGCTGTAGTAGTGACCCTGGTAGATTTAGATAATGGTTAGACTTGATGATCCTAGAGGTCTTTTCCAACCATGACGATTCTGTGTGGTTCTGTGTGTGTGATTTTTAGCTGCCTCTTGAGAAGTTTCTCTGTGTGACAGATGTAAGTCTTGCCACACCATGTCCTCATCTTTCTTATGAAATGGCCTTACTGAAAGGTCAAAAGAAGGTCTCCCTGCATCCTTCTCTTCTCGAGACTGAACAACCCAAATTCTCTCAGGTTGTCCTCAAAGCAGAGGGGCTCATGACCTCCGGTCACTTTCATGGTCCAGATTCCACTTCAAGCTAAGTTAGAGAAAACACATCAGTGCCACACCAACTAACCAAGGAGGACGCACAAAGACAACGTAATTTAGACCAACATCTCTGCTGCAAACACATTGCTTCAAACCAACACAATGGCAAAGAAATTATCCCCCTGATTAACAGAGTTGCCTAGTAAATACATGGAAGCACTTGCAAGGTCTGAGTTTTACAGCATGTTATGTAAAATTAAAAAGTATCTGCCACTTTGCTCTGGTGCAAAGGGTTAAGCCCACCTGGGAACCCCCTGACTCCTCCCAAGGGGTGGTCTGACCTTTTTCCCAGGGGTCATGGTTAACCACTCCCACTTCCTGCTAGGATCAGGCTATAAAAAAGAAGGGTCCACTTTGTTTTCTCTCTCTTTGGCTCCTGCTTTGTCTGGAGTGACTGCTCTGCTGCTCGCTGCTGCCAGACCATGTGCTCCCTACCACCACGTGGATAGCACCACCATTTTTATCTGGAACTTGGACAGACTGCTTTTTGCCATAAAATTCTTGTATCCTGCCTTCATCCAGCACTAAAAACCATCGACCTTAGCCTTGGGACTCAATTGCCTGCCACAGGTTGCATTTGTATCTTGTTCCATTTCCTCCCCTTCTACCCAGCTTCTGTATTTTTTTCCCTTCACTCCCCATACCCTGCATTGTGTTCCCCTTTTTCTCCTACCTTCTGTAAAAAAACCTTTTTCCCCTCCTATTTACTGTTAAAGTTTTATACCCTTTTTTACTTCCAAATCGGATTGAGCTTTTATTGGGCTTTTGGGCTCGGGGTAGCTGGCTTAAATCCAATACATCTGGTAAGACCTCAACAGGAATATTCTGTCCAGCTCAACACAGGAAGGATGTCAACTGGGTCCAGAGGAATGCCACGGAAATGACTGGGGGCTGGAATACCTCTGCTATGAGGACAGGCTGAAGGAGCTGGGGATGTTCAGCTTGGAGAAGAGAAGGCCCTGGGGAGACCTAACAGTACCTGAAGGGTTCTTCAAGAAGGCTGGAAAGGGACTGTTTACAAAGGCCTGTGGTAACAGAATGAGGGGAGGTGATTTTAAATTAGAGAAGAGTAAATTTAGATTGGATGTTAGGAACAAGTTCTGCACTGTGAGGATGCTGAAACACTGGAACAGGTTGCCCAGGCAGGTAGTTGAGGCCCAATTGCTGGAGATACTCAAGGTCAGGTTCAAGTAGGCTTTAAGCAAAATGATGGGAGGATGTCCCTGCTTACTGCAGGGGCTTTGGACTCAAGGAAGAACTTTTGGAGGTCCCTTCCAATGCAAAACATTCTCTGATTATATGACAGTGCCAACTTATAGGCTAATTTAGGAGGCACCTTCAGAGGTCACCTATTCCCAGCCCTTGGATAAAATCAAGTCCAACTAGAATGAGTTGCTTAGGACCTTATCCAGCTGGGTCTTCAGCAACTCTAAGGATGATTCCTCCTTTGTATTTACACTGAGTCCTGTGGACCATGTCACTAGGAACTGTACTTAGGGTAATGGCCCACAAGCTATTTACTCCACCTCCGTATTCGCACTACTTCTTAAAACCTAAACAAGAAAAGAAGTAAAACAGTGCCAGTAAACTCATAGCCACATGGAAATAGGGTCATGTATTAGAGAAGTTGTTTTAATTACATCAACTAGTAAAATAAAAAGACTTCATGTGGCTCCTCAAAATCTGTCAATAAACCCTTGTTCTGTTAATCTCTGGTAAAATTCCCACTCCAAAAATATTCCACCCGTTGTATGACATGAACACACAGAGCATTTTACACTTGAGATTCCAATATAAAAGCTCAGATTTTTTTTTTAGGTTTTTATGAAGTCCTTCCAATTTGACAAGTATCTGAAATCATCTCTTTGTCAGCTGATGGCAACGATTCAAAGAAAAAAGAACTCACTGAAGTTTTCTGAATTTAAAAGGGTCATTTTCTGCTTTTGATAAAGCATTAAAAAAAAAAAAACCCACAACCAAAAAACAATCTTCATATTTCCTAACAAAAGCAAGTCCAAGCTCCACTGCTACCCAGTCACTCAACACAGCCATGCTTTATTCTGCTCAGTTGAAAGCCTACTGCTCAGCCACAAGAGATCCTCAAGAGTTAAGTGTTCTGCATGTGACTTTAAACATATAATTAAAGAAAGTTTCGAAAAATGCAGTGACAGGAGGAGCAGTAAACTCTGAAGAAGGAAGGAAGATCATGAAAGCTGTTTGAAATGTGCAATGAATAGATTATGGTCTGTATTCATTTCAAGGGGCGTGTTCTGCTGGCAATGAGTTGTTTGAGAGTGTTGAGTCTAAAAACCACAGTGTGCCTGTTCACTGGTATTAAAGGGGACAAGATGGTGAAGATATCACCAGACTTTCCTACAAAAACACCAAACAACAGCTTCAACTACTAAGGACGGACAGAGCTCCTAAGTGTCTGACACACGAGGCAAGGAACAACACCCCCTGAAAAAGGGGCCCTGATTTAAGAGTATCTATTCTCTTATCCCCAAACATCTTTTTATAAAACCATAGAATGGTAGGAGTTGGAAGGGACCTCTGGAGATCATTGAGTTCAAACCCTCTGCCAAAGCAGGATTACCTCGGGCAGGTCACTCAGAAATGTGTGCAGACAGCTCCTGAAAGTCTCCAGGTAAGACTCTACAACTTCTCTGAGCAGCCTGTTCCAGGGCTCCATCATCTCACAGTGAAGAAGTTTTTCTTCATGTTGAGATGGAACTTCCTGTGTTACAGTTTGTATCCATTGCACCTTGTCACAGGACATCACTGAAAAGAGACTGGCACCTTCTACTTGACTCCTACCTTTAGATGTTTACAAACATCAAAAAGATCCCTTTCAGTCTTCTCCAGAATAAAGAGCCCAAGGTGTCTCAGCCTTTCCTCATCAGACAGATGTTCCAGTCCCTTCATCACCCTCATAGCATCCGTGGGACACTCTCTAGTTTATCTCTGGCCCTCTTGTACTAGGCAGGCCAAGACTGGACACAATATAGACAATCTGAGCAAGCTGCATTCACTTCCAGCACTGCCTGCTTGAACACAGAGCTCATACAACCAAAACCCAGTGGGAGGTGGGGATAAGAAATAGTGAAAATCCCCCTATTACTGCTGTAATCACAAAATCCAGGCACACATCCAGCCCCAAACTCTACTGCAAATCCCACAAAGTCAGGTTTGCTGGAAAACAATGCACAAAATATCTTTCGGTGCCATCGAGAATGGTCTTTAATACGTGAGTTTGTACTTGCATTATGCCAGTTCAATGCTGCAAGCAGCAACATATGTGCAATGTTCCAACCACCAACAGCAAGAATAACAATTTGCTATCTTCAACCACAAAATTTCTTCCAAAATGCAACTCTGATGCATACTTTAAAAGTCGGTTTGAGATGTTAAGCAAGAAACGAGTCAATAGGAGCTCAAAATCATGCCTTCACATTCAGGTTTTTAGCCATTTTGCAGAATAAAATGGTTAATACACAAGATTGCACATTTTAACCCATTTACAAGTCTAGACAGCAAATTGTGCAGTACCACCTTCTATAGATTTAATGAGAGAATGGTAGAAGTTGCATCTCTGGCAATGTTCCAGGTCAGTGTGTTTGGGACTCTGAATAACCTGCTTTAGTTGAAGATGTCCCTGCTCAGTGCACGAGGGCTGGACAAGATGGCCTTTAAAGTTCCCTTTCTAACCAAACCATTCTGATTCTATTATATTTTGATGATTATTCTTCCTTGGAGAAACTGAGAGAATGAAAAAAAACCGTGAATTTCCTAAAGAATAGAACAGAAGCAGGATAACCAGATTTTGAAGCTAGTTTGAAACTGTTTTTGAAACTATTCTGCCATAGGTAGGCCACATCTGGACTACTGGGTCCAGTTCTGGGCTTCCTAGGTCAAGAGAGACAGGGATCTAAGGAGAGAATCCAGCAGAGGCTACAAAGATATTGAGGGGACTGAAGCATCTCTGTGAGGAGGACAGGCTGGTGAGACCTGGGGCTGTTTAACCTATACAAGAGCAGACTCGGAGGGGATCTTCTCATTGCTGATCAATGTCTAAAGGGTGGGGGGCAACAGAATGGACCAAATGCTTTTCAATGGTGCCCTGTGACAGGCCAAAGGGAAACTGGTGCAAACAGGAACACAGCAAATCCCATCTGAAAATGTGGAAAATCTTTGCTGTGTGGTTGCTGGAGCCCTGCAGCAGGCTTCCCAGAGAGGTTGTAGATTCTCATTTTCCGGAGAGATTCCAAACCCACCTGGACACTGTGATGCTGTCATCCAGATGACTCTGCTTTAGCAGGGGGCTGGAGCAGATGATCTCTAGAGGTCACTTCCAAACTCTGCTATGCTGTGGTTCTGTGAATGTCTGTTCATTTACTCATTACTCAAAGGCAAAATTGCCATTTATTAAAAAAAAAAAACAAAAGAGAGGCACTTTCCATACTATGGGTCAAACAAAGCCATTTATACCTGTAGAAAGCAGTAATTACAATGTATAACATGCCAGCCACTGCCAAGCCCTGCTATGCTTCTACTGTAGAAGGCTGTAGGCTACTGAGGATTAACTACTGAAATCAGTGGCAAGCTTGGCATGGAGATTTGAGCTGGCTGGCAGCAACAATTAGCTGCAATGCTTTTAAAAATGCATATGGTATCAAACAGCAAAAAAAACCCACAAACAACTGTGTTATTGTTACAGTCTTTTGGGAACAAGGAAAATCTTCTTTTGAGTTTTATGTTTGATAAATACATAGCTTAAAGAAGCAGGGGAAAAAAATATTCTCCAGGATTACAGGGTTATAAGACATACAAAACATTAAACTGCTATTAAGGTAAGACATAGTGAAAAATTCCAATTCTTCTCTGAGAATTAGACATATGTTTCAACTCCTCTGCTATGCTTCATTTGAATTTGCTTCCTAATTATTGCAGCTCTGTTTTTGTGTTTTAATGTGCATAAATACATATTCCTGAGTGATTAGGCCCCACAGTAATACAAACAGTTAAACGGTCTGACATGGGGAAAAAAATAAAGATTTCAAAAGTGGCAGGAGAGTATCTCCTCATTTCAAACACATGATTATCTTCCCATATTTCAAAAGGAAGGGCCTTTTGAGGCAGAGAAATATGCATGTGAATAGAAACATATTGAAAAGCCTCAGCTTTCAGGTATAATGCTTTTCAGTTTAGAAAGGCAGAAGATGGGGGAACTTTCAATTCTCTCTGACACGCTTTAAGAGAGCTGAACATGCCACCAGCCTGGCATTATCATTTCCAGCCCCTCACCCAGCTACTGATGGTTCACTACCCTTTTGCTAAGCTGTGGCGATATCCCAATTAAAAGTGACAAGAGCAACAACGAGCTCCTTTGCAGCTGAGCTGGACCTATTTCATACCCAGCTCTTAGCACACACAAACCCCATCAACAGCCTGAAACCCAGCTAAAGCGGAACACGAGAGCAGAAACCCTCACCTTGGAAATATCAGTGGAAAAACCAGATGTTATGCTTCCAGGAAAGATCTCACAAATATACAAACTCAATGCCATCTATTTCATCCCTGTGGAGGGAATGGGGAGTCAGGGATTTTAAAGCAATCTGCATAATGCCCAAGACAAATCGGGTTTGCTCTCCACAAAGCAAAACTGTGGCTGACAAGAAGTTGTCACTAGCCTTGTCACCAACCTCCTTATTTCATTTCTTTCTTCCTCTTCTCCTCGTTTCCGGAGTTTTCTTCCTACAAACCCTCCTGGCTATTTTGAATTTCAGCTCCTTCTCCCACTAGTATTTCAGTTTCTGTAGAGATATCCAAAATTCTGCATTGAATTCCCCATACAGTATAAAATATTTACTTAATGCATCACTTCTTCTGCAGCACAACCTGGAGGAAATGGAGATCTGTGCAACAATTAATAGTACAAAAAAAAGAAAGGGACATTTGTCTTGGATTTAAAATGTAATCAAATCCTGAGATTATGATTTAGCTGTAATTGTTGTTGGGGTCTCCCTGAGATTAAGAGTACCACCACTAGAGACAACAGCTCCTAGGCATGATTCTTGCACAAGAAGAAAACTAAGATAACATGGAGACTGGAGCATCCCTCTGACAAAGAAAGGCTGAGACCTGGAGCTGTTTAGCCAAGAGAAGAGCAGACTGAGAGGGGATTTTCTCAATTCTCATCAAATAGCTAAAGGGTAAGGAGCAAGAGGATGGGGTCTGACTCTTTTCCATGGTGTCCAGCAAGAGGACAAGAAGCAACAGGCACAAATGGGAACAGAGAAAGTTTCATCTGAAAATAAGGAAAATTATCTTTCCTGTGAGGATGCTGGACCACTGCAACAGGCTGCCCACAGAGGTTGTGGAGTCTCCTTCTCTGGAGACTGAAAACCTGCCTGTATGTGTTCCTATGTGACCTGCCCTAGGTGATCCTGCTTTGTCAGGGCAGTTGGACTAGATAATATCTAGTCCATTCTATCCTATGAGTCTCTAATGCTGAAACAAACCCAAGGATTAAACCCTCTGTCCCTTTTCTCTGTATGCACATATACTCAAATGCATCAAAACCTCACATGTGTCAAAATCACCACTTCTCATCCATCAAACCCAGAACAGCCTCAAAAGCCATCAGCTGGCAAATGTAATCAGCTGGCCTCCAGCTTGGCTGGGCTGCACAGAGCCTCCTCTCCCACCGAAGGCCAAGTTGTTAAGAAATTGTTTGTCGACTTAGATTGGATTGATCATCTATTTTCCAAATTCCTTTTCCCATCATTTACTCATTATATGCCTCCTCCTGATGTAAGAGGACATTTATTAGCTTCTGCATATATTGTGCTGGTAAATAGAAACATTTTGGAGCTGGGGATTCTCTCATTTATCTATCGGGTATGGAACTGAAGTATTTTTAGGGGCTGAAAAAATTAAAATATCACTCAGACTGACAGCAGTGAAAATGAAGCTGGTATGTGCCTGGGAAGGTTCTTTCAGCCTCTAGGTTTAAAAGGCTATTTGCAATAAAAAAAAAAAAAGCATGGAAACATATCACATAAATATCATTGCTTCATAAAAAGAAAAATTAATAACTACTGCTTAGAGGTAGATTTCATAGAATCAAATAATTGCTGGGGTTGGAAAAGACCTTTAAGATCACAGAGTCCCACTGTAAACCCATCATTGCCAAGTCCATCACTAAACCACGTCCCTCAGAACCACATCTACACAGCTTTTACATTCCTCCAGGGGCAATGATGCCACCACCTCCCTGCGAAGCCTGGCACAGGACTTGACCACTCATTCAGTGAAGAAATCATTCCTAATGTCCAACCTAAACCTCTCCTGGTGCAACTTCAAGCTGTTCCCTTTCATTCTGTTGCTTGTTCCTTGGGAGAACAAACCAAGCCTCAACTGGCTCCAACCTCCTTTCAGGAAGTTGTGGATAGTGATGAGGCCTCTCCTCATCACTATCACTCCTCCTCTCATTTTCCCCAATTTCCTCAGCCACTCATCATAAGATTTGTGTTCCAGACCCTTCATGAGTTTCACTGCCCACCTATTGACATACTCAATGTCCTTCTAAGAGTGAAGGGCTCAAAACAGACCAGGATTTGATGTGTGGCCAAACAAGGGCTGAGTACAGGGCGACAACCCCTGCCCTGGTACTACTGGCCACGTTATTGCCGATCCAAGCCAGGATACTGGTGGTTTTCTTGGTCACCTGGGCACATGCTGGTGCATCCTCAGCTGGCTGTTAACCAACTCCTCCAGGTCCTTTCCCACTGGGCAACCTTCCAGCCACTCTTTCCCAAACCTGAAGCATTCATGGGGTTATTGTGACGCAAGTGCAGGGTTTGGCACTTGGCCTTATCCAGACCTCTCTGCAGTGCTTGCATTCCTCAAGCAGATTCAACACAGCCTCTCAAGTTGCATTTATTGCTTTAAGGAGGAAGATCACTCAGAGAATATTTTAACGCACAAAATGTATTAAACAAGCATCAATGACAACTACACTAAAATAAAGTACTTCTTGGTTTTAAATGAAATTGCACAAAAGACAGACAAGAGAAAACAACTGAAAACAGGGACTGCTCTGTGTTCCATGTTTTTACATCCAAAATTCCACTGCCCAGAAGTAAAATTACTGTGCAATTAAAAATGTATGAAGATATTAAAATGGCAAATATGTTTAGGGAAAACATTTTCATCAAGATTCCTAGGAAAACAGAAGACACTAATGGCTTATTCCTGTGGAATGATTCAAAATACCACATAATCAGTAAAATCAGGTGGTAAGATGAGAGGAAATGGCCTGAAATTGTGCCTGGGGAGGTTTACATTGGATATTAGGAAAAAATTATTTTCTGAAAGAGGCTTCCCAGGGAGGTGGTGGAGTCGCTGTCCCTGACGACGTTCAAGAAATGTTTGGACACTGCACTTTGAGACGTGGCTTAGTGGCCATGGTGACATTGATGGTTGGACTTGATGGTCTTAGAGGTCTTTTTCAACTAAAACAATTCTATGATCCTGTGACTCTAAAAATCTCTCAAAGGTACCATAAACATTCAGTATTTGACTTCTCAGGTGGTTGAATCCAGAGTTGCAGTATTTTCTTAGTATGTTAGCTCAATTAAGAAATTCAACCAAACTATCTGAGAGTTGATTTAAACATGGTGTTAACTTCGTCCAGTATTTGTGCTCAAACTTCAAGTTCTGTAAAAGAAAGAGAGGGTGGGAGGAGGGAACAGCGCTGGGTGAAATGAAAGCTGCTTATTCATTAACTACCCATATGTTGAAACATTTCGCCATACCCTATGAAATGCAATAAACATTGCCTTTTAACATTCAAATGACAACTTTCTGAGCTTTGTTCCATTTTTCTTGCTAAAAAGAAAAAAAAAAGAATTAAAAATAAAAGTCTCTCTCACATCACTTTTCCTTACTCCTCAAGAAGGGCAAGGGGAAAAGAGCAGCTGAAAGTAGAAAGTAAAAGAGATGCAAAGACACTAAGGGTAGCTTAGGCACTGCTGACATGTTTACATTTAATTGCATGCACCCACTGATTTGTATTCATAGAGGGAGTGGTGTGAGATAACAACCTGCTCAGGTTAATTAGGATCTGGCACCTGCTTTTGCAGGACACTCATCCCGCAGGAGGGAAGAGCTTGGTCCCACGCCGCACATGCAGGTAGGTCCTGCTGCCCTATGTTTCCAGTCTTTCCATCAGACAAGGCAAACAATGGCAGAGGGAAGTGTTTTCCAGCTCTCCTGACAACATGATTTCAGAGTCAAATGAAGAAAGAGGAGAGTGAAGGAGCTGCCCAACACACTGCTCTCTGACTTCGTTATTCAGTATTGCCTCATATTCATAGAAACACAGAACGGTTTGAATTGGAAGTGACTTTTAAAGGCCATCTAGTCCAGCCCTCCTGCACTCAGCAGGGACACCTGCAACTAGAACAGGCTGCTCAGAGCCCAAAGGAATCTGAACTGGAATGGTTCTAGAGACAGGACTTCTACTGCTTCTCTAGGAAACCTGGGCCAGTGCTTGATCACCCTCAGCGTAAAAACTTCCTTCCTTCTCTCTAGTCTGCATCTCCTCTCTTTTGGTTTCAAACTATCAGTCCTTGTCCTGTCACAACAGGCCCTGATAAAAAGCCTGTCCTCATCTTTCTTATGACACCCTTTAAGTCCTGAAACACCACCAGAAGGTCTCCTTGGATACTTTTCTTCTCCAGTCTGAACAACTCCAACTCTCTCAGCCTGGCCTCACAGCAGAGGGCTTCCAGTCCTCCCATCACTGCTATGGCCTCCACTAGTCTTGCTCCAACAGGTTCATATCTTTCCTGTGCTGAGGATGCCAGAACTGGACACAATACTCCAGGTGCAATCTCAGCAAAGAGGGGCAGAATCAACTCCCTGGAACCTCTGGCCACACACATCCTTCACTCCCATCAAAGCTTATCCTCATCTGTGTTTTTTATTTGTAGGAAGAGTGTCTGTGTATGCACCAAGATTCAACTGACTTTAACACAAACTGAAACACACTCCAGAAAAATAACAATTAGTGATGACCAGTTATCATAGGACTGTAAATAAATTCCTATTCTTAAAGTACAGTAGGAGGTCAGTAAATGCTGAGATGCAGAGTGGTGATAATTGTGTAACTGAGGGAAAGCTAAGGAAAAAATACACAATTCAAGCAGTGAGGGCTTAAAAGCTGCAGGGGCAGAAATGGGGTTTTGAAATAAATCATCTTCACAAAGCTACATGATAGTTGGATAAACACAAAGCACTATATAAATAGCCAATTCCCGAAAAATATTATTTTCTTGTTTCTCGGGTCAGCAAATGCCCTATTCACTACCAAAATGTCTTAGATTTAGTATTTTAGAGGTTTTGAGCACCCTCCTTTCCAATCAAAGTCTTCCCCACATTTCCAAGTGTACCTCAGTGTAACACAGTGTAATGACACCTCCAAAAAAAATCTTCCACCACACCCGAGGAAATGTCACTGCCAAAATTCTGTAGGAAATGACACTAAGACATCCTATAAACAAAGAAAAAGACTCCAGGATGAGTTTAAATCAGCATTTTAGGCTCAAAAAAAAATCACAAAATACAGAAGGAAGAACAGAGGGAAATTACCAGTTGGTTCCAGTCAATGATGTTTAAAAAAAAGTAGCAAACCAGAAGCTACTCACTAAAAGAAAGATGTAGAAATGAGGATGAGTTACAGACTGATAGAAACCCAGCATGAAGGTGGTTGGAAGAGACCTCTAGGATCATCCAGACCAACCACTCTGCTACATCAGGATCACACAGAGTAGGTTGCCCAAACCGCAATGCCCAGGTAGGTTTGGAATTTTCCACAATCTCTCTAGGGAGACTGCTCTAAGGCTCTGGCATCCTCACAAGAAAGATCTGTTTATTTAGATGGAACTTCCTCTGTTCCAGTTTCTGCCCACTGCCCCTTGTCCTGTCACTGGGCACCACTGAAAAGTCTGGCATTATCCTATTGCCCTCATCCTTTAGTCATTGATCAGCATTGTGAAAATGCCCCCTCAGTCTGCTCTTCTCCAGGTTTAACAGCCCCAGGCCACTCAGCCTTTCCTCCTCAGAGAGCTACTCCAGTCCCCTCACTGTCTTTTATCCCTTTGATGGACTCACTCCAGTAGTTCCCTCTGTTGAACTGTGGAGCCTAGAACTGGACTAGTATTCCAGATGTGGCCTCAAGTAGGGGCAGAGTAGAGGGAGAGAAGAACCTCCCTTAACCTTCTTGACCATACTCTTGTTAATACACTCCAAGATAGCATTGCCCTTCTTGTCCATGAGTGCACGCTGCTGGCTCATGGTTGAACTTCCTGTCCGCTAGCACTTCCAAGTCTTCCTCTGCAGAGCTGCTTTTGGAACAGGCTGCCCAAGGGGGTTGTGGAGTCTGCCTCTCTGGAGATACTCAAAACCCACCTGGACACATTCCAGTGTAATCCTAGGTGATCCTGCCTCTGGCACGGGAGTTGGACTGGATAAGCTTTTGAGATCCTTTCCAGCCCCTTACATTCTGTGATATTGGCGGAGATTCTATGATTGTGTCTGCTCCCTCCCTGGAAGTGTTCAAGGCCAGGCTGGACAAGGCCTTGAGCAACCTGTTCTAGTGGGAGGTGTCCCTGCCTAAGGCAGGGGTTTGGAACTGGATGATCTTTGAGGTCTCTTCCAGCCTAAACCATTCTATGATTCTATGATTTCCAGCAGGTCAACTCCTGAACTGTACAGGTGCCAGAGGTTATTCCTCCCCAGGTGCAGTACCTCACACTTGTCAAAGATATTCTTCATTCTTGCAAAAGAAAGCCACAGAATTTCCTTGTGGTTTCCTCCTAACTAGAACAAGTCCCCACCGAACAGGCCAAACCACAGTTTTGCACAAACCTAGATAAATAACAATGGATCCAAGCAATCTCTGTGAAGCTAGTGGCTACATGTTAAAACGTTATCAAATGCTTTACTACACGGGGTGGGGGGGAAAAAAAGCCTAGACTATGAGTTATCACATTTTTTCTTGCTCTCCGTTTATAGAAAGACACACGCACGGAATGGAAAAATAATCTATAAACAAACATTTAGAAAAACATCAATACCCAGTGTTCAGCGTGGAACAACTCCTTATTTTGTTATTAAGCAGCATTTCAGCATTGCTATTGATTGGCTATGTGATAGTGAAAGATGAGACTGAAACAGCTATTTTTAATGGGAAAATGTCTCAGAAGGAAAACACCCTGCATATCTGGTGGGCTTAGTAGGGGGAAAAAATAACTTATGGGCGAGGTGGGCATTTAATAACAATCATCTTAGCTACTTATTCATAAATGGTAAATAAAAGGTACTAAGCAGAAAAAAAAAAAGTCAAAGCTTAAAACCAGTTGTTCAGGATAATGGTTGTGGCTCAGCAAGATAGGGAGGCAGTGCATTAATGCAGCACTCCAGTCAGAAGGCTGCAGCTCAGCCTGTCAATCAGGTTGAGGTTTCAGATATTGTAATTGGTAGCAAGTTTCCTAATCTCAACCTGCCAGGCAAGAAGCGTTCAACAAAAGCTCTATCCCCCCAATATAATGAAATTTGAAGAGAGAAAATTTCTAATACTGGCAACTCGAAGCAAGATCACAGGTTGGGTTGACAGCTTTATTATGCTAAACTGACAAAAACATTACGTCCTGGTCAGTACTAAAAAGGAGGGGATTTCATGAGCAGTATGGAAATACAAAACACTGGGAAAACTCTGATGAACTCCTACTTTTTATCTCATTGGTGCAGCAGAGGAGCGCAGACATGGAAAACTCTCCTGGCCCAAGTGCAAAATGAGAAATTAATGGATCTTGATTTTAGACTCAGGTCTCCTGCTGCACTGATTTGGAGGAAGCTGCAAGAACCTGCTGTCGCAGCTGAATATCCATTTAAAAAAGACACCAATAACTTCACAGAAATAATACAATTCATTACCACTGATATGATAGAATTCGTCAAATGGAAGCAGTAATGTATTTTATTGCTTCCATCTGAGAAGCATTTGGAAACAGACTTAATGTATTGATATACTGGGGGGGAGGGTGTGTGTGTGTATATATATATATATAATATGAGGAAGGAGAGAGGGAGAAGCAGAGAATCAGTCATACAGACAGAAACAAGGGAAAAACCCAAGACTGAGAATATCTCATAAAAGCAGAAAGGGGGTAGGAATGATGGAATTATTTTTCTTTATACCATGGAAAGGCTGAGAGACCTGGGGCTGTTTAGTTGGAGAAGAGCAGACTGAGAGGGCATTTTCCTAATGCTCAGCAAGAGCTGAAGGGTGGGGTTCAAGAGCATGGGGCCAGACTCTTTCCAGTGGTGCCCAGTGACAGGACAAGCGACAGCTGACACAAGCTGGAAGCCAGGAGATTCCTTCTCAGCTTGAGAGAAAAAAAAAATTCTTTGCTGTCTTTACAAGCATTATGTGTGTCCAACACAGAAAGCAGACACTGCACTTAATCAAGAAGTGGAATTTAGCATGTCTGTCAGCTCTGCAGAATTACTGAATCACTTTGGTTGGAAAAGACCTTTAACACTCAGTCCAAACATTAACTCTGTGCTAGAGGTAACTCCATTTCCTCATGAGAACAACAGCAAAAGGTTCAGTGTGCCTTCCCCATATCTCCTTTAAGTGCTCAGTCCACAGTATCATCTGCCAAAACCACCTCCTACTTTGCTGAATCCAAGTCTTAAAAACACTGCATCTACATCCCTGCCATTTATTTTCTGAAAAAGACAAATGTGTGGAAAGTAAACATGTTTATTCCAGTGAACACAAACTCCTAAACACAAGAGGTGAGAGAAGAAACATCTTCTAGTTATGAAATTCTTGCTGATAGGAGTCATGCAGGATCAAAGAAAGTAAACTGACAATAATGTAAAACAAACAGAAACAAAAATAAAGTCTTTTAAATTGCTAAAATACGTCGTAGGGAATGAAAATGTTTGGAGTTATTATAGTGCTTTATAATGGTTCCCCTCTGTTCTCTACATCTTGCAATCTACAGTTGACAAAGAAACCCACAGCAAACAAATCCTGATTATTTAGTTGTTGAGAGATTTGAAAAGGTAAACAAGACTCTGAAGCATCTGAACAAATGTGGAACTCTCCTTATTTGCACCCTGCACTTATGTTCATTAACAAACACCTACAAACAGCCAATACTTGGCTGTGAAGCTGAACTGGGCCCCATCTCCCTTTCTGAGCACTGGGGCTATTGCTGCAAAGTGCTTCAGGCCATTCTAAGCCTTGAATAGAAAATTAAAAAAAAAAAAAGAAAAAAAGGAAGAGATCATTCAATTATCATTCCCCCACACAATTGGTATAAGCATTTCCTACCAACAGGATTAGGAGGAACGCAAGATCCCAGAATAAAGCTGCTCAGCAGTAAGGATGGCAGTTTAGTGCCTAGTAAATTTGATTTCCCTGAAAATCCTGACACATCATAATAGCAAAATCCTATTTACTGTAGCAAGCAGGATGGATAATACTATTTAACACCTGGTATAGTATGTGCCATCAGCTCGCAGCTTTGTGCTCTGTGTGCTCATCTTACCTTAAGGTTAATGCTCCTTGACAGCCTACATGGTAAGTAGAATCCCCAAATTAAGTGCCGAACCTACGGTTTGCAAATCCTTCCTCAAAATTTTAGTCATGAGAAAAAAAATAAATAAATAAAATGGATGCAGATAAGAAGATCACATTTCCAGAACTTACGTCTATATTCTGAGGCTCTGCTCCAGCAGTAAGCCCTGTGTGGTTTAGGAGTCTCACTGCACAAAGGCCACTAATGTCAGCAAAGACAGGAAAAAAAAAAAGAAATAAGAGAATCAGCAAGGAAGAGCTATCAGGGCAGTAACTTGTTGACTGCTGAACTAACACAGTGCTGAAACCTCCAAGGGTAGCAGAATAATCTGATTGCCTTACACAGTGTACATGTTCCCATGAACACTACTCAGTACTTAGTCTTTGGCCTTTGAGTACTTAACAGGGCCTGCAAGAAAACTGAGGACCAACTTTTTAACAGGGCCTGCTGTGATAGAAGGGGTGATGGTTTGAAACTAAAAGAGATTCAGACTAGAACTAAGCAAGCCTCTTTTTTACTCTGATGGTGGTGAGACACTGGCACAGGTTGCCCAGAGAGGTGATAGATGTAAACAGCAAGATGAGTGAGTTGATTCTCCTCCTCTACTCTGTTCTCATGAGAACCCACCTGGAGCACTGTGTCCAGTTCTAGGGCACCCAACACAAGCAGGACATTGAACTGTTGGTCCAGAGGAAGTCATAAAGATGATCAGTGGGCTGGCACATCTCCATGGGGACAGGTTGAGAGCTAGGGCTGTTTGGCTTGGAGAAGGCTCCAGAGAGATCTTATAGCAGCCTTCCAGTACCTGAAGGGGCCTACAGGAAAGCTGGGAAGGGACTTTTCACAATGGCTTGTAGCAATAGAAAAAGGGGGAACAGACTGAAGCTGGAAGAAAGGAGATTTAGAGTGGACATTAGAAAGAAATTGTCTACCGTGAGAGTGGTGAGAAACTGGAACAGGTTGCCCAGGAACCACTCTATGATTCCCTGACACCTGGGATACCTGGAACCACTTTGGGCTCTGAGCAACATGCTTTAGTTGAAGATGTCCATGCTGACTGCAGAACAGTTGGACTAGATGACCTTTAAAGATGCCTTCCAACCCAAACCACCCTGTGATTCTAAGAATCTTTTTCTAGGAAACTCCCAAGCACCAAAACTTGGCTCGAGTAAGAAACATCCTGATTAATATGGGGATACACATGCTGCTCATTCACACTGATAAACTAAGTAGTTATGTCACACAGCAGTATATTAAAATTAATTTCCTTCTGCTCCTATGACTTGGGGCATGATTCTCCTAATGATGCATAATAGCATTAGGAAGCAGTGTCACATGAAAATAGTTGGAATTGCTGAAGAAAATGTGAACTAGGGAGAGCTGCATCCTTCTGAAAGCAACAGAAGCATGAACAGACACTTCTCATGAGGGCCTATATGATGCCAAAACCATAAGCAGAAGGTTGAGAGGATTCACTCATGCTTCTTTCACAGCAAATATATTCTAAAGCAAGATGAGTGGACAGTGAGGTGGATTGAGAACTGGATGAATAAAGGAGCTCAGAGATTTGTGACCGGAGTCTAGTTGGAGGCTCATAGCTTGCAGTGTCACCCAGGGGTCAGGTCTGGGTCAAATCTTGTTCAACAGAGTCATCAGTGATGTGGATGAAGGGACAGGGTGGACCCTCAGCAAGTTTGCTGATGATACAAAACTGGGAGGAGCTGCTGACACCCTGTTAGGCTGTGTTGCCATTCAGTGAGATCTGGACAGGCTGGAGAGCTGGGTGGAAAGGAACCTCTCAAAGTTCTACAACGGCAATTATAAGGTACTGTAGACGGGGAGGAATAACCTCCTGCACCAATACAGGTGAGGGGCTGACCAGCTGGAAAGCAGCTCTATGGAGAAAAACCTGGGAGCGCAGGTGGACAAGAAGCTCACCATGAGCAGGCAATGTGCCCTCGTGGCTAAGAAGGCAAATGATACCTTGGAGTGGTCTCCTGGGATGTATTAAGAGTGTGACCAGTATGTTAAGGAAAGTTCTCCACCCCCTCTACTCTGCCATAGTGAGGCCACACCTGGAGTACTGTGTCTAGGTCTGGGCTCCCCAGTTCAAGAGAAAAAGAAACTACTGGAAAGAGTCCAACATAAGGCTACAATGATGCTGAGGGGGGTAGAGTGTCACTTACCAGGAAAGGCCAAGAAGCCTGGGGCTGTTTATTCCAGGGAAGAGAAGGGATCTTCTCAATGCTTATAATTCTAAAGAGAAGAACTCAGTTATGTGCAGCAGCAGGACCAGGGGCAACAGGCACAAATTGGAATGTGGGAACTTCCATCCAGATATAAGGAAGAACTTCTTTTCTGTGAGGGTGCCAGAGCTCTGGAGCAGGCTTCCTGGAGAAGTTGTGGAGTCTGCTTCTCTGGAGAGGTTCCACATACACCTGAACATTGTGATCCTGGGCAACCTGCTCTAGGATGACCCTGCTTTAGCAGAGTGGTTGGACTGGATGATTCCCAGAGTTCCCTTACAACTTTTACCATTCTGTGATAAGCCACTGGGTAAAGGAGCAACATGGTGCTCACTGCCCTGTACACAATATGAACGCAACTATTGACGTTGACCAGAACCTAGACATCATAGTGACATTAGAGATGTTAAGATGATTATGACATCCATAGCCACTAGGACCTGGAATTGACACTGAAACCAGTGACAAAACAGAAGGATGATGGGCATAGAGGAGCTGAACACAACAGTGGTATGACAGGACAGAAGTGAATGTGGGTATGTACAAGAAAACATTGGAGAAAGGGGACACAGGACTGTTCTTCTAGCTAGCAAACTGTTCGATCTGAGATGAAAATTTTCCTTTGCTATTAAAAAAAGAAAAAAATCAAATTAAGTTGTTTAGTCTGGAGAAGAGAAGGCTAAGGGGAGATCTTACTGCTCTCCACAGCTACTTGAAAGGATGTTGTAGTGAGGTCAGTGTTGGTCTCCTCTCCCAGTAACTAGCGAGAGGATGAGAGAAAATGGTTTGAAGCTGTGCCAGGGAAAGCTTAGGTTGGATATGAGGAAAAACATCCTTCTTGAAACAGTGGTCAGGCATGGGAACAGGCTGTCCAGGGAAGTGGTGAAGCTGCCATCCCTGGAGATGTTCAAGAAATGTGTAGATATGCTGCTTCAGAATAATATTGTTTCGAGGTGATGGTAGCTGGGTTATGGTTGGACTCGGTGATCTTAATGGTCTATTCCAACCCTAATGATTCTGTGATTCTATGAAAATACCACTAATGCCACTCCACATATGCCAGTGATTTGAATAGTGCTGCTACAAGGGCTTTTTGCTGTAGTCAAGAAGGACCTTTAGCCTGTAAGCAGACAATGAAATACACTGACAAATTTCTCTCCAGGCTTAATGTGTGAACTCTTAAATAACAGCTTTACAACCTAGTCAAGACATACAGTAGGAGAAGGTTATTCTTTAACTCCATTGTTAAACTATCTCATTTTGCTTTGCTGCTGTGGAGCATGTAATAACTCAGAGCTTTCGTGCTACCTGTGACCCAAAAACACTGGCAGCTGTTCGGGGAATCGCTGGGGTTTTTGGAAACTATCAAAAGGATTTTAGCACATAAACCAAATTTATGAAAAGATATTACCCTAGAGAATAGAATTGTTTATGTTTTAGTATCACAGCTGTCACTGGTGCACAGTTATTTTGTCCTGTATTAATCCCCTGAAAAGGTTGAGCATCTTCGCTCAGTCACTGAAATATTTTATAATTGACAGACTTCATCTGGTACTTGAATATGTGTAATAATTTTCTCCATAAGGAGCACAGTGTGCTGACACTAATCTGTTCTGTTGTCATCTCCCTTCATTATCAATCTCTGCGTTGTTTTTCCAGCGTCACTGAAGAACACAAATACAAAGCTTCTAATTGAAAAAGCTAAGTAATCAAAAAGCCAATTAATCATACAGATGAGCTCTGACACTCGGTGATGCAACAGACAGAAATGCCACAGATGCACAACTGAAGGATTTTTAAAGTGGGCTTATTTGATGTAAGGATGATCTGAGAACGTAATTAGCATTCTTTGGCACAGGTGACAGATTCATATTGCACATTTCTCCACGCTGACATTACTTCTCTGAGCTTCCCTTACTCTGCTCCCACCTTACCCCCTGTTCTGGTGTTTTCTCTGTTAACAGTCCATGACTTTGTGTACCTTCCACCAAAAGCAGGACAAGTTTAGGAACAAATAAGCAGCCTGTCATTGTGGTCTGTAATTTCCAAAATGTTAAGCCTTTCCTTTTCTTACAAAGCTCTATTTCCATCTCAATGCTTAAAAAACACCAACAGAGAATCTCACAAATGACCTTAACAAAGGCTGCAGACACCAGGCGCTGCAAAGCTGGGATTGCAGGAGACACGACCTCTCTGCTTTTGCAGGTTTTCATTCCGTAATCTCCACATCTCTGAAGAAGTTCAAAGCCAGATTTGGAGCACAGAGTTCACCTCCTTTCAGAGCCTGAACGACTCTTTTTGTGTGTGTGTGTGTGCAGAATAGATATGTACATGTACTTTGGAAACAACCTGGATGACAACTCAGTAAAGCAAAGGTTTCTTTGCTTACAAATAAAAAGTCAGAATGAAAAGACAAAGCTTAGTGTTATGAGAACTCCACCCTGAAGAGCAAACGCCACCCATGGCATGAAACAGTCAATTAAGAAATGGCTGCATTAGTCCTGGAGACTTCCAAGTCCAAGTAATACAAGAGATGGCAGAGATCATTAATTTCACATCACTTGTGGGATGACACTTCAGGAGTACTCCAACAGTCATTTAGAGTTCATCAACTCATTTGTACAGCACTTCAATGATGTGTTCACACACGTGTTAAAATGCAATTCCACTCTGGAATTCTTCACTTAGCAGGAGCAAGTGAAGGCACTGTACCAGCAACCTAACATTTAAATTAAATATTCAAATTAATTTAAAGTTACCATTTAAAATATCTAAGAATAAAATCTAGCTTGCTGTATTGCACCTTGAAAAAAGATAAAGTAAAAGCTTTTGAATGCAGAATTGTGGTTTATTGCATACTCTTCGCCATAACATCCTGGAGGTGTTCAAGGCCAGGTTGGATGAGGCCTTGAGTGACCTGTTCTAATGGGAGGTGTCCCTGCCTATGGCAGGGCGTTGGAACTGGATGAGCTTTGAGGTCCCTTCCAACCTAGACCATTCTATGATTCTATTCTATAAATTAATCAGCACTACTTGCACCGTAAGAAGAAAATGGAAAGCTGATAACTAAGAGCAGAGGTTTCTCAGCACAGGAAAGACATTGACTTGTTGGAGTGGGTGCAGAGAAGGTCATGAAAATGGTCTGAAAGCTGGAGTACCTGCTGTGAGGACAGGCTGAGAGAGTTGGGGTTGTTCAGCCTGGCAAAGAAAAGGCTCTGAGGAGACCTTGTGGCCTTTCAGTATTTAAAGGGGGCAGAAAGATGGGGACAGACTGTTTTAGTAGGAGAACATTTGTTCAGGGAGTTCGTAGAAGCCCCCATCCCTGGAAATACTCCATGTTAGGTTGGATGGGACTCTGAAGCAACCTGATCTAGTGGCAGATGTCCTTTCTCAGGGCAGGAGGATTGGAGTAGATGACTTCTAAAGGTGCCTTCCAACCCAAACCTTTCTGTGACCCCATAATAGGCACAATGATCCCATAAGAAGCTGGTCTGGATGAGATGCTGCATGCATTTTTCCTCTAACACCAGCCAGTTATTTGAGAGTAAGAAAGATACTTGTGGTGGGGGGAGGGGGAAGCAAAGCATCTTTACTTTTAACTGTTTAAATAATGCACCATTTTAGAATCATTAAACTAATTTGCCCTCATCCTTTCAAACTACTTTTCATTGCCAAGAACACGACTTCATTAATGTCATCTTCAAAAAAAGCAGAAAAAAACACTGAGACAGTATCTAATATGGCCTCTATTTAAAATATTCATTAAGACAAATTATACACACTGATAATTCATGCAACATGCTCTTCTTCCTAATCCATAAAAACAAGGGCTTTTCTTCTATCCTGCTAAGCTGCATAAATGAATATGTATCTTGGTAATATCATTTGCAAAACTACCTAAAAAAAAAAATACCCAAACTAATCAACAATAGGTAGGCTCAGGAAGTAGGCAGAGGAGGAAAGGAGGCAAATATATTCAAGCTGAAGGTTACAAGCAAGCTGGAATCTAGAAAATGTTGACAGCAGTGATTATTTGAAATTAACATCCTAGAAAATAATACCCTACAAAGACTTAGAATGTTAACAGCAATATGTTAAAACATTCTAAGTGTGTCACACAGCTTACCAAGCTGTTCTGTACAGTTTAGTTTCAAGTCTTCTGCGAAAAAAAAGACACAGAAGTGCTTTCTGAACATGGCATAAACAACTTGCAATTAACACTATACTACCCATGTGCTGGTGGCTTTTGGAGGAACCACCAACTCCACTGAAGAAGAGCATCTGTGGACCACAAAGAAAGACTAAATTCAGCAAAATTCAGCATATCTGCACACTTGACATGCAATTTGAAGACTACTTGGGGACACTCATGCGTTTACACTGGTTCTTCATTGGTGTTTGTGTGCAAGTAATCTCATCTGGATCACTTCTCTGTGTGTAATTACTGTGACAGATGAAATCTCATTGCAAATGTCAGAATTCAGTACAGAAAACAACATCCTCAACATGAAAGCCTCCAACCTGTTAATTTTAAGGCAGACACAGTAACAGTGAATTAAAAAAAAAAAAAAAAAAAAACCAAAACTAAACCAACCAAACCCTCTGGCCACAGTTGTAATCTTTATCTCCTTGGAAAAGTCATCTTGCCTAACAGTAAAGCATAACCAGAAAGGAACAGAAAACTCTTCATTCCAAGGGAAAGAAGGCCTACCCTTTCTTCCAGTCGAGCCAGCTGCTCTTTGTAGTAGGCATCATGCTTCTTCAGTTCTCTGTCTTTCTCTTCCAGCTGCCTGGCCTAAAAAAAGGAATCGAAAGATAAAACTGGATCAAGAAAGAGCCTCACTTGCAAAGCAAAACATGGACTATAAATTGTACCAGTGAGGAATCTACAGTGACTACAAGCTGCAGTTCATTCATTTTTGCCAAAGAGTACATTAATAAGATGATGATTACTGCATTGAAAATGTAAGGAGATTGTCTGTTGTACTGGGTTTCCATCCTTCTCTCCTCAACAGCTGTGCCATAGTTTGTCCAAATCTATGTGGAAACATCTGAAAGATGGAACCAAGCACCCCATGGTGAGATTAATTCATTTTCTTTAAATTAACTTTGTAGATCACTTACGAGCTTCAGGAAACTTCCTAGAGCTATTGAAAAAAAATATATATAGGGAGCCTGAGTATTTTATTTGATCACTGTTACTAAATGGACATTACAGCAGCCTTTCAGAATTTGAAGGGGGCCTCCAGGGTAACTGGAAAGGGACTTTTCACAAAGACATGTAGTCACAGGACAGGATGAGGGCTAATGGCTTCAAACTCGAAGAAGCCTGATTTAGATTAGACATTAGGAAAACAGTTTTGCCTGTGAAACTGGTGAGACTCTGGAACAGGTTGCCCAGAGAAGTTATGGGGACTCCAAACCTGGAAGTGCTTAAAGTCAGGTTGGATGGAGCCTTGAGCAACAAGGTGCAGCAGGAAGTGTCCCTGCCCGTGGCAGTGGGGTTAGAATCAGACAATCTTAAGGTCCCTTCCAACCTAAACCATTCTGTGATTCTATGACAATTCTGACCCGACAAAAGCTGAACTTCCATCTACGCATTTGCAGGCAGTGGCCAAAAGAATTCTTTTGGAGGTAGCCTATTTTTCTTTAAACCCCATTGAGGAATACATTTAGCATGTGCTTAATTCTAAACACACTAATGTTTGGAAAGAACCAAATGTTTACGTATTTGCAAAAGCAGATCTAAAACATACATCTAAAACTCTGTTGTTCCCTTTAATTAGTAATGACTCCTCTGGCAACTCATAGATAGTTAAGTATCCAACAACATAAGCTGAAACCCTTCTCTGTAGGATCATGCCCATGTCCAGTAACTAACAATTCGGGATAATTTTGATTATTAGATTGGATATCAGAAGAAACTTCTTCCCTGAAAGGGCTCCCAAGCACTGGAACAGGCTCCCCAGGGCAGTGGCTGAATCCCCATCCCTCGAGGTGTTTAAAAGATGCTGAGATGAGCTGCTGAGGGACATGGTGCAGCACCGGACTTGGCAGAGTTCGATAATGGTTGGAACTCAATGATCTTAAAGGTCTTTTCCAAACAAAATGGTTCTATGATTCTGTGACCTGAGCACGTCAGCAACACTGCTTCCAGCACTGTCGAGCAAGTTGACATATTTTGGCCTTTCTGTCTGCATTATATACCAGTAGCTGCTATTAAAGGGACTCATTAAGAACCATAAATGACATTAAATGAGCACATATGCACACAGAATACATACAAAGCTCTAAGTCCTCCAGAGAAAATACAAGACAAGCAATTTCTAACAAGCTGAGCAGGATTTAATGCCTAAATTATTAGCCTAAATTCATTCCAGGCTAATAATGGTTTAATAATAAAATATCTCTAGTGACCAATAATTAACTAGCAGTGGCCATTACCACAACTGCCTATTCAACATCACTCATTTATCTCTAAATTATTATTTTCAGCCAGGTACAACAAAGCCAGCTGCATAAAGTTTCTGGGTTAGCAGCATCATGTACAATGGGCAAACTGCTGCACTCTTATCACTGAAAATGTTATCTCCAGGTCATGCTGATAGAAGAACCTCAGAAAATTTACACCATGTATTGTGCTAGACCTGCACAGATACAGTACTGAAATCTTTGCTAAGATTTGCTGCTTTTTTTTTTTTTTTTTTTTTTTTNAAAATCATAGAATGGTTTGGGTTGGAAGGGACTTTAAAGATCACCTAGTTCCAAACCTTCTGCAAGCACACCTCCTACTAGACCAGATTGCTCAAGGCCCCATCCAGCCTGGCTTTGCACACTTGCAGGCTTGAAGCCCCCACAACTTCTCTGAGCAACCCATTCCAATGCCTCAGCACTCTCATAGCAAAAAATTTCTTCCTGATGTCTAATCTAAATCAGGCTTATTCTTCTTTGAAGCCATCACCCCTTGTCCTGTCACTCCATGCCTTTGTCAAAAAGTCCCTCTCCAGCTGTCCTATAGGCCTCTTCAAATACAGGAAGACTGCAATAAGTCTCCCCAGAGTTTTCTCTTCTCCAGGATGAACAATCCCAACTCTCTCAGACTAGCCTCATAGCAGAGGGCTTCCAGCCCTCAGATAATTTCTGAGACCTTCCTCTGAATCTGCTCCAACAGATTCATGTCCTTCTTGTGTTGGTGACTCCAGAGCCAGCCCCAGCACTGAAGGTGGGGTCTCAGCAGAGTGGAGCAGAGGAGCAGAATCTGCTCCCTCCACCTGCTACCCATGCTGCTGGGTATCAGTCCAGGACATGGTTGGTTGAGGGCTGTGAGTGTGCACTGTCAGCTCATGTCCAGCTTTTCACCCACCAGCACCCTCATGTCCTTCTCCTCAGCATGGCTCTCCACCCAGTCTGAATTTGTGCTTGGGATTGCCCCAAGCAGGCACAAAGCAAAAGGTTTCGATTTTTGGTTGTTCCTTACTTTATTCCTTACCTTTTTTTCTATATCCTGAAGCATGTAAAAGAAGAAAAATAATCAAGAAATCAAAATTAATTTACTCTATAACAGTGAATACAAAGAATACCAAAATAAAATTCATGTCAGACACATCTGAAACCTAGAATCACACAGAAAATTAGGAATTTGTTTTCTCAATGCAATTTCACCAAAAGTCCCCCTGCTAATCCAAAAAGCACATAGCTAAACTGTAATTTTACTTGGATGAACCAAACGTTGCCCTTTCCCAATCAGCCCTTCTGCAGTACAGTACAAAGGAGCACACCGCAGCTCTGTCCACCACAATTTAAATCAGCTTTTATTCACTAATTACAGGTTTTCACAAAACTGATTACACTAAATATTCTGCAGCCTACCAACTGACTTTGTATTGATCATGGCTTTGATTTTTTTCTGGATTATCCCTGTATGATCTCCCAAACCTGATGATTACAAGAACAGCTGAAAATCCATTGCAGGAGGAGCTACCCAAAAGCATCCTCTCCCAAATATCTAATAAAATGCTCATGAAAACTTCAGTTCCTACTATTCAATAGTGTTCCACACCATCCCGTTAATGAGACCAAGCAGCAAAACTGATGTTGAAAGCTAATATGAAAATAAAACCCATGGAAGAGTAGCATGACTTATTCTTTCATCCCCTTACTGACAATTCGCAAGGACAGAAATTTTCAGGCTGTAAAGCTACAACTGGTCGAGGGCACACTAATGGTGGAGGAGACAAAACTCATCCTCATAAAGAAAAACTTTAGAGCTTGCTGAAGCACTGGAACAGCCTGTCCAGAGATGTTGTGGAGTGCCTTTCTCTGCATAATTTCAAAATCCACCTGGACACAATCCTGAGTAACCTACTCTGGGTGAAGCTACTTTAGCAGAGGGATTGGATTAGATGATCTCCAGACCTCCCTTTCAGCCTCCACCATTCTCTCATTCTCCTCTCCATTCAGTTGTGTCCAGATTCTTTCTATCTGTTGTTTGATTCACATTTGAAAATGAGGAAACTTTTCACAGTAAGAACAATCGGCCATTGGAATAAAGTCCCCAAGAAAGTGATGGAGTCCTCAGCATTCAGTATTTTGAAGATCCACAGAGAGGGTGCTAAGTCATTATTGGGTTTAAGCTAACCACCCCTGAGCCCAAAAGCCCAAGAAATACTCAATTCAATTTGGAAGTAAAAAGATATAAAACTTTAAGAATAAATAGGAGGTAAAGGGTTTTTTTACAGAAGGTGGGAAAAAAGGAGAACCAGAATGCAGGATATGAGGTGAGGAAAAATTACACAGGCTGGGGAAAAAGGGGAAGAAAGGGAACAAAATACACAAAATAGAAATACAACCCGTGGAAATGGAGTTTTGAGTGCAAACGCTGGAATTGATGATTGGATGGTGAATGAAGGCTGGATGCAGGCTTTTTGTGATGAAACGCAGTCAGAGTTCCAAGGGAAATGGTGGTATCTTTCCACGTGTTGGCTGAGGAACACGTGGTGACCAGCAGCAAAGCAGCAAGAAGTTGGCCCAGGCAGGCAGGATGAGAGAGAGAAAGAGAAGACAAGATGTCTCCTCTTTTATAGCAAGTCCTTAGCAGGAAGTGTGAGGAGCTAAACATGATACCTGGGGGCAGGCCAGACCACTCCCAGGGAGGAGCCAGAAGTTCCCAGGTGGGCTTAACCCATTACAGTCACTTTGTCCAGAACAAGCTTTTGTCACGAAAGATATATGAGACCATCCTTGAGGTCCTTTCCTACTTGGGATTCTATGATTCTGATCAAATATCATGCAAAAAAAGAGACACGGATTTGTTTAATGGTATCTGATCACTAAATGTATAGACAGAAAAGTCAGTAAGATCAGAGGAAGGCAAATAACTTTTGTTCCAAGGATGTCCATCTGAATGCGAGTTTTTGCCCTGGAAAGTTTGTTTTGCCCTGGGAAGTTTCTTAGATTATTTTGGTTTCTTTTTCATGTTTGATTCCCTGACCCTAAAGATTACCACTGACCAAAACAGATGGAATTTACCGCACTAAAGGTATGGGGCCTGAGAAGGAAATTATAGTCATGCATTTTATGTTTTGCTTGGAAAAGACCTTTGAGATGATCCAGCTCAACCACTATCTAACTCTATCAAGTCTAGTGCTAAACCACATCCCTCAGTACCACCTTATTGGCCTGATGCTATCAAAACTTTTATATCACTGATGGAGTAGGAATTTTACTACAGAAACACTAAATTTTGCCAAAACAGGTTGGACCAGCTGATCTTTGATATCCCTTCCAACATGATATTCTGTGATTCTAAGGAATAGGTTTAGTTCCCTCTATTGTGAAAGTAACTGGATAAAAGCAGCAGATGAACAAGAAGCTGAGTCCTTGGCATTTATCTGGCAAGGCAGACACAGCAAAGGTTTAAAAAAAAAAAAAAGAAAAATAGAAAAAACTCAACTATTAATAGAGGAGACAATATAAATATGCCAACAGAAGAGAATTCACTGCAGAAATAAACCCCTGGAAGGTAAGATGATATTTATGGGGCTGCAGCAACATGATCCCAGTGAATATCAATTAGTTGCAACAAAATAATTAACAGCAGACATGTATTCAATTAGCTGAATGCTGCACTTTAGTTGTAAATGAGATACTGGAACAGGTTCATTGCTTCTTCACAAAGTAACTCTAATGAAGAGAGCATTTCCTTGGGTGTTATTTAGGAAGCAGCTCCAGAAGGTCACCTTTGAGAAGCAGCCCATCTTCCCAAGGCTACTCAGAATTAAGCTACAAAAATAGATCACTAATACAAAATACATGTTCTTCACAATCACAAGGAAAATGGACCAGGATTTAAAAGGACAACCTGGGTTTCATTTTCAAAAGTAGCCCTTGTATGAATTTGATGGAGAAATGATGTCTAGACAGAATTCCCATGCATCACCTCATACGTGGTTGAAAGGACACTTCTGGAGCACTCTTACAACAATCATAGAATCATATCATAGATGGTTTGGGTTGGGAGAGACCTTAAAGATCATCTAGTTTCAATCCCCGTGCCATAGGCAGGGACACCTTCCACTAGACCACATTGCTCAAGGTCTTGTCCAACCTAGCCTTAAACACCTCCAGGGAGGATGCATCCACAACCTCCCTGGGCTACCTGTTCCAGTGTCTCGCTGTCCTCACTGCAGATAATTTCTTCCTAACATCTAGTCTAAATCTCTCCTCTTCCAGCTTCAATCCATACTCTCTTGTCCATTCACTATAAGCTCTTTAAGTCCCTCCCCACCTTTCCTGTAGGCTCCCTTCAGGTACTGGAAGGTCACTGTAAAGTCTCCCAGGAACCTTCTTTCCCCCAGCCTGAACCCCAGTTCTCACAGCCTGTCCTCATGGGGGAGGTGCTCCAGCCTTCTCATCATCTATGTGGCTTTCTCTGGACCTGCTCCAGCAGTTGGATGTCCTTCTTGTGTTGCGGGCCCCAGAACTGGACACAGTACTCCAGGTGGGGTCTCACGAGAGCAGAGTCGAGGGGCAGAATCACCTCACTTGTCCTGCTGGTCAGACTTCTTCTGATGCAGCCCAAGCCAAGTCTTTGCCATGGGAGATACAACTGATACACATCAAATTTGTCCTTTGTAAGGCAGAATAGAGGAAAGAAGCAGCTAACTGAGAAAGTTTGTTCAGTAAATTGTCTTTCAAGAACAGAGGGCTCAAGTTGGCTGGATACAGCAAGGTTCAAGGTGCATGCTGCCTCTAATTGCTATTCTTTAAGGAGCTGCAGGGGATAAGCCATTATCAGGTAGTTCAGAAGTCTGTAGGCAGATTTCAGAATCAGCTCTTGAAGCAGCTGGCAGTCCCTGTTTTACAGCTGCTCCTTGGTGCAGACTCTGAGCTCCAAATTCATTAACAACCACCAAGTTCACAGCAGAACACAGCTGAAATGGCTTCGGTTTGCATTTGACTGGCAGAGAAGTATCAGCTTCAAGGTAAGAGTCCAATTTTACACTAAATTTATAAATCATCATCAAACATTTGAAAGTGCTCTGCTAAGGTCTTGCCAAGCTGCTTCGTGGTCATCCCATCATCACACAATCAAGAACATCAGAGAAAAGGGTAAGTGGACAAGCAAGAGATGGGTCTCCCAAGTGTCAAATGAGTAAGACCAGATATCTGGTCTGGGGGATAAAAGAGCATCCTGCCACAACAGGCGTACAAGATTAATGAGATTTGCCAAATTAAATGCTAACTGCAGCAATGAGGGCTTTCTTCATTGGAAATATCTATAGGTCTTCAGGCAGGCCCCATGAACTTTGAAGAGAAGGTTAATAATGGATTAATAGGCAAAAGAAAGTAGTGGCAGAGGGCTGGCCTCAAGCAGCTCCAGGGGAACAAGTATCTCACAGGAGAACTGCTGGCAGGTCAGGATGAATGAGATGCAGCAGTACTGCAAGAGAGTAAATAACAAATAATGATCTTTCACCATTATGCTGCTGCAGATGTTCCATTTGTTTTGCAACCTGAGGTTTGCTGGGTGAACCCTTCTGAGGCTCACTGACACTCATGTTACTCAGGTACAGACTCTAACTGTCACCTTTTAAAACAGAATCACAGAATCTCAGCATGGTAGGGGTTGGAAAGGACCTCTGGAGATCATCTTATCCAACCACCCTGCTAAGGCAGGGTCACACAGAGGAGATTCCCTGTGATCATAATCACACAGGTTTGGAATCTTTCCAGAGGAGGAGACTCTACAACCTCTCTAGACAACCTGCTTTAGGGGTCCAGCATCCTCACAGCAAATAATAATTTCTTTATATTTAGGTGGGTTAACTTCCAGTCTGTGCCCACTGTCCTGTTACTGGGCACCATTGAAAGGAGTCTGGCCACATCTTCTTGAGCTTTGTTTTTTAAATATTGATCACTACTGGTAAGATCCTTGCTCAGGCTGCTCTTCTCCAGACCCAATAGCCCCAGGTCTCTCAGAGATGCTCCAGTCATCTCAGCATCTTTTGTAGCACTCAGATACTAAACAATTACGCTGAAGAATTATTCAGCATTTGATGTCCACTACACTGCTGTGACCAGACCCTTTTGCAGTGGATTACATTTACTCGTCACATACAGTCCCGGGCAGTCACATCTGTATGCTGGTGTCAGAAGAAAAAGGTTCATTACTTGTCTATATGAAGGCCATCAAAACCATGATCTTTGGTCATTGATAGTACCCCACAAAAAATTATTGTTTCCATTCATGCTGGAGGCTGCAGGAGTTGGGGCTGTTCAGCCTGGAGAAGAGAATGCTCTGCAGAGACCTTATAATGGCCTTCTAGTACTTGAAGGGGGGCTGCAGGAAAGCTGGGGAGGAACAGCAGTGATAGGACAAGAGGAGATGGCTTTCAACTCTAAGAGGGTAGAATTAGGCTAGATATTAGGAAGCAATTCTTTACAATGAGGGTGCTGAGACACTGGAATAGGTTGCCCAGGGAAGTTGTGGTTGCCCCCTCCTTGAAGGCATTAAAGGTGTGGTTGGGTGAAGCATGAGCAACCTGATCTAGTGGAAGGTGTTCCTGCCTGTGGCAGGGCAGTTGGAAACTGTGGCAGATGGGGCCACATCCCTGGAGGTGTTTAAGGCCAGGCTGGATGAGGCTGTGGCCAGCCTGATCTAGGGTAGGGTGTCTCTGCCCATGGCAGGAGAGTTGGAACTAGATGATCCTTGTGGTCCTTTCCAATCCTGACTGATTCTATGATTCTTAATAGATGATCTTTGAGGTGCCTTCCAACTCAAACCATTCCATGAATCTATAACCTGCCGTAGTCACATCTGCATGTTGGTATCAGATGAAAAAGATTCATTACCTGTTTATATTAAGGTCAGCTAAAGCATGATCTTTGCTCACTGATAAAGTGTCCCACTAAAAATGATTCTCAGCCTCCACTTATGTTGGATTGAATGAGTTTTAAATTTTAATTTTACATTTCAACATACACATAGCACTCTGAGCAGGCAACGGAAGTAACTTATGGATATTCTTAGGAACACATGCTTCTCCTTTTCCCCCAAAATAATTTAATTTTGAAGCTATCACTAATCACAAAATCCTTCCTAACCAGAAAAAATGATGCAGACATATCACTTTAAAAAAGTGTTAATTTCCACTTGTAAAGGTAGGGAAGAGTTATGAATTAGAAACAGCAGCAACAATAGTGCATCATAAAACATAGTCTTTGACAACTGTAATTAAAACAAGCTTTTGTAATTACCAGTAAATGTGCTACAGTACATTTTCTAAGAATAATGAAGTCTTGAAAGAACGAGTGGCGAGGATAAAAAAGATCACAATGAGAAGAGGCTAATGGAGAAAATTATAAAATTGAATTTATGAACAAGTTAGGATCTGGTCTACACAGAAAATGTGGCATTAAGAGTCATTTACTAAATCTAGTTAGAGACCAAAAAGAAAAAAAAAAAAAGCAACCAAAACCCCCCTGTGTCAAACAAAAAAGTTACAGATTCCAGTTTTTAATGTAAGCCACAAGAACATGCAAATGAAATCCAGAGGTGTATTGCTGCCCCCCAAGACAGAACATTGTTGATGTTCTTGTCCGAACAAGAGGACTTCTGTTATCATGTTAGAAGTAAAAGCTGAGTAAGGAAAATGTGGCACATCTGCTGAAGATGCCTGATTTAGGCAAAGTAGATACATGGAACTGCCATGCTCAGGTGGACCACAGCAGGTCATGTGGGTCCTGAGGGAGATGGAGTCAACTCAGAGGCCAGACTGTTACCTCAAGACCATATCCAGTTGGGTATTGAAAGCCTTCAAGCATGGAGAATGAACAAACTTTCCTGTGCCTTTGTCATCAGCAAAGGCTCTTATCCATGTGGGATAGGGTTCAAGGAAAAGCAGTAATAACAGCAGAATGATAGAATAATTTTGGTTGGAAAAGATCTTTAAGACCATTGAGTCCAACCATCAACCCAACACTACCATGGCCATTAGGAAAAAGTTCTTCATTATTAGAGTAGTGAAACACTGGAACGGGTTGTTCAGGGAGGTGGTGAAAGCTTGGTGGAGCTCTGAGCAACCTGATCTAGTTTGGGATGTCTCTGCTTACTGCAGTGGGGCTGGACTAGGCAACCTCTAGAAGTCCTTTCCAACCCCATGCATTTTATGATTCTATGTTCTGAAGTACAATGTCTACACATTTTTTTAACACCTCCAGGGATATGGACTCCACCACCCCTCTCAGACAGCCTGTTCCAATGCTTGACAACACTTCTGGAAAAAAAAAAAAAAAGAAATAACTCCTAATATCCAACTTAAACATCCTCTGGAGCAACTTGAGGCCATTTCTTCTTGTCCTGTCACAGGTTACATAGAAGAACAGACCAACACCCACCTAGATCAGACCTCCATTCAGGGAGTTGTAGAAGCTAGCTCTCACCTGAACTTCTTATTCTCTAGGTTAAACAACCCCAGTTCCCTCAGCCATTCCTCACAAGACTTGTTCTCCAGATCCTCCACCAGCTTTGTTAAGCTTTCCTGGACATGACCCAGCATCATGATGTTTTTCTTGTAGTAAGGAGACTAAAACTGAACTTGGTATTCAAGCTGTGGCCTCACCGGTGCTGAGATAAGTAGATTAAGTGCTGAGTCACTAATCACTGGAGAGGGCTCCAGGTTCCTTACTTAAGTCAGATCTATTTTACCATCCCGTCCTTGAAACAAGGGGCAGGAAAATTACAGAATTGGACCAAGCTACTACAAACTGAGCAACCTGAGTTGTAAGAAAAGCCGCACTCATCACCAAACCCTGCTCCTCACTGGGTGAACCATCTGTCTTGCTCTGTTCAAAACTCAACCCATTCTAAAGACTTCATTTTCTTCAAAACAACAATTCCAACTCGCTCAGAAGTATTCCATTCATTAGCATCATGCAGAATAGCCTCATGTTTACATCCAGTCGTAGTTCAAAAGGGAGAAAAAGGGATGCTAAACAAATCTGTGTTACGTATCTGGATGTCAAGGGGAACAAAAGGCAGGCGTGACTTCTTTCTGAAGCCCCTCTACATGCTTTTCATTTAACTAACACAGTCCAAAAAGATCAAACATTTTGAAGACTATCTGTACTGCTGCCAGGTATTTGGAGCAATTCAAATAATGTCTGTAACTGTTTCTGACAGCTTCTGATGTCTCAGTCATATGTCAAATGTGTGCAGTTTTCCACTAATCTTAAAGCAGCAAAAACTGTTCCGTATGAGCCAAAGTGGATTTCTCTCAAGAAAAATGGAGAAAAAGAACCATTATCCTATAAAATACAGGAAATACAACTGCCAGTGAACAGATTTTGGACTATGTTCTACTTCTATCACTGTTGCTGCACCACCGTTGTACTAGGTTGTAAATACTTGTGTCCTTCTTACTGTGTTCAGAAATGATTTGATGATAATTTCACAGAAGTATTCTGAAATTTGTGGATTAAATTAAAACAAAACAAAACAAACAAACAAACAAAAAAGGGTTATTCCTGAGTACTGTGAACCAACTCTTGGTGCAGTTTAAATCAGCACATCATGTAAAACAAAGATAAAAAATAGGAACCAGCACCCTTCAAGCAAGTGTTCTCACCACAGATCACCACTCAAGTGCCAAAAGAAATAATAAAATGTTGGCATGTCAATTACAGAACCCCAGCACCGTGGGGGTTTGGACAGTATCTCTGCAGATCATCTATTCAAACCTCCTTATAAAGCAGGCCCATGATCATGGCCAGGCAGGTGTTGAATCTCTGCAGAGAAGGAGACTCCATAATCTCTCTGGGCAGCCCAGCCTGTTCCAGGGCTCCAGCACCCTCAAAGTAAGGATTTTTTTCCTCACATTCAGAGGAAACTTCCTGAGTTCCAGTTTGTGCCAGTTGCCACTTGTGCTATCACTGGACACCACTGAAAAGAGTCTGGTCTCATCCTTTTGATCCCCTGCCCTATAGATATTGACCAGCACTAAGACTATCAACTGTCAGTTTTCTCCAAAATAAACAGTTCAGTCCTCTCAGCCTATTTGTAATTTTTTCCTGGACTCACTCCAACTAGGAAGCCCAAAACTGGACTCAGATGTTCACATGTGGCCTTACAAGGGTGGAGTAAAGGGAGAGGAGAACCTCTCTCTGCCTACTGGCCACACTCTTCTTCATGCACCCCAGAAGACCATTTGCCTTCTTGGCCATAAGGGTATGTTCCTAGTGCTGTCTACCAGCACTTCCAAGTCCTTCTCTACAGAGCTGTTTTCCAGCAGGTCAACCTTTAACCTGTACTGGTGCAGGGGGTTATTCCTACCTAGGTGCAGACCCTACCTACACTTGTCCTTGTTGAACTTCATGAGATTCCCCCTTGTTCAGGTCTCACTGAGCAGCAGCATAGCATGACAGGGTGCCAGCATTTCCTCCCAATTTTGTATCCACAGCAAACTTGCTGAGGGTCCAGCTTCATCCAGGTCACTGACGAGGCACTGTGTTGAACAAAACTGGACCCAGTACTGACCTCTGGGGAGCACTGCAAACTGCAGGCCTCCAACTCGTCTGCCTGGTTGAACAACTCCTGAGCTGTTGTCCGACCAGTTATTTTATTCCTGTATTTTTAAGAGCCACAACTTATTTCCTTTGCTGTGTAAACTGAAGATTCAGAGACAGTGAAATAATTCTCACAGATGCTGCCCTTACATAAGCAATGAAAACTCAACATCTCATTGAAGCCCACTTCAAACTCAATCTCATCTGAAATCCAACTGAAAACTTACTGAGTCCTCTGCCTGTTAGAGGTCCAACTGCGTCAGGGGCGCCACATTCTCCAGTGTTATTTTCCATCTGTGAATATCCTATTTCTTCTATCAAATGATCAAAACTATAAATGAATTGATATAATTTCCTTCCAACAGAACTTGCATTATTGGAACTGGCTGCTCAATCTCTTATCCTGGTAACCAATTTCCACTAAAAGCAAAAAAAACGATGATGCCCAAGTAGGTAAATCCACTTTGGAATACAAAATAAGAGCACAGTTATTTCTTCTCAGCTATTCAAGATATTGATTTCTGCTTAAGACTCAAAAGTGAATCGCTCGTAACTACATCAAGTGTTTCTCAATTTGAAAGATACAATACAAGCAGTACCTTCACTTTTGGATATTGGCAAAGCCATCACTAAAAAGTACTTTTAAGACAATGAATCACCTATATTTTGGGTTTGAAATTAGGTTTTGCTAACTTGGACTCATTTTCCCTTCTTTGGAAAGATTCTAAATCCACCTGGATGTGATCCAAACCCACCTGGACCTACTAGTGCAAGACCAGAGGGGGGCCACAAAGATGACCAGAAGGCTGGAACACTTCTCCTACAAGGTCAGGCTGAGAGAGATGGGGTCGTTTAGCCTGGAAAAGAGAAGGCCCCAGGAAGACCTTATAGCTGCATTTCATTATGTGAAGAGGGACCTACAGGAAGGCTGGAGAGGAACTGTTCACAAGGGCTCGTAGCAACAAGATGAAGGGCAATGGCTTTAAGCTGGAACAGGGTAGTTTTATGTTAGACACGAGGAGGAAGTTCTTTACAATGAGAGTGGTGAAATACTGGAACAGGTTGCCCAGGGATGTGGTTGAGGCCCCATCCCTGCAAACATTCAAGATCAAACTTGATGGAGCCCTGAGCCAACCTGGTGTAGTTGGAGATGCCTCTGCTCACTGCAAGGGGTTTGGACAAGATGACTTCCTAAGGTCCTTTCCAAACTGATGTGTTCTGGGATCCTGGGCAACCTGCTCTGGGTGACCCTGCTTTACCAGGAAGGTTGGACTCAGTGATTTCCAAAGATCCCTTCCAACCCCTGCCATTCTGTGACTCCTTAGTGATCAACAAACCAATAAAACTCACTTACTCCATATCCAACAATGCAGCCACACTGTTTATGGTTACTCCTGAATTTAGACTTTCTGAATTATCTTGATAACAAAAATCCTGCAAATCTCAAATAATGAAAGACAGAAATTGTAACTCAGCTGATTGTTTAAATGGAGCCTATCAATTGATGGTCAAATATTTAGACATTTAACCTCAGCACTGCCAAAGAAGTAGCATTTTGGTCAGTTTTGGGAACACCGTAACAAAACATTTTGCATAACAGAATCTCCCATTGAGATACACAGAAAATTAAAATGGTAAAAAAAAATATTTACAGCTATTTGTTATCTGATGTATCTACAAAGTCATTGATTTGTAGATTTTCTCTGTTGCTCTTTGTAGCACTTTATGCAAATATTAGGGCAGTGATATGGCTATTTTCATTATATCTTTAAAGTATTTGAGTTTTAAAATCTCACCTGGTTACAAAAGTTAGTGTACCTGTTTAAGTTATTAGATGCAAACTAACACAGCTCAGACTTGGGCCCAGTTCTCTTCAGTATCTATCAATATTCTGGATGAGTGAATTGAGTGCACCCTCGGGAAGGCTGCAGACAACACCAAACTGGGTGAGAGTGTAGGGTAGGGAGGCTCTGCACAGAGATCTGGCCAGGCTGGATAAATGGACTAAGGACAATTGTATGATGCTTAACAAGGCCAAGTGCCAGGTCTTGCACTTGGGTCACAACAACCCCAGGAATGATCCAGGCTTGAGGCAAAGCAGATGGAAACTGTCCAGCAGAAAAGAACCAGAGCAGGGCAGGGAGGGTGTTGTCTGACAGCTGTCTGAATAAGACCCAGCAGTATGCTCAGGTGACCAAGTGTTATGAATTATGCAAAATTAATAATTTATATTGATTTTTATGTCCAGATGAAGATTGCTAATAACTATGAAAATTGTTTATTAACATTAAATCTCACCAGAAAACTTATTTGCAATGTATGAAACAAAGGGTTTGGATACTTATACACACAGGGAACAGGCAAAACTAGAACATTTTAAGAAATAAGTAGTAAATGCAAACATTAAAACTAGAAAGAGGTTCTTAGTTTCAAATATACCTCTTGCCCACCAGGGTACTTGAGAGGCTCCTTTCTGCTGCTAAAGCAGAAAGGCACAAAAGAATCTAGTTACAGAATTTCTTAGAGAGAGGCTTTGAAATATTTACTCACAATATAGAATCAGACAGTACTCAAAGCTCAGAGGGAATTCTGTGAGTATCTTGAAGATCATTACAGGAAAAACATGTGGCAGGGCAGAGCAGGCAAATCAAAAGGAAAAGCAAAAGCAGTGAAGCCTGTGGCAGAAGCCTATTTATTGATGGCCCAAATGTAAATGGCTGCCATGGCCTCACAAATTCACCAATCAGAATGGCACTTTGCCAAACCTGACCATATTAAGTGAAGTCAGGAGCTTGCTTTCCCTTATTTGGAAGGAACAAGTCTGGGCAAGTCTTGGATCCTCAAAGCGGGTGTCTCCAAGCCTTTCGTCTTCTCTCTGTGCCCTGCTTCTTCCCCCCTACAAGAGAGAAGGGACCATGGGATCACACCTGGGCAAGGCAAGACATGGATCTTCCACGACACCAAGTATCCTGGTTTGGATCACCAATAGTGCGGCAGCACAAGCAGTGAAGTGATCATACCACTCTGCTTGGCACTAGTGAGGCCACACCTTGAATACTGGATTCAGTTTTCTGCCTCTCACTGCAAGGAAATTGAGGTGCTGGACTGCATCCAGAGAAAGGCAACAAAGCTAGAGGTTGTTTAGTCTGGAGAAAAAAAGAGACTGAGGGGAGACTCCATTGCTCTCTGCAACTCCCTGAATGGAGGTTGGAGTGAGGTGGAGATTGGTCTCTTATTATTACAAAGTGATAGAACAAGAGGAAGTGGCATCAAATTGCACCAAGGAGGTTTGGATTGGCTATCAGGAAAAAATTCTTTACTGCAGTAGTGGTCAGGTGTTGGAACAGGCTGCCCAGGGAGATGGTGATATCCCCATCTCTGGAGGTGTTCAAAAAATGTGGGGACATGGCACTTTGGGGCATGGGTTAATGGGCACAGTGGTGTTAGGTTGACGGTTGGACCTGACGATCTTGGAGGTCTTCTCCAACCAAAACAATTCTATTATTCTATGAAAGCCAGAGAGCAAAGCCTTAGGAAAGCAGAAGGAAATGGCAGGAAGAGTGAGGAGACAGCAAGATTTACTGCTCTTTGTATTTTAATTACCTAATTACAATGCTGCTCTTTCAGAATTTTCTTTAAAGTTTCAGCAACTTGCTCCGAAATAAACCCACAAATGAATTACTGCCTTAAGTAAAGTCCCTCGGAAAGGAGTGAGGATTGATTTATGTATTGATTATTGGTAAGCATCTTCCTTTTGTATAATCCTATAACACGTATCATTGAATTTCTGTGTCCAACTTCCCTTCATTGCACTTTTCTTTCTCTTCTCATTTGATTGCTGAGTCTCCAGGGCAGAGCCTGAAACTCACTATGCATCTGTGCAATGTTTAACATAATTATACTTCAAGCTCTGCTGGCATTTGTATTATTCTAACAGCAATAAATAATATTTCCAGCACGGAAAATATATAAAAATCTATAAAATTGATGGAAAAAAAGCAAACTGAATACAAGACCAGCATAAACATTTGATTTTTGTAACGACCAAGCTAGACAAACACAAGGAAACAACTTAGAAGATTTTTCAGAAGTCCTGCCCAGTTCAGAGAATCCCAGTATGGTGGGGTTGGCAGCAACCTCTATACATCATATAGACCAACCCCTCCAGTAAAGCATGGTCACCCACAATAGGTTGCCCAGGATCACAACGTCCAGGTGGGTTTGCAATCTCTCCAGAGAAGGAGACTCCACAACCTCTTTTTCTGGGCAACCTGCTTTAGGGCTTTAGCACCCTCAAAGTCAAGAAGTTTCTTCTGATAAGACTTCCCAGGTTTCAGTTTCTGCCTGTTGACCCTTGTCCTGTCACTGGGCACCACTGAAAAGAGTTTGGTCCTGACCCCTTGATCCCTGCCTTTAGATCTTTGCTGAGCACTAAGAAGACCTCCTCTCAGGCTGCTCTTCTCCAGGCTAAACACCACTAGGTTTCTCAGCCTTTTCTCCTCACAGATGCACTCCAGTTCCCTGAGCATCTTTGCAGCCTTCACTGGATGCTCTCCAGTAGTTCCCTGTCTCTCTTGCGCTGGGAAGCCCAGAACTGGACCCAGTACTCCAGCTGCAGTCTCACTGGAGCAGAGTTCAGGTGGTACGTGCCTGAGTGCACTAGGAATTTGTGACTGAGCAACTAAAAACCCAAGCCAACAGGTGGCAATTATTAATTGGAAGCAAAAAATGTATTTAAGGGAAGGCCTGATGCTAACATTTCCATTTCTTAATCTGACTTGTCATGTGAATTTGTTGACAGAACAATAACAATTCTAACACAGCAGGGCAGAGACTAGCTATTATAAAAACATGGTTCTATGCTTTACTACAAAAGAATAAAAGAGTTAACTAATAGGATATTCAAAAGTAATTCAACAATAGCTTACACAAGGAAAAATGAAAAGCAAATGATCATAAAATCCAGTGAAATGTTCAAAGGTTTAATAAAAATTACTGCATAGAAATGGCCAAAATCCAGAGATTATGGGGTCAGTGTTCCATGTTTCAGCTTACAATTTATTTTAATTTAGTCATCCAGAAAAAAGGATAAACTGAGATGATTGCAACTCAAGATCATCTTAATTCATGAAGATCATGTAGAACACCACAAGAAGCTATTTAAGGTAAAAGAATCTGGCAGCCTGAAGACAGGCAGGACCCAGTGAAGGTGAATGGAAAATGATACAGCTAGGAAGCAAAACCCTGCACCAGTCATGGGAAGTATTTTTACTCTGATTGTAAACCCCAGAGAAAGACTTTATATTCCTGCAGGCAAGTCAATAAGAATTCGCCCTGTGTGTAACAACAGCCAAATAAAACCAGAAAGAGATATATGAAGAGAAAGGGAAACAGAAGACAGCACCACGCTGAGACTGAATTATCTGACAGAGAGTAAATAAACTCCCAGATCCTCCCAGAGCTGTGGTCACTACAGCCAAAAACTTCTGAGAAGAAGCTGGAGTTACATGAAGACCAAAACCATCAGAAGAGCTTTGTGTGAGTGTAGAGGGGTACATGATAGAGGTATACAAAATAATTAAATGTTCTGGGAAGGTAAGTCAGGCTCTCTTATTTACTCCTTCTCATAATACAGGACCGAGGAGATATTCAGTGAACAGTGAAATTGAAAAGCAACAAATTTGGAACCAATTAAATGCATAATTAACCTGCAGAACTCATTGCCAGAAGTTATCAGTGAAGCCAATCGCTTAGCAAAACCCAAGAAGAGAAGATGTTTGTATTAACTCTGAAAACATCCCCAGTTGGATCTGTAAGGTTGCAGAGACACCGGATTCCTTTGAAGATCATAAATCTCATCATTCTGACAACAATTAAAACTACTGAATTAGAAGAGACTAGGAGGAAACTTCTTACCCTTTTTGTACTACCTATACAGTACAAAGTGCCTCCAGAGAACTACTTGCTTTCTTGTGGTGTATGACCAAAAAATTGGTTAGAAATTGCAGCCGCTTTCAGTCAGCAGCTATGATGCTGTATTTACATAACCAAGAGAGAAAGAAGGCAAAAGAAAAGCCCTATATAAGCTCTGCCAATTTCCTTCTTTCACAATCAAGATGACAATTTCTATAGGGATTACACAGATACATTCAGAAAGCTTCAGCAAGTCTTCCTGCAGAACTGCCTCTCACCTGTGTGTTGGTAAGAACTAAACAGCGGAAGGAACTGTTGTTAAATTCAACTTAAGGCATAAACCAACCCAAAACCTTTTATCAGCAGAGGAAAAAAAAAAAAAAAACCACCTATGAAGTAAATTTAAATAGTGCTGAGACAGAAACCAGAATTCCAAACTGATTCAAATGACTCGTACAGAAACACAGACTGCAGAGTTGCCCTGCTCAGCGAATTCCCTACCCATTAGCCTTATTGCTCTTAGGACAGAGAAATCCATGCAGCCAAAAGCACAATTTTCCAGCCTGAAGTACATAAAAAAGAGCTGAGAAGCACACTGAAGACAAGGAGAGTGAATCCATGTTCTGAATTTGCCAAAGCACACCAATAGTGATGGTTCTTCTAGCCTTCCTCTTCTCATATCTGCTTCTTGGCTTCTCTTCACCTTCCCAAAAACACACAAAATCAGCAAAATTTTTAGAGCTACAATTTACACTCTACTTTTTCACTCCCGGGCATTAAATATCAAGAGTAAGTATAAATTAGGAGTTAAAGTTCAATCTAAATAGTAAGAAGTCAATAGCTCGAAAATCAAAAGTACCACTCTCAGAGTTGGGTAGAAATGGGTATGAAATACAGAATCCCAGTGAGGGCTGGAACAGAGCTCTGGAAATTATCTAGTCCAGCCTCACCCACAGCAGGGTGCCCAGCACCACAACATCCAGCTGGGTTTGGAATTTCTCTAGAGAAGGAAACTGCACAGCCTCTCTGGGCAGACTGCTCCAATGCTCCTGCACCCTCAAAGGAACTAAGTTTTCCCTCAAATTTAGCTAGAACATCCTGTGTTCTAACAAGAACACCCCACCATGATTCTCCACTAGAGGAACCAGCCATTGGTTTCTCTTCCTGTTTACTGTTGTAGCACAAATAGAGCAGCTCAGCCTTAAACAGGGATTGGTATTCGGCTGTGTTCAATGCTACATAAGCATGATACGGACAATTAGCAGAAGCAAGAACATCTGCAGATTTAATGTGATGCATATACAAGAGAGGAGATGGCAAGAAAAAAGACCAGACAACAATTAACAGCCAATAAGCCATATGTCAGGAATTTTTCCATTCTTGGAGAGTGTGAGTGGTAGAAGGTATAACAACAAATAAGTTAATCTCGTATTAACTGTTATTCTAACTTAGAGTCATAGAATGGTTTGGGTTAGAAAGGACTTAGTTCCCACACCCCTGCCTGGGCAGGGACACTTTCCACTAGACCAGCTTGCTCAAAGACCAGTCCAACCTCACCATCTATTAGTGATGCAAATGTTATCAGCCATCAGGACTACTCTGATATTCACTGTGTTTTGTTTGTTTATAGTTTTAAGCAGAAGAGATTTAGGGCTCCAACACCAACAGCCTCTGGTTTGAGGGCATGATAGAGTAACAGAATCACAGAGTCATCTTGGTTGGAAAAGACCTCAAAGATCATCAAGCACAATCGTTAACTCAGTACTGCCAAGTCACCATATCCCTCAGCACCACATCAACATTCTTTTTAGATCACTCCAGGAACTGTGTCTCCACCACTTCCCTGGGCAACCTGTTCCTAATATCCAACCTAAACCTCCCCTGGTGCAATTTGAGGCCATTCCCTCTCATTCTATCACTTCATACCAGGGAGAAGAGACCAAGCCTCACCTCACTACAACCATTCAGGTAGCTGTAGAAAGTCCTTCCTGAGCCTCCTTTCCTCCAGGCTAAACAACCCCAATTGCTTCTCACAAGACTTGTGCTCTAGACTCTTCAGCAGGCTCGCTGCCCTTCCCTGGATATGCTCTAGCACCTCAATGTCCTTCTTGGAGTGAGGGGACCAAAACTGAACCCAGTATTTGAGATGCAGCCTCACCAGTGCAAAGCACAGGGGAAGAATCCCTATTAATGAAGTTCGACACAACACCCTTACTGCAACTCAAGCAAAATTACTCTCAAATGGAGTAAGCACAGTCCTGGGGTGCAGAAGTGGGAGTTGTGCTCTCAGTTCAGTTGCACGATTTATTTACTATTCCTTTCTCAGGGCATCAGTGATGTTTCCATGGGGTCTGAGGGCTGTCTGTAGAGCACTTGGAGAATCTACAGCCCATACATTTCATAGAGGAACAGTACTTTCTACTATGACCATTTTATGTGGTGGGTGAGAAAGTCTGTAGCTGAAAGCTTTGCAGAGAGGAGGTTTTACTCCAGTCAACAGAATGTTTAATGAAAACATCAGCTGCCAAGCTCTTTTATAATAACGGCAACTCCCCACTCCCCCAGCCCTCCTGCATTTTAGGAGTTGTTAAAACATGTCAGTTTTACACAATCTTTCATGTACTGCCCAACATTTGGAGTGCTGGAAAGTAAAGCTCTTCTCTGAATTTGTGGAGCAGGTTTTTTTTAATGGCATCCTTAAAGCCTGTTTGTCATGCAATAGAGACTGCTCTAGCCCACAGTGAGAATTAGGACTTAATTTCCTAAACGTGGACAGACATAGCAAAAACTTGCAGAAATAATGTCACTAGCATTTGCTTGAATTTGAGAATAGTGAAGAATTGTTTAAATTAGATTAAGTTAGAAATGGTAGAATAACAACTTTTCTCTGTCCTTAAAGAGGAAACAAAAAAAAAGTTCTGCAGAACAAAACATGGTTGATCATAAACAGGCAAAAAAGACCTAATAAAACATTTACTCATTTCTCACAGTGCTGTGAGAGTTTTGGGTTATTAAAAAGATGCTCTGGCAGTACTCACCTGGAGTACTGAGTTCTGCCCTGGGAATGACATGTACCTGCTGCAGCAGGGCCAGAGGAAGACCACAAAGATGACCAGAAAACTGGAGCAGCTCTCCTTTGAAGACAGACTGAAGAGGAGAAGGCTCCAGGAAGTCCTTATTGCTGCAATTCAGTATGTGAGCAGGACTTACAGGAATGCTAGGAAGTGACTGTTCAGAAGGCCTTATAGTGATGGGATGAATTTGAAACTGAAGCAGGTTAGATTTAGGTTGGAGGAAGTTCTCCACTATGAGAGTGATGAAATACTGGGAACAGGTTGTCCAGAGAGGTGTCTGAGGCCCCATCCCTTGAAATATTCAAGGTCAGACCTGATGGGACTCTGAGCAATCTAAGGTAGTTGGAGATATCCCTGCTCATTGCAGGGCAGTTGGGCAAGATGACCTCCAAGGGTCCCTTCCAACCTGAAGCATTCTGTCATTCTGTAAACAAGATATGGCTCTCCAACAAAACCAGAAGAAAGCCTGTACTAGGGACTGAAGGACTTTCCCTCATCTCAAACTGCCTTTGGTCTGGTCTCAAGCACTGAAGTCATGGTGGTAAGCCCAAGGCAGACGGACTGGAAGATTGACTTTAAAAGTCAATCCACTTCCTCCCTCAAGTCATACAATGTTGGGAATTGTTAGGCAAGATAGATTTCAGAGACAGAGAGCAGGAAAGAAGTATCTAATTGAATTTCTATGTGCTGCTCTCTAAATACTTTGCAATTCTCCTTCATTTGTCAGTGCAAACACCTACAGCAACTGTAGAGGAATTTTCCTTTGCTATTATTTTGGGTCTAAAGGATTAAGATACATAACACAGGTTAAGAGATTTCAAAACAAGGAAAACATCACTGCACTGCAGAGAACAAGAGAAAATCATATTGTATAAGGTGTAAAAATATATACACACACACATTATATTACAGCACCCCCAAGTCCTTCTTTACAGATCTGCTCTCCATCCCTTCATCCCCTAGCCAGGACTGATAGCAGGAATTGCTCCAATACAGGTGCAGAACCCTGCATTCAGCCCTGCTGAACTTCATGAGCTTCATGAGGACATGCAGTACTCAAGCATGTCCAGATCCTTCTGAAGGGCATCAAGTGCTTAAGTCCACCTTGGCCACTGTAACAACTGTAACAGTTTAAGCCAGTATTGAATCAGTGCTTCACCCAGATGCTAAGGAGACACCAGAATGGTTTCAACCTGGATATAATATCTTTGGTCCAAACCAAATGTCGGGAAAACCTCTGAGGTCTTCCTGTAAAAATTTGGTTCCCTCTTTCACCTGTGAAGAACATGAGTTCTGTCATCTGCAATCTCCCTCTTCAGATGCAATGGGCAACCTCCAGCAGTGACTCTTTTTAATTTGTTTTGTGGTGTTGAGCACTACTAGACATCTGCCACATTCTACTTCCACAGCCCTAATTTATAGGTGGAAGCAGCAACATATTACATGCAGAAGGGGAAAACTTATTTGGGCACTGAAATATTGACACAGCAACTGTGGCAAAAACACAGTGCTATCACCACCGGTGACACAGAGTTTGAACCCAGTTCAGAAACACTCCAGAGGAGAGATGGAGATGTGGATCTGTGTTATTCAGAGAATCACCACAGATGGATAAATTCAGCTCCTAAAAACTAAAATCAAAGAAAGTTTTGTTTGCTTTTATAAAATCTTTATCTGTAACACAGACCTAGCAGCATGGGAGTGTTTTTGATGAGGAGGAAAAAGCCTCACATCTACCTCTTACCTAGTGGAGTCAATTAACAAAAGTCAAAGTAATTTCCCCTAAAATTTAAGCTGGAAAGCTTTATTAAGGTAGAAAAAATAATTTTTCACTTGCAATGAACATTCACAACCCAGAAAGCTAACCATATCCTGGGCTGCATGACAAGCACAGGCAGCAGGTCAAAGGAAGGAGGGAATTTTGCCCTTCTGCTAAGACTCCACCTGCAGGGCTGGGGTCAGCTCCGGAGTCCTCAGCACAGGAGAGATGTGGACCTGATGGAGAAGGGCCAGAGGAGGCCACAAAGATGATCAGAAAGCTGGAACACTACTGCTGTGACAACAGGCTGAGAGAGTTGGGGTTGTTCAATCTGCAAAAGAGAAAGGTCTGGGAAGACCTTCCAATACTTAAAGGAAGCCTACAGGAAAGATGAGGAGGAACTTTTTACAAAGGCACATAGTGACAGGGTAAGGGGTAACAGATTCAAACTGGAAGCAGCTTGGTATAGACTTTAGGAGGAAATTTTTCATCATGAAGGTGGTGATACAGTATAACAGGTTGCCCAAAGAAGTTGTGGAGGCTCCAACCCTGCAAGCATTCAAAGGCAGGCTGGGTAGAGCCTTGAGCAACCTGGTCTAGTAGGAGGTGTCCCTGGCCACAGCAGGGGGGTTGGAACTAGATGATCTTTAAAGTCCCTTCCAATCCAAACCTGGATTTTTTTTTTTTTACATGTAAAAAAGTACATAACATATGTCTGTTCCCATGGGTCCACAGCCCATGGAAACAGAGCTACTTCATCAACACTTTAAGAAAAAAACAACAAAATAACCCCAACAGTCAAACAAAATAGATCAATTATCAGACTGCAATCTGCCTGTTCAAACCAGACAAATGACCTTTGCATTCAGTATTTACATTTTTTTTTTTCACTTATGGTACAGTTCAGTCCTAGTTTCAACTAATTTTACTGCTAGTCTTGTCTTCTGTATTTTGGTAACCATTTCTCCCTCTCCTCTGCACTGATTCCCAAGCAGCTTGATACAGCATAGCTAGAAAGTTGAGAATGGACCCAGCACCTAGTCAGCTGGAGTCCTTTAGCCTACTGGTCTTCTCTAATCTGGTGTTTTTCTCCCAGTGGAGTTGCACAATCTTTTAGACTGGAGAAGACCTTTAAGATCATCAAGCCCACCTGTTAACCCAACATGGCCACCTCCACTACTACAGCATCACAGCAGAAACTACACACATCTCTGTCAGCCCACTAAAAGACAGACAGGATGGATATCACCTTTCCAACACCCCATATAAAAACTCTTTTCTCCTGAACTGCAGATTTGGTCCTGAATATAGGACCCAAAAGCAGTCGCTGACTCCAAACTCCAGAGTTTCCAGAGCAAACAGGTCCCACCCTTTAGGAGTTTTCCAGCTGCCAGAGGCTTTCTAACTACTAGAGAAATCCTCTAGACAACATATTTTCACTCTAAACCAAATATTCTTCTGGCAAACAAGCACATTTCAGGGTATGTTGGAAGTATTTAAGACTCAGAGTACTCAAATTAAAGTAGAGCCAATAGTCTAAGTTGTGGCACAGTGACATAGGAAATGGAGGCAGGGATTTGGACTTTTTACTTAGATCAAAAGCTAAAGCTACAGCTGGAAAACAAATACAGATAATTTAGGCAAATAGGCTTTCCCCCCCCCCCACCTTAAGTATACTACTTCTCACTTTGTGTATTTACACATTTTTGCATATGCATGTGTATGTATATAGAGAGAGAAACCATTTCTTCGTATCATCATCTGAAAAACTGTAATATACTGTGAAGATCTTACAGTGGGAATGAACATCTCATGTGCTCATTCCCATAAAGTAAATAATTAAAAGTAAAGGGTTTCTGAAAACATTATGTGAAAAGTTTGAACTGGCACTGGGCTGAAAAGTCTTTCTGAAGCCAAAAACCTTTTACATCCTCAACCGTCTATAATACTTCAAACAACACTAGGACTGCATGTGAGCCAAACCATGTTCATCTTAAGAGAGATAATCTAGATCCCTCAGAATCTTCACAGCCTCTGCTGGACTCCATTCAGTAGTTTGTCTCCCTAGAACTGCAGAGCCCAGACCTAGATGTAGGACTTCAGCTGTGGCTTCACTAAGGCAGAGTAGAGGGGAAGGAAGACCTCCCTCCAGCTGTCAGCCACACGCATCATAGTGCACCTCAGTACACCACTGGCCTTCTTGGCCCTGGAGGCACACCGCTGGCTCATGGAGAGCCTCTTGTCCACTAACACTGCCAGGTCTTTCCCTGCAGAGCTGCTTTCAGGCAGGTCAACCCCTCACCTGTGCTGCTGCAGGGGGTTATTCCTCCCTAGACACCAGACCCTACACTTGCCCTTGATGAAATTCAGGAGGTTGCTTCTCCACTCGACTCTCCAGTCTGTCCAGGTCAAACATCAGATATCGAAAGAGAGCAGTGGGAATGGTCTACATAACGGGACAAAATTCTCAAAAGAATCAGAACTTTTATCAAAACAGCTACAAATCCACTAGCAAATTCGGTGGGACCATGACTAGTCCTAGATTCTTCTGTGGAGGTTTTTTTTTAAGACACAGGGAATATCAAAGCCACTGAATATTTGACTAATCTTCTCTTTGTTCAGCTCCCAAAAAAATATTTCAAAGCACTAACAGAGGCATTTCCAAACTGCTAACAAGTGGCAACTGCATCTATTTTAAATGCAGGTTTTGTACAACAACAAATAAACTTAGAAGACACACAAACAAACATCTACCCCGGAAGGTGCAAGCTCAAAAGGATAATCACACAGGGAAAGGGCACAAACTAACAGCTCAGGGAGTGCAGGCACAGATACAGTCAGGGGCTTTTGAGCTACACAAAAGTAACAGCTCGTAACAACTCACTCTCTACATACAACTTTGCTTCTCTGTCTAATATTTATGAGAAGAATAATTCTGAGAAATGTTATTATTCTCCTTACAGACCCATGTAGGTTCACAAGCAAAAAGGCATTCATCAGAGGATGAGTACCAGAAAAGGCTTGGGTAAAACCAGAGACACACCTCATTATTCTGCTTCAGGCTACCTCAACCTCCTCAGATGTTAGACCAAGACTGTGCTGAATTATGAAGACACAGAAAAGCAAGAAATGAGGAACAGTATGGCATAGGTGCTGTTTCACAGCTTTGTAGGTGGACAGTGTGACAGAGAACACCCTCAGCGAGCTTGCAGATGACACCAAGTTGAGTGCTGTGGTTGACTCATTGGAGGGATGGGATGCCATCCAGAGGGACCTGGACAGGCTGCAGAGATGAGCTCCTGTGAACCTCATGAGGTTCAACAAGGCCAAACACAAGATTTTACACTTGGGTTGGGGCAGTCTCCAGGGTCAGTAGAGACTGGGGAATACAGGGCTGGAGAGCAGCCCTCAGGGGAGGCCTTGTGGGTGCTAGGGGGTGAAAAGCTGGACACGAGCTGGCACTGTGTGCTCAGAGCCAACCTGTCCTGGGCTGCAACCCCAGCAGTGTGGGTAGCAGGTGGAGGGAGAGGATTGTGCCCCTCTGCTGTGCACTGCTGAGACCCCACCTGCAGTGCTGGGGCCAGCTCTGGAGTTCTCTGCACAGGAGAGACACAGACCTGTTGGAGCTGGCCTAAAGGAGGCCAAGGCAATGATTGGAGATCTGGAAGCCCTCTGCTGTGAAGCCAGGCTGAGAGAGTTGTGGTTGTTCAGTCTGGAGAAGAGAAGGCTTCAGGGAAACTTTCTGGTGTCCTTTCAGGACTTAAGGGAGGCCTACTAGAAATAGGAAGAGGGACTTTGGGAGCACACTGGTAAGATAAGCAGTAATGTGTTTTACAGTAGAAGATTTAGATTAGATGTGTGGAAAAAATTCTTCATTCTGAGGGTAGTGAGGCACTGGAACAGACTGTCCAGAGAAGTTTTGGATGCCCTCTCCCTGGAGCTATTCTGTGGCTGAATGGGGCTTTGTGCAACCAGGTCTAGTATAAAGCATTGCTGGCCACAGCAGGGGAGACGTAAGTAGATGATCTTTAAGGTTTCTCCCAGTCCAAACCATTCTACAATTATTAAGGGCAAACAAGATAAAAACAGGAGAATGCTTCAAGAAAATGTGGAGGGCCGATATAATCCTCCTCCAAAGGGTAAAAAAAGACCTAAAAGTTTCAGTATATGGCCAGGAAATAGGGTAAAGAGGTAGAAGACACATTCCTCCCAAAGCAAGTCAGAGACCAGCATCCAACTAATGTCAACCATCACTGCTGTGAGAACTGAAACTTATGCTAGAGACAAGGAAGATTATCAACGTGGAAAGTGATAAAGAACAAAAACCAAGCCCTGCCTTACCAGGTACCATGCAAGAATGAGGAAAAAGGTTGTGCAATATGGTGGGATCTGGGAAGCTTCCCCATATCTGATTTAGCTTGGCTAGATTCTGATTTTCAAACATAAGGATGGCAAACGGAAAGAAGCAGATGATTGTCTAAAAATCAATTGTGAATGATAACACAGACAGTGAACAGGACAAAGATATGGGCCAGAAGAAGACCTCTTGCACTATTTCACCAACAACTGATCCTCTCAAGAAAGGCACACAGAATTTGTGAACCGCACAAGCTCTAAAAATGAGACTTATCACATGTCATTAAAGAATTCTACCAAAAAGGAGCAAATCAAGCACAGAAAATGGCAGTCCTAGGAGAAAAGTTTCAGCTGAGGTCTGAGGGTGGCTAACAGCACTAGATGAGACTGGACGCTGTCAAAGGACAGTAGTATCAAAACACCAGAGTATGGTTTGAGAAGCTGATTTATTAAAGTACACTTCTGAAGTGGAGGAGGGCCCTCTTGGGGGCCTTCTTGTTTCCTGATGGATTTTTTAGAATTTTATTTTAGAAGAAGACATTCATGTATTTTCTTAAATTAATATACTCCCACAGCATGAAGAAGTGAAAGATACAATCATGCTGCTATTTTCCTCATGATGTGTGAAGTAAAATTATTCCTAATGTTTCCAGAGCTAGGGGAAGGAAAAAGAAGGGAAAAAAAAAAAAAAAAAAAGAAACAAAATGTTCAGAAATTCGAAATTACTTTTGAAAGCAATTCAGAGATTGCCTTGGTATTTAAAAAAAAAACAAAAAAACCTCTGGATAAAAAGGAATAAAAAACATCTAAGAGACTAAGATAAATGGAATAGGTTAATAATTTGTATTATCTTATCACTAAGGTTTATACAGTTATAAAACCATAATGGAAAAGAAATTTAGAATTAAAAAGTGAAATTATGTCTACAACTTACCCACTGTTCAAAATATTAAATTTTACCAAAATTAATGAGCTGCTTATTAACAATATCATATCAGAAACACAGCAGAGAGCGAGGCTCCCCTTTTATTTTTAATCTGTTCCCACTATGAGTACTCATAGCTTCATGCAGCACCCTTTGCAATAACATTCTACAGCAGAGAGTTGTCCATCTGCTTAAGGAAGGCCACAGCTGGAGTTCTGGGTCCAGTTCTGGGCTTTCCAGTTCAAGAGAGACAAGGAACTGCTGGAGAGAGTCCAGCAAAGAGCTATAAAGATGCTGAAGGGACTGGAAGCAAGGCTGAGAGACCTGAGGCTGTTCAGACTGGAGAAAAACAGCCTGAGAAGGGATATTCTCAATGTTGATCAATAGCTAAAGGGTAAGGGACAATAGGATAGGGCCAGACTCTTTTCAGTGGTGCCTAGTGACAGGACAAGGGGCAATGAGCACAAACAAACACAGGAAGTTCCACCTAAACATAAGGAAAATCTTTGCTATGAGAGTGACACAGCACTGGACCAGGCTGCCCAGAGAGGTTGAGGAGTCTACCTCTCTGGAGACTTTCATAATCCACCTGAACATTCAAGGCCAGATTTCATGGGGCTCTGAGCAGCATGAGCTAGTTAAAACAGTAACTGTTTACTGCAGGAGGGATGGACTAGATAACCTTTAAAGGTCCCTTACAACCCAGTGCATTTACTGATTCTCTGACATTGCAAAAGCCATGCAGCCCCCTCCGGGTGACCCTGCTTTAGTAGGTGGAGGTTGGACCAGATGATCCTCAGTGGTCCCTTCCAATCCCCACCATGCTGGGATTCTATGGATTAATAAAACTGATTATCATAAAAGCTGGCTTCATTCTCCCCCCCTACTTTATCCCCATTTATAAGCCCACAATAAAAATCATCTACATGTCACCATTTTCTACATTTGTAACAGGAAATGTTAAAGAGAGTTTCTGGCTGTGCCTTCAGCGGCAAAGTTGAAGGCATTTGCCTCTCTGAAATCAGTGGTGGTGGACCCTAAACTCCTTAAATAGTTAATGAATAAGGAAAATTACGTCAAAGGAGTCAGTCACCAACAGTTTCTATTGAATAGTTTTGAGATTGAAACAAATATTTTACACTATGGGTAATAATTTTTATTTACGAATAACCCAAAAAAAGGCAAAGCACTCAGCATGCAAGAATAATCAACAACCCAAGCGCCACTTTCCTTGAGAGAGATCTAAGACAAGAACAAATTAACTTAATCCTATTATTTTAGAGTCCAGAACTCAAAAAAAAAAGAGTTGCTGAACACTCGTGGTGAACCTGTGTCACTTTGATCTTCATTGCAACAGAAAAAAGCAGACTGGCATGATCAGCTGAAAGTCATTTCTACTAGATCAAAGCCTGGCACAGATTCCACTGATGGAATGTGTTTAGGAGAGTCAGAGGGTGAAAAATAAAAATTACAATTTTCTAACAGCCCAATTCTCCCATTGCAGATCCTTTCCTTAAATGCCAGCTCCTGCTTCCCAAAAAAATATTTTAATGGCTACAAGTATGAAAACTACACCACAAAGAAAGATGGACATTAATATACTAGTTGTACCTAACAGAACATTCTGTAGCTGACCCAAATGTAACCATAACTAAACAAGCAAATCCAACTAGAAACAGATATGAACTCACATGCTGCCAAATTAAAAACTGGAAGGCCCAGAGTTTCCATTTTCCACATATCAGTACCACAGAGTGAGTTTGAATCCAGTCCTCCACATTTCAGTCTCCATTTTAAGAAGGACAAATCACTGTGTGACTACTTAATAGAGTATCTGGCAGTCTGCTACAAAAGGATGCCATGATGCAGAAGAATGTTCAGCAAGTCTGCAGGCAACACCAAGTTGACTGTAAAGGTTGATCTGCTTGATCGTAGGGAGGCTCAACAGAGAGATCAGGACAGAATGGAGCCATTGAGGCAAAGAGCTGAGTCCTACACTTGAGTCACACCAATCCCATGACTGCTACAGGCTTAGGGGAAGACTGGATAGAAGGTGCCTCGAGGAAAACGACCTGGAAGTGCTGGCTCAGTGCCACCTGAACATGAGCCAAGTGTGTGCACAGGTAGCCAAGATGGTCAACAAAACCCTGGTCTTTATTAGCAATAGTGTGACCAGCAGCACTAGGAAAATGATTATGCCCCTGTGCTCAGCACTGATAAGGTCACACCTTGAATTGTGGGTTCAGTTTCAGGCCCCTCATTACAGGAAGGACACTGAAATGCTGGAGGGTGTCCAAAGAAGGGCAATGAAGCTGGTAAAGGGTCTAGAGAACAAGCCTTGTGAAGAGTGGCTGAGAGAAATAGGGTTGTTTATCTTGAAAAGAAGGCTCAGGAGAGAACTTCTCACACTCTACAACCACCTTAAATGAGGTTGCAGCCAGGTCAGAGTCAGTCTGTTTTCCAGATAACAAGCCATAGGACCAGAGGAAATGGCCTCTAAGTTGTGTCAGGGGAAGTTTAGGCTGGACATGAGGAAAAATGTCTTCACTGAAGGAGTGGTAAAGTCCTGAAACAAGCTGCCCAGGGCAGTGGTGGAATTGACAAAAAATGCAAGGATGTGGTGCCAAGGAATACAGATGAGTGGCGGACTGAGCTGTTTCAACAGTTGGACTTTATGATCTTGAAGGTCTTTTCCAACCTTCAGAACTCCATGAATGTAAAGCAATACTCATATATACAACAAAGGCAATGTGGAACACATTATAGTTAAAAATGTGTTGAGAATTTGATCTTGGAGTGCCTTCCAGAGTTTGTGTTTTCAGAATCCATTTTTACTCAGTGTGTGCTCCAAGTGCTATCTTTGTGATTATGTTATGAACTCCGCTATAAGACAATAATAATTCACAACACAGTGGTTTGTTGTGGGCTTTTCTTTTTTTCAGAACCAAGCTTTTAACTGTTTTAATCTTCTTAAAAGTATTGCTAAGAATAGATTTTGAGAAAAGCAAACAACGTCCTCCAGATGAGCCTGGTTTTAGCAGGGAAGGGGTCACGGGTGAACTAGATTACCTCCAAAGGTTCCTTCCAACCTCAGCTTTTCCATAAATCCTCAAAAATAGTTTTGTCTTTCTTTCTGAGTAATTACTAATGATAGAAGGCAGTTCTATCACTCACATTTTATACATTCGTGCCAGATTTGAAGTTGTCAGGACTGACACTGCTTGAACTATTTACCCTTTGGAAGTACCAGCACAGCTTTGGGGGCAGTCACTGGTAGCTGCCAAACTACCAGTTTCTGTTGAAGACCTATTTATCAGCTGCTCCTCTAACATGAGAGTTTTTGTCCTGGAAGGCTAATAGGCCTATTAGATGTCCCGGCTTGCCCCAGCCTTCTGCTAATGGGGGAAGCAAGGGTAGAAGGAAAACAAAGGCTTGGACCATTATGTCCCCTCCCAAAGTGATTAACAGGTACCCACAGGTGTTTAGGTACTTGTTAGTGTCTTGCCCAAATAAGGGCAAGCAAGACCTGAGTTCACCTAACAGAGTTAGTTTTGCAAATGCCATTTTGATTGGTGAACCTCAGTGGCCAAAGGAGCCATTGCACTCAGGCAAATAATATAAATGGAGTTAGGTTGCAAGCAGTAGTGCTGCTCTGCCTCAGTGTGTGCTGCGCTGCTCTGTATTCTGCTCAGCTTGGACAATGTGGTCTGCTCTGTCTCCTGCCTCAGACCAGCTTAGCCCTGATGTTTTGGGCTTGAACTACCAGGAAACTTAAGTGCCTCAAGTTTACCAGGAGAAGGCATTAAGTTTCTCATAACGTGGTGAGAAATGCAACCAATATCCTGCTCTCTACACATCTGTACGAGATCCTGCCTGCACCTCTGCAAATCTTCATGCGAAGAGGAACCAGGATCAGGTCAGAGATTGTCTGCCTCTTTCCCAGCACCCTGCTAGAGTCAGGGAAGATCTGGAAGCCTCTCAATGGCTATCAAGCCACTGAGCAGTTCCAACACTGCCACAAAGGAGCCAGGGACTATCTCTGAATATTACTCCACTGCTGTGAGTAAAACAGACTTGCCCTAGGGCTCCAGGCTGCCTTTTATTAGTAAGTGGAGCAAAACCATTTTGTGGCTAAACTTTCCCAATATTCTGATTCTCCTAAATTAATGAATTGCCCATAACCATCCTTGTGAAGCTTTTCCCAACCAAATTAGAACACAAATTTAACTGGTTTGTACATAGTTTGTGGGCAGGGCTTTTTGGAAGTAAAATAACTACATATTTTGCAATTTCTGCCTCGTTAATTGCCCACAGTCAATTCAGTTTTACAACTCAAATATCCTACAAACTGCGGATAATTTAATTCTTGGTATCTGCACATAGAATCCTAGAACAGTTTGCGTTTGAAGAGGCCTTTAAAGATCATCTACTTCAATACCCCTGCAATCATCAGGGACAACTGCAACTAGATCAGAGGCCAAAACAACCTGATCTGCAAAGGTTCCAGGGATGGGGCATCTACCCACATCTCTGGGCAATCTGGGCCAGTGTCTCACCACCCTCACTGTAAAAAATTTTCTTCCCTCTCTCCAGTCTAAATCTCCCACTTCTAGTTTCAACAGTTTAGACTGCTAAAGAGTCCATCCCCATCTTTCCTACAAACACCTTTATGTACTGAAAGGCTGCAATAAGGTTTCCCTGGAGCCATCTCTTCTCCACATATATTTTTTTTAAAACTGTTTAAATGATGTTGCAAAGTCTTTGGCAACACTGAGGAGCAGGTTGAATGCATCAAGCTGTGCTAAACATCCTGAACCTCAAGTTCACGGCTCATTTACTGAGAAACAAAATAATTGGCAATTTAAGGTTACCTGCTTCAGCAGTCATCCCTGGAAAAGTCTCTCTCTTTAAGAATTACCTACTCTGAGCATTCAAGAGGCTGAGGTAATTAAATCACCAGCTGGTTCTCCACCCCAACCAAAATGCCAGCTAAGCATCCGGGTTGAGTTCTACAAGTCTAACACAAACCCAAAGTCCTAAGAGCAACCCAAGCACAATGAGGTATAACTGCACTCAGAGCTGTATCTTCAGGATATTTTTGCTTTCAGAAGTCTATCAAGTCTGATTTAAAATATTTATGGAGACCTAAAAGTATCATAGAATGGTCTGCACAGGAAGTGACCTCCAAAGGTCATCTAATCCAACCCCTTCCACAGTCAGCAAGGGCATCCTCAATTACATCAGGCTGCCCAGAGCCCTGTTGAGCCTCACCTTGAACATCTCCAGGAATGGGGCCTCAACTATCTCCTTGGGAAACCTGTTCCAGTGTTCCACTAACCTCATGGGTAGATAACTTGTTCCTAACATTCAATCTAAACCTACTCTTCTCTAGTTTGAAACCATTGCCCCTAGTCCTGTCACTACCAGGTCTTTGTAAATCTTTTTCAATAACTCACTGCTATTGCATAAATTTTGGAACAGCTTTCTAACGTCACAGAAAACAGCAGAAATTTGTGATGTTTTCTGTGAATTTGTACAAATCCAAGTTTGCACTTGAACGCATAAGTTAACAAATTAGTTCAACCAAAACTCAGTAAAACAAACGTCAGGCCCACCTGGATGTTTTACTACGTGACCTGCTTTAGGGATTGGACTCAACCTTCAGAGGCCCCTTCCCACCAGTCTGTGATTCTATGAAGTTCAAGTCGCTGGAAATTCAAGTTGGGTGTAATAAAACCAAAGGGGAAAAATTAACATTTTTAACAAAATACCTAAAATACCTCTATTTGTAAATATTTATTTTAACTAAATATTGAGCGTATCTTCAATATTATCACATCCTCCAGCTTTAAAATTATTTTCCCCACTCAAGCAGAAAAAAAACAAATAAACAAAACCAAACCAAACAAATTCAAACCCAGCTTTTAAAACTGGAAAGACTAAACATTCTGTTTCCTTTCTGAAATACTCTTCTCTCAAAGCAAAGCCTGTCACTTTACACACACACAATCCCTTCTCACTCCCTTTTCTGACAAAATGTATTAATAAGGAATTCTGATAATTAAAGCACAAAGGTTGCTGCACTGCAGGGAGCTGCCACATGGGGGATTCCAAACTTGGTAAGAGTTATATAGGAAGGCAGAGGGAAAAAGCAGACATAAGGTTGTGACCTGCAAAAGGCAGAATACACTTTTTTTGTTTGTTTCATTGTTTATAAATTAATTTAGAACTTACTGATTAATATGTATGTTCCAGCTCTTAGAACTTTATCTTATAAAGACTGAATGAATTGTGTCTTTTTACTCTGTTAAAGAGAAAACCGAAAGAGGACCTCATCAGTGCTTATCAATATCTAAAGAGTGAGTGACAGGAGGATGGGGTCTGTCTTTTGTCAGTGCTGCCCAGTGACAGGACAAAGGGCAATGGGCACAAACTTGAGCATCAGAAGATCCATCTAAGCATGAGGAGGAACTTCTTTAATATCAGAGTGACAGGGCACTGCTGCCCAGAGGAGTGGTGGAATTTCTGTCTCTGCAGACATTCAAAACCTGCCTCTCTGCCTCTGTGACCTTCTTTAGGTGAACCTGCCACGGCATGGGAGACTGGACTCAACTTCCAGACATGCTTCTATTCCTTGCTATTTTGTGATTTGTCGCTAATCTTTTGCTCTCAAAAAACTATACTGGGTGTTTCCCCCTCTGAAAGTGGACCTGTATTTGTATATTACTTTTTATGATAAAAATCAGCATTTTACATATTTTCAATATTTGACTATTCTCCTTCGCAGAGATTTCTGCTAGGAAAAAAAAAATCCATGTAAATTCATCCACATACAAAAAAATGCAGACCACATATGTTAGCAGATACTTCAAACCCAGACCTCATACTTCATGTTTTCAGCATTATTCCACAAACTCACATTTATTCACACCCACCAGTAAGTTTGAGGTCTAACTTGCTTGAGAAATCTCATTCTTGCCATTAGTGACAGGACAAAGAGCAACAAACAAACACAGAAGGTTCCATAAGTAAAAAAACTCTTTCCTTTGAGGGTGACAGAGCCCTGGAGCAGGCTACCCAGAGAGGTTGTGGTGTCTCCTTCTCTGCAGACTTTCAAAACCTGCCTGGATGCATTCTAGGTGACCTTGCCTTGGCAGGGAGGTTGGACTCAATGATCTCTGGAGGTCCCTTCCAACCTCTAAAGTTCTGTGATTCTGTGTTACACTGTCAGAGGTGAGAAGGAGAAAGATTTTTTTTTTTCTGTAACTTCCACTAGTACCAATAATTTGGGTACTTCCTTATACTTTACCAGTGTTCATAATGCAGGAATCACATTTTCACAAAAGAAACAAAAAATATTCATTCAACAAAACAATGAAAAAAAAATGCAAAAAACCCCAAACCAAACATAAAATGCCAAAAAGACAATGTTCAAAATCGCTGCACAAGGTAACTGATAAAACCTCTCCTTTTTAATTTTTTTGTATCAATCGTCATTTATCTTACTACATCACCAAACATGAGGTAGGTCTTTTTGAAGGGTATTATTTGATGAAAAAATGCACTTCTGGAAGCGACACTTTAAGGAGGATTTTAGAGTTAAGCCTCAGTAAAAAAACCCAACAAACTATTAACTATGGAATCAGAGATTTGTTTTGATTGGAAAATGACTGTAAGATCATTGAGTCCAACCATTAACCCAGCACTGCCTGGTCACCACTAAACCATGTCCTTCAGCACCCCATCAATGTAGCTTTTCAGTCCCCCGAAGAATGGTGATTCCACTTCCCTGGGCCTCCTCTTCCAAGGCTTCACATCCCTTTTGGGGAAGAAATTGTTCCTAATAGCCAACTTAAACCTCCATTGATGCAACTTGAGGCCATTTCCTCTCATTCTGTCACACTATACTAGGGAGAAGAGACGGACCTCCTCACTACAGTCCCCTTTCAGGCAGTTATAGAGGAGTGAGATCCCCTCTCCTTACTTCTCCAAAAACTGACAACTACCATTTTATGATGACTATGCCCTGGATTGCCTCCAGCTGTCACACCACCCACAGGTTCTCCTCTGCTCCACCTTGCTGGAGCAAGGTGCCCTTTCTATTCAGTTCACTCACCAACTGTGCACGAAGCTCTCTTCCTGCACCAGGAACCTCAAGAGCTAGTGACTGTGAGTCTTTACAGACTGCCCAGAGAGGTTGTGGAGCCATTTTCTCTGAGGAGACTCCAAACCCACCTTGACATGATCCTGTGGAACCTGTTCTTGGTGAACTTGCTTTACCAGGAGGGTTGGACTAGATGATCCCCAGAGGTGCCTTCCGATCCCTACCATTCTGTGATTCTCCCAGCTGCTTACAGTGGTATTTCATCTACCCCTTGATCCCGGCCGGGTGGCCTGTAACAGACTCTTACACCACAATACCTGTCTTGTTGGCCTTTTCTGTAATTCTTATCCAGGAATACTCAACCCTATCATCAACACGATTAAACTCTAGCTAATCATAGAATGGTTTAGGTTGGAAGAGACCTCAAAGATCATCCAGTTCCAACCCCCCACCATAGGCAGGGACACCTCACACTACATAAGGTCACTCAAGACCTCATCCAGCCTGGCCTTCAATACATCCAGGGAGGGAGCAGCCACAACCTCCCTGGGCAACCTGTTCCAGTGCCTCACCACCCTCACTCTGAAGAACTTCCTCCTAACATCCCGTTCAAATCTCCCCTCCACCAATTTGAATCCATTCCTCCTCGTCCTGTCATTACAAGACCTTGTCAATAGTCCTTCCCCAGCCCTCCTGTAGGCCCCCTTCAGATACTGGTAGGCTGCTATAAGGTCTCCTGGAAGCCTTCTCTTCTCCAGGCTGAAAAGCCTCAACTCTCTCAGCCTGTCCTCACAGCAGAGGTGCTCCAGCCCTCTGATCATCTTTGTGGCCCTCCTCTGGACTCTCTCCAACAGTTCCATGTCCTTCTTGTGCTGGGGGCTCCAGAACTGCACACAGTACTGCAGGTGGGGTCTGACAAGAGCAGAGTAAAGGGGGAGAATCCCCTCCCTTGCCCTGCTGGTAATGCTTCTCTTAATGCAGCCCAGCACACGGTTGGCTGTCTGAGCCGCGTGTGCACGCTGTTGGCTCATGTTGAGCTTAATCAAAACACTCCCTAACATAATGGCCTCGAGTTTCACCAGGGGAGGGATATTAGTGAACATTTTTTTCCTGCAAGAGTAGTCAGGCACTGGAACAGGCTGCCCAAGGAGGTGGTGGAGTCACCATTCCTGGAGATGTTAAAAAGATGTGTAAGCATGGCACTTCAGGACACAGTTTAATGGCTGTGGTGGTGCTGGGCTGATAATTCATTTTAATGATCCTAAAGGTCTTTCCCAATCAAAACAGTTCTATGGTCGGCTATTCCATCACCTCTCCTTTCTGGCTTATCTCTTCTAAAGAGTTTGTAGCCATTGATTGCAGCACTCCAGTTGTACAGGACATCCCACCACATTTCTGTGATGGCCACCAGATCATAGTATTCCTGATAAACAATGGCTTCCAGCTCCTCCTCTCTGTTGTCCATTCATTAGTGTAGATGCACTTCAGTTGGTCTAACAGTCCCACCACCTTCTTCAAGGAGGAATTCTTAATTCCTACGTGACTGTTGTCAGATGTTACCATGGTCACAAACCCACTAGTAAGATGGCAAACTGAACAACCTTGCTAGCACGCCATGCCTCAAACAATGGTGTGCCACCCCTAGGCTTATCACTAGTAACAAATTCTCTGTAGTAACAACCAAACACTTGGGTGTGCAGCCTCAAAACTACCTTCTGGTTTCAGAAACTGCTTTCATCCATCAGAACATAATTCCCCCAGTAAAAGGAAAACTGTATTTTCCCCATCAGCATACTTAGGTATTGCATCAACGATGACAAACTGAGAAGCTCAAATATAGACACTCATACGCTATGGCACACCACACGAAACCACATTCATACGCTGCAAAACAAGACTCCTACTGAGTGAGTAGGTGTTGTAAGAAAAGAAACCCATTTCCTACAACACATGGAATCACGACAACCACCAGCTGAAGCTGTGAAGAGCACAAAAATCTCTGCATTACAGAGAGAAAAAAAAAAGCTTCAAGAGTAGCAATTATTTCCAAGAAAATTGTTTTCAGTACAGAAATACGAATTGTCTCCAATTTTCCTTTAAACAGACCTTTGCTCGTCAGGTAGACATTTCCAAGAAAAACAGCTGTGCCATCAACCAACTGCAATTCTCCTCTAGCATCTGCTGCTCACCAAGAAAGAGAAAGAAACCTCCTGCTGCCATACCTGGACTGTCCCCATTGAGTGCACAGAAAGTTGTGTGGCTAAGGAGGGAGCAGATGCGTATTGGCTGTGAAGTCACTTCTCTTACAGCAGCCTGATTGGTCAGCAGGCAAACAGGCATCATGAGGTCATCAAGTGGGTAAGAAAGACCAGTACTTGTAAGACAGGACTGATGTCCTAGGAAGGCTGTGAGCAATGCCCTTCACTTCTGGTCTTTACCAAAGAATCTGGTATCTCCACGATGAAGAGTAGAGGGAAAGTCACCGATACACAAGACCAAGGAGGGACTAAAGACAAAGAACCAAATCAGCCTATTCAAACCCCTAATTTTACACCATGTACCAACACAAAAATGCTTCTACAAGGCTACTGAAGATAAACTACCTGCAAAAAAAATATTCTTTATGCATTCTTTCAATTAACCCCCCCATATGCATCTCTGTGGGCTTCTGCACCATATCAACCATTTGCCAATCAGCTCAACCTTTTTTCAATATCCCAAGCCAGATCAGAGCACTTTTGAGGGGACTCCACTTTTCAGTCCTTCTGACACAACCTCAGCTCACTGTCAGAAGCAGACCTACTTCATACTGCATTTGGGGGACTCCCCTGGCTGTGAGGACAGGCTGAGAGAGTTGGGAGTTGGTCAGCCTGTAGAAGGGAAAGCTTCAGGAATACCTTCTTGTGGCCTTTCAGTGCTTAAAGGGGCCAAGAAGAAAGATATGGACAGCTTAGCCTGTTGTAACAGGACTAGGTGTGGTAGTTTGAAACTAAAAGAAAAATATTAGACTAGATAAGAGAATTTTTACACTGACAGTGAAGAGATACTGAGCCCAGAGACATGATAGATGCCTCATCCCTAAAAACATTCCAGGTCAGGTTGGACAGAGCTCTGAGCAACTTGATCTAGTTGAAGCTGTCTCTGCTTACCATGGGGATGTTAAACTAGATGACCTTTAAAGGTTCCTTCCAATCAAAATCATGCTGTCATTAACATATACATTATTAATGCACCATCACATGCAGCTCCATTTCCACTTTCTCAAACTCAGAAATTTGGTGGTCACACAGACTTTGCTTCTCAGTGAGGTGCTCCTACACAAATCTGGTCTCAGATAAATAGTGATCACTTAACCAGATCAGACTAACATGAAAAAACAGCTACCCAGTGCAGGATTATCTTCAGAAGCAATAGACTTGCAATTACTATCTCCAGATAGAGTTAAGTCCCTGACTAGAAGTCATTAAACCTCCACACAGAATTGCAGCCCATAATGGATGTTAATTCAACATGCTCTGCTCTGAAAGCCATACTTGCCTTGCCTGAGTATTCATCTGCTGCTTCATTTTCAGCTGAGCTTATACTGCTCTTCCTCTTTCTCTTCTGTCTAGCACTACACCATCTTGCAACACTAAATTTCAACAATACCAGTACTGTATTTTCCTCATTTAACAGTGAAATTTCACACAGTGGATCTTCACACCATAAATTGGTACTGTGTTCTACCACAGGGGAAAAAAATAAATAATCAAATATATTTCTGTGAATAGTGTGAGATAATGTACTTAATTATATATTTAACTTGTAAAAGCCCTTTGAGAGCTCCTAAGATAGAATTCATTCTATGGAAGCTCTCTTTATTAATAAAAGTACTTACACCAATTACTTTGAACTTCCACAGACAGTGCCTTTTTTCAAACTATTTTAATCAACCCTCACAAAATCTCTTGGCAACAGTGTAGGGGAAGTACAGAGGCAAGGGAGTTGTGGGTTTTCAGTCAAGCTACCAATTCTGTTTATTATTCATCCTTACCAAGCTTTTTAATTAGTCAAACAAAATAAAACCAATGTGGTTTGCCAGCCTCACAGTTCTCCTTTATTAAAAAAAAAGTGATTACAGGCAGTAAGCTGGAGTTAATATCAGAAAGGCTGACAGAATTTTCCAGCCTGTACTACTCACAAAGTAACTAATCATTCAGAGATTTAAATTAATTTGGGTCAAATGAGATTCAACATCATCTTCCAGGTACAGCTGCTCCCACTGAAAAGGTTACTGATCCCACTGACATGCCCATGGAGCTGTTCATGTGGATCTAGCAGGGAGGGAATGATTTGAGCTCACACCATTCATTTAAACTATTTCAGCAAACTGACTTTGCCCAAAGCAAATTAGGGGAAGTGTTCACATGAATTGCTACTGGGCCAGATGGTGAAGGACAGTCACCTCTAGCAAGGGGAAAAGATGAGGAGCTCCTGAAGCCTTTAACTTTCTCCAATAATATTAACAGATCTAGGAGATACTCACCACAGAGACCAGTCTGTCCACACAGGTAAATGATAGTGATGATGTATCTATTGATTTTTCACCTCACTAAAGCTTCTTCTAGATGAGGGTCAGTCTCTTCTACCTAGTATCAGGTGACAGAATCAGAGGGAACACTCTTAAAATGCACTAAGGGAGATTTACGTCGGATATCAGGAAAAAGCTTTGTACTCGAAGAGTGGTCAGGCACTGGAACAAGCTGCTCAAGGAAGTGGTGGAGTCTCTGGAGGTGTTCAAGAAAAGTGTGAGCATGGCACTTTGGCCGTGGTCATGTTGGGTTGACCACTGGACTCAATGATCTTACAGGTCTTTTCCAACCAAAACAATTCTATGATTCTATGACTTTCAAATCTCACCTGGACACATTCCAGTGGAACTTGATCTAGGCAAACTTACTTTAATGGGAAGGTTGGACTAGATGACCTTCCACAGGTCCCTTCCAACCCATGCCATGCTGGGATTCTGTGACTTCTTATTTTAGCTTTAGCCCTGTGATGGTCTGGCTGTTAACTGAGATCATTTGCATTGGTGTATGATTTATATTCTACAGGATTATTAACATATTTGACACAAGAAATTACAGATGTCTTAAAAGCATTAATTCATTTCTTCAAGAGAAGTTTAATTATTACATATAAAAAATAAAAAGCTTTATTTTACAAGCAATTTTGTCATCTGCTGAGACAGAGTGAACCCTGCCATAGAAGCAATGGTTATTAAGTCTTCTGTATTACACCTGTGAACCAAAATCATAATGCTAGAGAATGCTTTGGGTTGAAATGAACCTTAAAGATCATTTAAGTGCAATCTCCCTGCCATGGGTAAGGACACTGTCTACTAGGCCAGGCTGCTCAAGGCCCCATCTAAGCTGGCTTTAAACACTTCCCTGAATAAACTGTTTGCAACACATCACCAGTCTCACAGGGAAAAACTTCCTCCTAATGTGTAACCTAAATCCAGCTTCTCTCAGTCTGAAGTCATTACATGCCTCTCCTCCTATCATTACATGCTATATGGTGTGCCCCAGGGATCAGTGCTGGGCCTGATCCTGTTCAATATCTTTATTGATTATCTGGACAAGGGGATTGAGTCCATCATCAGTAAGTTTGCAGATGACACCAAGCTAGGAGCAGGTGTCAATCTGTTAGAGGGTAGGAGGGTCCTGCAGAGGGAGCTTGACAGGCTGGATAGGTGGGCACCAGCCAGTGAGATGAGATTTAACAAGGCTAAGTGCAGAGTTCTACACTTTGGCCACAACAAGCCCATGCAGCACTACAGGCTGGGGATAGAGTGGCTGGAGAGCAGCCAGACAGAGAGAGACCTGGGGGTGCTGGCAGACAGTAGCTGAACATGAGCCAGCAGTGTGCCCAGGGGGGCCAGGAGAGCCAATGGCATCCTGGCCTGGATCAGGAACAGTGTGGCCAGCAGGACAAGGGAAGTTATCCTTCCCCTGTACTTGGCACTGGTCAGGCCACACCTTGATTACTGTGTCCAGTTCTGATCCCCTCAATTCAAGAGAGATATTTAGGTACTGGAACATGTCCAGAGAAGGGCAACAAGGCCGGTGAGGTGTCTGGAGCATAGCCATATGAGGAGAGGCTGAGGGTGCTGGGGTTGTTTAGCCTGGAGAAGAGGAGGCTCAGGGGGGACCTCATTGCTGTCTACAACTACCTGAAGGGAGATTGTAGCCAGGTGGGGTTGGTCTCTTCTGCCAGGCAAACAACAAAAGAACAAGAGCACACAGTCTCAAATTGTGCTGGGGGAGGTATAGGCTGGATATTAGGAGGAACTTCTTCACAGAGAGAGTGATTGGCATTAGAATGGATTGCCCAGGGAGGTGGTAGAGTCACCATCCCTGGAGGTGTTCAAGAAAAGAGTGCATGGAGCACTTAGTGCCATTGGATAGGACTGGGTGATAGATTGGACTGGATGATCTTGGAGATCTATTCTATTCTATTCTATTCTATTCTATTCTATTCTATTCTATTCTATTCTATTCTATTCTATTCTATTCTATTCTATTCTATTCTATTCTATTCTAATCTAATCTAATGTGCTTGAAAATCACACACACTCCCAGTTTCTTTCAAGCTGCCGGTTTATGTTAGGCTAAACACAGTTGGTGGCCATTATTGAGAAAACTGGAATTGTTCAGGCATAGCTGCAGTTACTGGTGTTCCTTGTTGGGAGCTCAGTGATGTAGTGAAATCACTAGCAACTGTTGAGCAGATAATTAAACCACAAAACCCAGACCTGTGATTTCCAGCTTTTTGAAAGCAATATTCATCAGAATTCCCAGCACCAGTTAAGCGATTCCCATTCAGGATCACCAGCATCATTTCTGTTCTCATTCACTGCCTCTCTGTATCAGTGCCTTTATCCAAATGACACATTACTGGCTGCTATTTTCCTGAATATCCACTCTAAAAGTCCATCTCTCAGCAGATCTGGATCCATTCCTTAACTGTGATATGGGTGTAAAACTTGAGCGTTTCTGTTTATTCATTCCGAGCGAGACTTCCATTAGCATACAAAAACATCCCAGTTGAAGTCACATAAAACTTGAACGACTGGACTATTGTTTTTTCACATTTTCTAAAGCAAAGACTGCATTATCTAAATTTCATGATTCCCCTAAGTGCCTTGAAAATTACCAGCAATCTAGACCATGATTCACTTTCAGGCAGACTCTGACTGCATGCCATTTTTTTTTCTCCCCCCATCTCAATTATATCTTAATATTATGGGGGCTGAAACGCATTAAATAAATCATATTTCATAGTGAAGCAATAATACTTACATGCATTTGAGAAGAAATTGTCCTGCATTATAAATGTATTTATAATGTCATTACCTTATTTTCCACATTGACTGAGATATTAGGCAGCAGCAACTGCTCCGAGCTACGGATGGAAGCTTTTAGCAAACCTTATGTTTATTCTGCTGCTGGTAATTAGCTGTTTTAGTTAATATAATACAACATTTACAAACAGCAATTTATCCAATATATACACTCGCTCCTGTAATTAGTGAAACATTGTTATTGATTAAGATTTAATATGGTGGTTGCTGTTCCTGCAATGTACTACAGAAAGGGAACAATCGCTAATTTGTCAGAGGACAGTTCCTAGTCAAAGAAATCTCTTGGCAGAGAACCATCAATTTCATTCTTTATCAACTATTTTCTGCAATATTCGACCCAATTTGCAAAGCTGAAATGTTTTAAAGGAGCAGGTAATAACAAGATAATCACATACCCATTCCACTTTTGGTGACCCCATCATAATGAGGACACAGAACTGTTGGAGCGAGTCCAGAGGAGGACCAGAAAGACAGTCCAAGGGCTTGAGCACCTCTGCTATGAGGATAGTCTAAGGGACCTGGGGTTCTTCAGCCTGGAGAAGAGAAGGATTTTGAGGGGACCTTTCATCTGCCTTCCAACACCTGAAGTTATCCTACAGGAAAGCTGAATGAGCCCTTTTCATAAGGGTGTCTAGTAATAGGATAATGGGGAATGGCTTTAAGCTGAAAGAAAGTAGACTGGATCTTAGGAAGAAATTCTTCATTACAAGGGTGGTGAGACTCTACAATAGGTTGCCCAGAGAGGTTGCTGATGCCCCCTCCCTGGAGGAGTTTAAGGCCAGATTGGATAAGACCTTGAGCAGCCAAGTCTAGTTGAGAAGCATCCCTGTCCATAACAGGGAGGTTGGAGTCGATGATCTCTAAGGGCCCTTTCCCACCTAAGCCATCCTATGACCCTCTCAACAAAAACAAAACTACCTGATTTCCTTTTATTGCAAAAAAACTTTAAGGTGATACTTATATTACTGAGACCCACTCCTCCTATTTAAAAATCTTTTGCAGAACACACACACACAAATCAATGTTATCCTTTTGACTTTAAATACAATGGAATGCTATTAAGCATTGTTCTGTCAGTAGCACCAGTGAAGTATGGGGCATCGTATTTTGTGTAGGAGGCTAGGCAAGAAAAATGGAACATTTGTTCTGAAAACATTTCAGTTCACTGAAAAAAAAAAAAAATTAAAACACTGCACATTTTTACTTTCTCAGGATGAACTCACACTGTCTGAACCTGTCAACCCGGGCATGAAGAAAACTCCATGAAGTTCAACAAGGGCAAACAGAGTTTTGCACTGGGGGAGCTATAACCCCCTGCACAAGTACAGACGAGAGGCTGACCTGCTAGCAAACAGTTCTGCAGAGAAGGAACTGAGAGTGCTGGTGGATAAAAAGTTGACCATGATCCAGCATTGTGGCCTCACAGCCAAGAAAGCCAATGGTCTCCTGGGATGCATGAGGAAGAGTCTGGCCAGCAGGTCAAGGGAAGTTTTCTTTCCGTTCTGCTCTGCCCTAGCGAGGACACAGCTGGAGGACTGGATCTGGTTCTGCATTACTCAATTCAAGAGAGCCCAATGGAGGGCAACAAAGGTGATGAGAAGACTGGAGCATCTCTGTAAGGAGAGAAGGCTGAGACTTAGGACTGTTCAGCCTTGAGAAAAGCAGACTAAGAGGGGATCTTCTCAATGCTGATAAATAGGTAAAGAGCAAGTATCAAGAGTGGAGGGCAGACTCTGAACCAGAATTTTTACTACCAGCCCTCTCTGGATTCATGCTTGAAGCTAGCAGGTTCACAGGAGAGGTGGTCCAGATTCTCTGATCATCTTCATGGCCCTTCTCTAGATCCAGTACAGCATGTCAACATCTTTCTTGTTGAGGGTCCCATAGCTGGACACAGTACTCCACAGTCTCATCAGAGCAGAATAACAGAATCACCTCTCTCCATCTGCTGGCCTCGCCTCTTGATGAAGCCCAGGATTCAACTGGCCTTCTGAACCGCACATGCTTAGCTTCTTCTCTACCAGGTGCCCCTAAGTCCTTCTCTGCAGGGCTGCTCTCAATTTGAATTTCAACAACTCACAGAACCTGTATTGATATTGAGGTCCCTTCCAACCTAAAGCATTCTAAGCTGCTTTAATACTTCATGAGGTGCTTACACACTTTGTTAATGAGAGGAAAAAGAGCAATATATTGCTGATAAATATGAAAGTATTTATAGAGATAGTTATTATAGTAAATAAAATGAACAAAGCTAGATATATTTTCAATCCATTCCTAAACACCTGAGGAATTCAAGGACTCCTTTAGAAAAATGTGCTCTTATATTTCAACCCAGTTAAATACAAACAATGACATGGGGAATACTGAAGAAGCAGGGTTTCCGTTACAGAGACAGTCAGGAAAACCATTATATTCATTAAAATGCTCCTAAAATGATTAGTTTATCATCTTTGCTACAGAACAGAGCAAGCTGAGCATACATTATTTATGATGTGTAACAGTTTAATGGAATATAAAATAGCTTTTTTTCTACTCGCTAGTACCATAAGGTCTGATCTCTTTGTTGTCAGCTCCACACTCAATGTACTCGACCCATTTAGAATTACAACAGACAATGATTTCTTAAATTGTTCTCTACAAACTCTAAGTTCAAGGAATTACTTACATCACCTATTTCATTTGAAGTGCTTCAGAGAACTGTTGAGCTGCAGTAGTTCAAGTAAATCAGAGGGCTGCTGTCACTTCCTCCAGAAATTTTGTGAGACATGGATGATGTGGGTACCATCACAATATTTCTATGCCTGCAGTGCAAATCATCTGGGATAGGATGTCTACACATTAAGACAGCCACATTTCAGGTAGAGCCCACACAGTCCTATATAGATATGGACAACCCTACATGTTAAACTACTTCATCATAAAGTTGACACCTGAAGCAGATCAGAATCATATCCTAAAAACACCTACTTCTCTTCAACTATATAAAACATCCTAGAGTGAAGAGCTTTGGCATTGCAGATTAGACTCACAACTAGCTCAAAACGTAGACTGAGAAGATGTGTCTCTGTTCACATGTTTTCAAGCTGTGCACCTATACTTTGGGTAAAAGCTTACTGCAAGACAACTCACTACAGAGCAGTAGATTGGAAAACTGAGCTTTCAAGGCAGCATCAGCTGGAGATTTATTAATTCTCTGAATAATTAACCTTTATGCACTTAAAAGTAACCCTGAACTGACAGTAAAACTTACTTTGTGACGAAATGTGAACAAACATTTCTATTCCTCTTCCAATTTATCAGTCAGACTTGCACTGAAAGCTATTGGCAGATGTTGCACAATATCTCTGAGAAGCAGAATTGGAGCAGTGAACAATCCACTGCCAGGAGTATGAACCACAGCGGAACGTCTGTGAGATGAAAGTGCAGCCGGAAACAGATGGAAGGAAAACAAAGACACAGAGGAAGGAAGGTGCCTGCTAACCAGAAGTTTCTCCAAGAGTTGCAAAGTCATTTGTTTTTGTACAATAACCAACTACTGTATGACACATATGATCTCCTTTACCAATTGTCTTGGAGTATTCGATAACGCCCCCCAGCTGACAGGGTATAAAAGAAACTAAGATTGCTAATAAATCAGAACTTGCTTCATCGCTCACATTGAGCCGGTCGCGTGCTTCCCCCACAGCAGCAGGCAGAAGCAGCAGTTGTCCCCTCACTATTCTACCATCCACACAAATGCCTGTTGTTACCTTCCCCACCAAATAACATCACTTCCCATTCACAGTGTCACAAAGATGATCGGAGAGGGCTGGAGCACCTCTCCTACAAAGACAGGCTGAGAGACTTGGAGTTGTTCAGCCTACAGAAAAGAAAGCTCCAAGGAGACCTTATAGCAGCCTTCCAGTACCTGAAAGGGATCTACAGGAAAGCTGAAGGAAGACTTTTTATAAGGGTCTATGGAGACAGGACAAGGGGCATTAGTTTTAAACTAGAACAGAGTAGATTTAGATCAGACATTAGGAAGAAGTTCTTTACTTTGAGGGTGGTGAGACATCGGAACAGGTTGCCCAGAGAAGTTGTGGATGGCTCATCCCTGGAAGTGTTTAAGATGAGATAAAGCTTTGAGCACTATGGTCTAGTAGGAGGTGTCCCTGCCCATAGCGGGCAGCTTGGAACTGGATGATGTTTAAGATCTCTTCCAGCTCAAGCCATTCTATGATTTTGCTCAAGCTATGGGATGTCAGAAGTAAGAGAAAGAAGACTTAAGATGCTACATATTTCATCTCACATTCTTCTGAGGGACAAATTAATTTCATCCACATAAAAAAGAGAAAACCATCCACTAGTAATAAATAAAATTTCTCTTTGATCTGCTGAGAAGTTTGAGCCTTCACATGATTCCAAAGGAAACTGCTATCTGCCAGGAGAGCAGGACCCAGCAAATCAGTTCCAGAGTACCTCCTTCTTCTACCTCCAATAAAATTATAGAATCAAATTAAACTTTGCCCTATCTAATATCATTCAAGGGAAAAATAACACACAACAAAACAAACAGACTGCATTTGAAACATCTGTTTAAAATAAATGGTTTTATACTTCTTTTCCTTAAGATCAAATCTGTTCATATACAAGCTTAGAATTAATTATTTCAACACATCAAACCACAAGAGAAAATGACAGGCGCTATTTTTCCGCTCGATGCTTGCAGGTAGCACGTTCAAAGGACAATTCTCTCAAGCTCAGTATCTTCTCCCAACATCATTACTTTCAAAAGAAGTAACTACAGGATTTTTTTTTCCCTCGTGTTTAAAACAGGCAGATAAAAGTGAGAAGGAACATTAAAATATTACATGAGTTACTACAAAGTAAAACAAAGATCCAACTGACCTACTTATCTGAGTGTTTCTTAGAAGACTCCCCCATTACCAAGGCAGAAACAACACCCACTCGTTATCCTTCCTTCCAACATCTCTCTTCCCTACCTTCAAAAGCATTAAAGGAAAGTCTCTTAGATATTCTGCGAAAGTGTTTCTTCTCTTGCACCAAAATCACACAAACATTAAGCCACCGCTTTGAGTCTGCTGTCATGACTGGAATACTTTGTAGCCCTTCAGTTGCCTGACGTGCCAGAAATGACTTGGCCACCACTGCTGCATACATTAATTTTTTTTTCCTTCTAAGATTTCAGAACAGTTTTTCTGGCTCTAAACATACGAACAACCAGTGAAGAAAGCTGCTAGTTGGGCTATTCACAAGCTTAACTGAGAGTCCTGGTGAACAAGTCACCCATGAGAAAGCAACTTCCTCTTGTGGACAAGAAAGCCTATGGTGCATTAAGAAGTGTGTGGCCAACAGGTCAAAAGAGGCTCTCCTCCCTCTCTGCTCTGCCCTAGTTAGGCCACATCTGGACCAACAGTTCAAGTACTGGGTCCAGTTCTGGGCACTTCAGTTCAAGAGGAACACAAAACTGCTGGAGAGAGTCTAGAGGAGTGTACAAAGATCCTGAGCAGATTGTAGCATTTCTGCAGTGAAAAAGGCTGAATGAGAGCTCCCAGGCTGTTCAGCCTGAAGCAGAGCAGCCTAAGAGGGCATCTTCTTGATATCAGTAGCTAATGGGCAAGGATCAAGAGGATGGGGCCAGACTCTTTTAAGTGGTACTCAACACCACAAAAGGCACAAGAGACAAAAGCGGGAACCCACAAGGTTTCATCCAAACATGAGGAAAAATTTCTTTGAGGGTGCCAGAGAACTGAAGCAGGCTTCTCAGAGAGGCTGTAGACTCCCCTTGTCTGGAGAGATTCTAAATTCATTATGACCATGGGAAACCTGCTTTAGCAGGGGAGTTGAACTAGATGGTGCCTGCAGGTCTCTTCCAACCTGCACCACTCCATGATTCTGTAACACGGGAGAAGTTTTTTCAATGCACATCTTTGGAAATCAATGGCAAAAGATTTCATAATCAATGGCAAAAGAACTTTCTTTTCAGTTCTTCTTGCTTCCTGTGGCTGATACTTGTAATGTAGTTCTGGGCTTAGAAGATGCCCCAGTCTGCTAGCATGATGAGATACTGCACTGCCTTTTTCAGAGATAGTTGGATTCAACTCACGTTTGTAAATAAATAAATAAGATTTCATTACTTCTCATTTTCCTAATTATGATGCAGATAAGCAGTGGGGATCATGACATGAGGATAAGTAAGTGGCTTATGATTTTGCTTCAGAGAAAGCAACTCTTGCTGTTCTCCCTTTTACCCCCTTGGGCTATGCAGGAGTAATAAATGAGCAAGTCCAGTGTACTTTATGATAGATAGTTAATGGGGCTGTGCCTGAGCCAACAGGCTTGTTTCTGCACCAGCTGTCACAACTCATAGTCATTAGCATACCTTTAATGGTTGCATTTCAAAATAATTTCTACCAGGGCGTTTAGCATGGAAAAGCATGGAAGAAGACATGATACTTGAAAGGAGTTATAGGTGTAGGGAAATAGTTTGGGCCCAGTGCAGTGTTGGAGTGTGTTTGCAGAAAGGATGTGACAGGGACTTGAAAATTATTGAAGTAATTCTGGAGGTAAACACAGGCTGACTTTCAAAGTTCTTCTGTGACCATGTCTGCCTTTAATCACAGAGTCATGGAGGGTAGCGGCTGGAAGGGACCTCTGGAGATCACCTAGTCCAGCACCCCTGCAGGGTAGCCCACAGCAGGTTGCACAAGTTTATGTCCAGGTGGGTTTGGAATCTCCCCAGAGAACGAGTCTCCTGCTCCAATGCTTCCCTTAAAGTGAAGAAATTTGCCTTTGCATTTAGATGGAATCTTCTGGATTCCAATTCATGCCTCCTACCCGTTGTCCTGTTGCTGGAAAACACTGGAAACAGTCTGTCACCATTCCCCTAACCTACAGCCTTTAGATATTGATAAGCATTAAGAAGATCCTCTCAGTTCTTTTATTCCTATGAAATTTTTTAAACAGCAGGTCTGATGGATAACACCAGTTTCTGCTTTAAAAAAATCAATATAAAGAAAAATGTTTTGTAGGCTACACATTGAAACCTGAACACTTTGAACTGGGAGGTACCTCCTGAAAAGAAAACAGCTTGTTTTCCATTCTCTGCATTACTTGCAGGAACTGAAGTTTGATTTAATTTTTTTTCTAGATGTAACACAGCCACAGATGTGAGATCCTCCAAACACACAACCTCAGAGCAAGAGATGCGAGCACACACACAGTTGCAGATACAAAGGCTATCACTACCACGCTTCTTGAAAGGAGCCTTAATTTCCAGCTGCAGGCTCCACTGCACTTGGCGGGATGGTGATGACACACCGTGTTATTGAGAACAGTGAAATTAAACTGCCCTCAGCCTTCAGAGGAGAATCATTTTATTACCAAAAAGCAAGTGGTGTATTAACATGCCCAATTTATTAACTGTTATACTTCAAACTCCTCCTTCCCTTGAAAGCAGGAGGCAGACCAGTTTCTCCTCCAAGCACATCCTGGCACACCTACCACAGAATTCTTCATACAAGCAACAGATAACAGGACCAAAAAAATTCTTAATATCTACATAAAAAACCCAAACCCAAAATGACAGTCAGGATATCCCATATCCTTTCCTCAACCCCTCTGGAAACACCCTTTAAATTTGAGTTGCCTACAAGTGCTGTAGATATGACAGCTCCTGCATCTCAACAGATTCCAAACATCTAGTGGGACCTTGATAGGAAGAGACATGAAAAACTGGAAATTATATAAAATACTGAGAATATTTAACATGTATCACTCCTCTTCCTTCCAAATATGCTACTCCCTATCATTAAGCCTTTTCTGCAATTCAGGTTATTACCTGGGGAGTTGGGCTGCAGAGAACCTCATTGTGTTCAACAAGGGCAAGCGTAGGGTCCTGCACCCCAGGAGGAATAACCCCCTGCACCAGGACAGGTAAGGGGTTGACCTGCTGGAAAGCAGCTCTGTGGAGAAGGATTCCTAGTGGACAACAGTTGGCCACAAGCTAGCAACGTGAACTTCTGGCCAAGTAGGCAAATTGTCTCCCAGGATGCACTAAAAAGAGTGCACGCAGCAGGTTGAGGAAGGTTCTGCTCCCTCTCTACTTCAGCCTAGTGAGACAACATCTGGAGTACTGGGTCCAGTTCTGGGCACTGACCACAATTCTGAGCACTGAAATAAGTTTTCCAGAGAGATTGCCTTCTCTGGAGTCTTTCAAAGCTCATGTGGACACAATCCTGGGCAACCTGCTCTGGGTGACCCTGCTTTTGCAGGTAGGTTGAACCAAATGACCCCCAGAAGTTCCTTCCAACACCCACCACGCTGGCATTCTGTGATCAACTTTACCAGAAACACTACATAAGTGGATCTACGGCCATGATTATGAAGACACTAACAATCGCTGCACGCAGTGGCCATTTTTTACCACATATTATTCTAACTTCTGATACAAAAATTCACATGACCTCTAATCACAGAATCATAGAACTGGTTTGGGTGGAAGAGACCTCTATGTTTGAGTTCAGCCATCAATCTCACACTCCCTTGGCCATCAAACCATGTCCCAAAGTGCCATGTCCACACACTTCTTAAACACATCTAGGGACTGTGACTCCATCACCTCCCTGGGTAACTTCTTCCAATGCCTCACCACTCTTTCAGGAAAAAAAAAAAATTCCTAATATTTGACCTAAGTCTCCTCTGGAACAACTTCAGGCCACTTCCTCACTTTCTATCCTCTGATGCTAGAGAGAAGAGAACAGCCCTCACCTCACTGTGACCTTGCTTTCAGGGAGTTTTAGAGATCAACAAGGTGTCCCCTCATCCTTCTCTCCTCCAAACTGAAGAATCCCAGTTCCCTCAGCCATTCCCTGTAAGACTTTTCTCTAAACCTTTCACCAGCTTTGTCTGGTGAAGCTTAAATAATTTCTTCCTGAAGATGACAGTCACACTATTGATTTTGTCTCTGTGGGCTATTTCCTGGCAAAATGTGGTAACCGAGACCAAGAACTGACAGACAAGGAGGGGCAGCAGGACTTTTCAATTTTATAAACTGCATTTTGAACTGGGGTGGGAGCAGCAGGAAATGCATGCAACGGTATTTCACAAGTATTTTGTCATGTGGAGACACTGAAGTTTTACTGCTTTAATAATTCATCGCAGAAACAGAAGTCATCCAACTTTATAACAATAAATAAAGACTACACCAAAGTGAACAAAGAAGAGAAAAAGTATTAAAAAGACCAAAATAAAGTCTGAGTGTGGTGGTTTAGCAGTTACCTGCCCCCCCCTCCCTCACCCACCTTTGATATAACCCAGGCTAGGACTCAGACAGCTGAAAGTTGATAAATGAAGCTTTATAGTTACAGTTATGCACAATATACAAGCAGATATTTACAATGTATAAAAGATATTTACAAATATATACAGAGAAAAGGTAATACAGAAACACCACAGCCCTCCCAGAGATCAAAATCCCTAAGAGGGGTTTCTAACCACCCTACCACCTTTCCCCCCTTCCCCAATCTTATCTCACCATCTGTTGATGCAGCAGATAGGCAAAGGTAGATCTGCCAGGGGGGTTAGCAGTAGGAAAAGAAGTTAGTAGAATTATTAAGAATCGGCTACAAAAGGCAGGGAAAAGGAGCCATGCAAGAGGAAGTCACAGCCCAGAAAGGCCTGAAGCCATCTCCCTAATCTTTATTTGGGTTACAACTATTAAAACTTTTTTTTTTTTTTCTTTCTCAGTAGAGCTCTGAGTGGAGTAGCATCATCTATTTTCCTCTCTCAGCCTATAGCCTAATTTCTATTACAAATCTTCCAATTAGTTCAAACCAGCACACTGAGGTATCAGTTAGGTCTGTGCTTTGGCTAAAGCTGAACATGCCATCATTGCTGGTAATGCAGATGGTTCCTTGACTCTCTTTGGCCTTACCAACATGAAAGTCAAAGTCTTTTATTTGCATGTTTCAAGTTATTAAAAAGCTTTCCTAAGGTATATTATCTTTTTTTTTTTCTTCTCATACAAACAGCACCAGAATTAAATTTTCAATAATGCATAAGGAAGAACACTTTGTAAACATTCTCCTGGTAGTACTAAGGGTGGAGAACCAATTCTATGCCTTACAGTACTCAAGGTAGAGTTAAAAACTAGGGTACAGCATCCACTCTCTAATTAAGGGTAGTACAAAATAAGCATTCAGTGGGAAAAAAAATAAGTTAAAGGGTTTGTCCTTATAGTGAAGAAATAGGAAAGCGATTAAAAAAATCTGATAGAGACAAGACTCATCAACGCAAAAGAACTTAAAGTTGTAGATCACAGCTGAAAACGGAGACATCTCTCCCAGTGGAAAAAAAAGACCTTTTCTGTTATTCTAGGATTTCCAGGATGAAAGCAGCACATCTCTCACTCACTCTTAAGCAGGTTCCATCAACAAAACTCAGTATCCAGATTCTCAGTTGCTTGCTAAAAAGGGGAGAAATCCCAAAATAAGGGCAGATACAGAAAAATGAAAAGGACATTTACAAAATAAACCTACCAAATATAGCCATATGGAACATTTTATTTACCATAGAATCAGTCAGGGTTGGAAGAGACCACAAGGATCATCTTAGTTCCAACCCCCTGCCATGGGCAGGGACACCCTACCCTAGATTGGGCTGCCCACAGCCTCATCCAGCCTGGCCTTAAACACCTCCAGGGATGGGGCCTCAACCACTCTCATTTCACCTCATATGCTTTTTTTTCTTCATCTCAATACTTCTAAAAGGAAGGGGCATTATCTCAGAACTTGTCTGTAACAAGAACAGGCAGAGTCTTGGTCATAGCCAGTACTGTACCAGAACACAGTGATAGATAAACCAGCAACATCAGGACAGATAATCAATACAGTGACTTTTTCACCAATAGTGCCATTTTTAATATGCAGGTGGCTAGATCAAGCCCAAACTGCCTTCTTTGAATGGCTTGGTCCCCTTCTTCTAGTTGATGTTCCAAAGCAAAATAGCTATGTTACACAGAGAAGTGACAAATATCGTGAAATAAGCCTTTTAATTAATTATTCAGATGGACATTAGTAAAGCAAGCTGCTCTTAATTTCCATCCCCTCTGACTCCTAAACCACCCTCCTTCTCATAGTTCTTCTAGCTGACCCCAAAGGAAGATAACTAGAGCACTCTAAAAGAGAGACAAGAGAATATTTGCCTAACCAAAGTTAACCTAACCTGAGAGTAAACAAATATTAAATCCAAGTCAGAACAAGAGTTTCAAGACCCAGCAAATTGTTTTGTTGAAACAGAGGAGCCTGTCTGTATTATGTTTCAAGGCATCTGTCGAATGAACATGTTTTAATCCATTGCATGGATTTGTACCATGTCATGTTCGAGGACAAGTCTTGACAACTCTCTTGAGTTGGCTTTTGTTGTGTCATACAACTGGCAGGCTGTACACGCTCCAAAGGCCCAGAAGTAATCAAAAGGAGTCTGGATAGGAATATTTATATACAAGCATTGTGCTCAAAGCTTCAAGAGAACGTGATTTAAAACAACCCTTTTAGTGGTATCTTGAGGGTAGAAACAGGACTTCTCTCTGGAAGATGGGAAGGAATAAGGTAAAAGGATTAATATGCTTACTTTTTGCCCGGGCGTGACAAGGAATGATGATATTCATTTGGAAAGATAGCATGGCAATTTTGTTAGCCATTCAATAAAAAGGGAGTAGCAAGAACAAATTGGTTAATGAATGAGGGAGGAGAGAGGAGAGCATTATGCAGTGAATCTATAAAAATGAACTCAATTTGAATTCAACCAAAAGAACAAATTGATGGAGCAGCAGCCTTTGTAAAGCACTAGATCTTCATCTGGATGCTGAGATAATGCAGTGATTAATTTTGCTTCTGTCAAATATCTTGGGGTTTGCAATATATGAATTTAAAAAAGCTTTTAAATGCTATTTGACTCTTTAAAACTTCTTCTTGCATGTGTTCAAAGAGAACAAATGCTCAGTGTATGCACCTCACTTGCTTCAACATTTTCTATTTTTTATTATTTTTCCTAACAGAGGAAAAAAAGCACCACACACCAATTACCCATCATATATAATTTTACATGCTGCCAAGTGAGAAAACGATTCATACAATAATAGAACGGTTTAGGTTGGAAGAGACCTCAAAGATCATCCAGATAGAATAATAGATTGGTTTGGATTGGAAGGGACCTCTGAAGATCATCCAGTCAATCTCCCCTCTGCCGTAAGAAGGGTATCCTGGACTAGATGTTGTTGACCATCTCCAGGAATACGTCCAGGGGTGGAACCTCAACTACTTCCCTGGGCAACCTGCTCCAGTGTTCCACTACCCTCGTGGTAAAGAACTTGTTCTTAACATCCAAGCTAGATCTATTCATCTCTAGTTTGAAAGCATTGCCATCAGGTACTGGAAGGTTGTTATTAGGTCTCTCCAGAGCCTTCTCTTCTTCAGGCTGAAGAACCTTAAATCTCTCAGCCTAATTCTTCCACTTAAAATAGTTTAAACATCAGAATGGATGTTGAAAAGGTACAGAAAAAAAACAGGTAAGCATGTTCTTATTTTAAGCACTCAAAGGCAGTTTCAGAGACTAAATAAAACATTTGCTTAAACAGTTCACATGACAGATCATACTGGCATTACAACCTCCAGCACAAACAGCACAATCACCCCCAAGGCTGATTTAAATAATTTTTACTGTTTAACCATATCAAGGTGAGAAAAGATTGCTCACCCTTTATTAATAAAGTATTTTTTGAGATGCAAATGGGTCTTTCACCATTTCTTCAAGGCACGTATTTGTCCAGATAAGGAAACCATTCGTGATATGCAATTATCTGGCAGCAAGTCCCATTTCTTGAATTGTTGAAAAGATTACATAATCAATTTCTATTTGCATAGCAACAGCTTCTTATTCATGCAATAGAGTTCCACATCACTTGTTTATCTTCCCAGAAGAGAGGAAGCCAGATTTCTATCCCAAACACCTTTCCACCGTAGCAAAACACCAGAAAGAAAAGGACGGAGTATCAGAGAGAGAAGTAATGTGTGTCAGGAGAGATATAAGCCACATCCATGATATTATGTTTATTCAAATGACGTTGGACACCTGCAGTGCAGTGGAGTTTGATAGCTTCAAAATGCAAATCACTTCTTCATTGTATCCCTCTTCTTTCCCTAAAAGGCAACTAAATCCCTCTCCCCCAAAATGAAAACAAAACAAAAGGATGATACATTCACAGATTGGTCTGGGTTGGGAGTGACGTCCGGAAATTAACTACTCCAAACCTCCTGCTAAAGCATTCTTGTCTTCCACTCTGTCTTGTACAACAGAATCAATGAAACCAGGTAACTTTCACCCACGCTAGAAAAGTACTGAAGTGAAAAGGCTATTTTATAGAATGCCAGCATAGTAAGGGTTGGAAGACACCTCTGGGGATCATCTAGTCCAACCCCCCTGCTTAAGTGGGGTTGCCCAAGGGCAGGTTGCACAGGATCACATCCAGGTGGATATCTACAGTGTCAAAGCTGCTAGTTTTAAACCATAAGAATAGCAGTGCCTGGCAAAAAAAACAAACCACACAGGGGGAAGTGAAACAAATATCTTACAAGCAAATCTCTCCCACCAAAAATATTTCTACTTCCACAAAAAGTCCAAAAACAACCAACAGCCACAACAACAAAAGCCACCCCACCCACACAACACAAGGAGACAAAATAACCATCACTAGATTTTGTACCTTGTGGTTTCCAAGCCTTAAGCCTACTTCTCAAATATGAGCCTTTCACATTTTTACTACTATAACTTGTGCGATACAGTGACCAATCACACCCTACTTTTTAGAACCAGCTTGGTCCTACCTACAGTAAGCAATCATGTTTTGCCTCAGGCTATGTAGTTTACTTCAAATTATTTCAGAATCATCTTAAAAGATGCATTTTTCTATTAAAATGATGAATGAGCTAAATGAGGTATGTAATAAGTAGCGCAGGTTTGTAAACAGACTTCTTTCCTCTGGAGAACCAATGCCTTAACTCATTTACTAACTCTTCCCCCTGGTATTTTCTAGGGAAGTCAGCCTTAAAATATGGTTTGCACAAGATGTTTTGGGGAGAGCAGGAAGGGTCAGAACATCATCTGCTTATGGAAAATAGGGGACCTCCTCCTGACAGTTAATGAATTGAGGACAGGAAAAAAATAAGTGCATCACTAAAGCAAATGTCATTGCATAGCACAGAGATGAAGTGACTTGGACCAGGCACCCAAGGATTATGGTGAAAACGTCTGAAGAGTTGAGACACAGAAGAGTGAAAGGCTCTGTTCTAACAACATGTATTCAATTACAACAGGTCACATTCAGTCCACTTCAGCTCCTATCTATTGAGGAATATGTTTTGTCTATTGGCTCAGAGCTCAGAAAAGTGAAGGCAGAATTATACACCTCAAAGATGATTTTGCTAGAGAAAAAATATCCAATAATCTGATTTTCACATTCATTCAAGGTGTAAAAAATGCTCTCTAATATAAGGATACTTCTACCGAATTGATTTTTTTCAACGTGGAATTCATTAGTAGAGCTTCTTGTGCAGAAAGTAATTTACAAAACAAAAAAACCCTTCCAACAGCAACTGATTACATTTTCTAACAGGTGCTTCAATGAGAGCCTGGAACAACACATGAGGAAATTCATCTAATTGTATTAGCATGGATACAGATTTCTAATGATAGCAATAATCAAATTTTAATGTTATGGTTACAGCACATGAACAGAACAATATTTCTGTGCCTCTTCAAAGGAAAATGAGACTTTAATGTCACTGGCAGCTCAATAAAACCATTTTCTAATGTATGGGGTCCTAATGACAGATCATTTCAGTCCAGACAGTGAAGCAAATATGTTAACAGTAAGCTTCAGGTCATTATAAGGAGAAGGAAATACAACAGGTCCTCTGCACTTTGGATAACTATTGATTTTCTTACTCCATATCCACTGCGTCTCACCCTGACTCACATAATGACTCAAGTGATGGAACATCAATATACTATTTATGGCCAAGCTACCACATTTAAAGGCACTCAACAAGACTATGCCCAACTCAACAACCCACAATTTTTAGATGTGCAGCAAAAATCTTCAATAATAAATGCCGCAAGAGAGGAGAGGTCTGCTGTCTATATGAGGAAAACCTAATATAAGTCCTCTTGGAGTGGTCATAAGTATGGGGCCTTCAACTGAACCAGTCTTTGCTACACCAGTACCACAATCCTGTATGTCTAGACTGAAATAAAAGACACAGAATCCCAGCATGGTAGGAGCTGAAAGGAATCATTTCTGATCTAGTCTGACCCCTCTGCTAAAGCAGGGTTACCCAGAGCAGGTTGCATGGGATCACGTCAAGGTGCATTTTGACTCTCCAGAGCAGACAACTGCTCTGCACCATGGCAGGGTACTACAAACTCCCTCCCCCACCCTCCGTCTCTGGAGGATTAAATGGAGAAAGTAGGCGGCATGAAAACTGCTTCTCCCACCCCTGCAGGCTTGAACCAGGAACAGCAAAACACACCCAGTATATATACAGCAATTGGACACATTGCATAGGGGGTAAATCTCAAATTAGAGCAATGAGAGAGCATGCACAGTCCATGCTTTCACACCATTCTACTATACAAGACTGCAAGTCCAGCAAGTCCTTAGGTCCATTCGAGAGAGAGTTGCCATCGGCACCTAGACCTGGCTTCTCTTCAGTCCACTGCCTCCTGGCTTCCTGCTGGAAGGATCCTGCCTCCACTGTAAACGGTCGCTGTTCGTAGGAACATGCCAGCAGTTCAGCTTTTCCCTACACTACTAAAGCAATGCCTCTTCACAATCTTTGCCTCGTGGAAGTTGTGCCTACAGACACTCTGGACCTCAGTGGGCTTTATTTGCATTGGACTTAATGCCATGTGAATTTTCAACTGGATTATAACTTGCAGTTCCAGACACTGCCAAAAAAGGAGCCAAGGACTATCTCTAAATTCCTAATCTACCTCCGTGAGCAGATCCGACTTTTGTTAGGGCTCTGGGCTGCCTCTTATAAATAAGTGGGACAAGGCTATTTTGTGGCTTAGCCTTTTCCATTTTTTTAAATTTTCCTAAATTACTAAAATTGCCCATAAACATCCTTGTGAAGGTTTCCTAACCAAATTAGAACCCTGGGGCAGGGCTTTTTGGGAAAATAAAAATAACTATATTTATTCCTGCCTCTAACTTCCCCAACCAAATTATGCATACCCTGTTTCAGTGCTCTAGTATCCTCAAAGTCCTCCTTCCAAAGGGATGGGCAGAAATAAATACCATATACATACAGGTACGGAAGAAAATTATTAGCAACTGCAGTAGTGGAGGCAGTTTTCAAGTAAAACTTCAAGCAGATAGTGCACTTTGTCCCTTGGTGAAAACACTCCAGAGATACTTTGCAAATATCATGCCTCAAAACTGACTTTAAGTAAAGCTAAAGGTACAAAACACTCTCCTCAGTTATCAAACACTAGGTACAAAGATATAAAACACTCTCCTTAGGCCAGATCGAGAAGATTGTTTTCTTTTCCCAACAACTTGCCCTCCTTACACAGTCCATGATTTCCTCAATAGAGCTATTTTTGTCATCAAACTATAAAGCAAATTGTGTGCATGTCTGCATTTGAAAAAGGGCTCCAGAATGGATTTGTGATGCATTGCTTCAGTCCAAATATCTGCATTGACAATAGAGAAAAGGAGGAGAACTGCAGTGCAGAGATGGAAATGGTTAAGAGGTAAAAGAAATTCTTCATCAGCAAAACATCCTTTACAACTAACACTGACATACACCTGACCCTGCCAAATAAGCTACTTCACATCACTTGCCAGACAGGAGAAGAAAAAAACTAAAAAATGTAGAATAAATTTCTCCCAAGTCAGCTCATCTCAGCATCAAGTATCAGCTCCACAACAATGGAGACAGAAGGATCACATAGCCAGAGATGGGCGAGAAGCCAGATGAGATGCAAACCTCACCAGCTCTTCAGCACACTGAATCTCACTGGCATTGCTTATTACACTCTAGACCCAAAATCTGTGGGATAAGGAAAGGCAGGTTGTGTCTGAAATGCTCCTCAGCGAATGACACTTGAAGTCATCACTGAAAGAGCTAACAGCAACTAGGGTTATTTCCTCCAAATTAAACATCAACAGTTGAACAAATCCTTACACTGACTGCACAAGGGATTTCTAGGACTTTGGTCAGGGTCTAGAAATTCCACTCTAAATTGTAATTTCTACTTTGGTACAAACATCAGAATTGCCAGTTGGGAAACCTTTGGATCTCACTCAAAATTGTTTTTGAAGAAGCTGACATCCCATCAGTCACCTTCCAGTCCACTTGTACTAAGGAGGCTTTCCTTAAGAGCTTACACAGCACGTAAGTAGTTCAGCTATCATCAACTCAGCTACCAACTCCCAGGTTCTTTCAGACCTTTTATGAACATCATCCAGGCTTGAAGAGCTGCACTTGGTAAAACTGACTATTTCCCTTAGTGTTTTCCACTGAAACTTCAAAACTAAGGCCTTCTTTGAGGAGACCTCAGCCAAGAAAAGTTTTGAGAGGAAGTTTCAGCAGTTCCTCCACTCTGAAGAGACATGTGAAAAACTTAATTCAGGCTTGGCCTCATCACTTCTGTGTGTTGTTCATCCTCCAAGATCTGGTCATGGGTCTACATGGTCTACATCTTTGGTAGGATTGTCATTCCACAGCGAGTGGGTATGAGCACGCATACATACACATCTGAGCTTTTGTACCTTTAGTCATTTGTTCTTTAAAATCCTTTTTGTCATATTCTTCACTGTGAGGGTAGTGAGACACTAGGACAGGTTGCTCAGGAAGTTGCAGTTATCACATCCTTGAAAGTCTTCAGGGCCAGGCTGGATGGGGTTTTGAGCAACCTGGTCTAGTGAAGTGTCCCTGCATGTTAAGTCTTTAAGGTGCCTACCAAATATAATCATTCCATGATTATATGATTCTGTACTTCAAAGGGTTTGGAGAAAGATGGGGGCTTGGGAGAGTCTGATGTTTCAACATCCAGCCTAGTGACTGTCACAGTGCCCCATATTCTGCTCAGTTTAAATGTATGACAAATTCTCCCCTCCTTCAACTTTCCTTGCTGTCCAAGCTCTGGTGGTGTTTTAGGTTTCTTGACAGTTAATATTTCACTTACAGACAAATGCTCTCATTCTGGAGTTCTCATGACCTGAAATGCTTTTACTCATTTACCTGTTCAGCTTAGCATCATTTCCTTCATAATTTTTCATTGTATCAAGTGTTAATGCTAACAGTGTAAACACTTAATTTTCTCTTTCTGAAACTACAAGCAGCAGCTGGTGTTAGAACTGTTGAAGAATGGGAAATACTACTTCAATCCAACAATTTTGTCTGCTTATGAAAACTGAATTAGCAGCCTTTATAAAGACAGAAAAAAATCATCTTTTCTAAACATAATTTCTTTTCCTGTGTACTACTTCAACAATTTAGCAGCAGCGAAGGAATTAGTTCAGTAGATAAAGCTGCTGACATTTCAGAAGCACACTTTTTTCCTCCTCCAAAAAGAGCCTGTCAGATCAAATCCAAGCTACATAAAATATAAACCTACTGTAGCAGTTTACTAGAACATGGAATTACTCATTCTACCTGACAAATGGTACACAAAGATATACTCCCCCGTGTTGAACAGCTTATAAATTCAGCCTGAATACATGAAACATAATCAGAAGCAATGAAGACAAGGGAATAAAAATTGACCATTACAGGAAAATAAAGGAGGCAACTTACAGAAGGACTTGCACAGAAGGTGGGAATCACTCAGTGTTTTAATTTTCAGACCCATTTTAAGGAAACAAACACAAAAATCTTACTTACCACTTTATTATCCCACAGTACACTTCAAAGAATGAACAAAGCATGTCAGAAATGACAAATTTGCAGTAGAAATAGCAAATGCGCACAGCAATTTTCACCAAAGATCCCCAAGATCTTTTAGAATTTCACAGGTTGAAACAGTAAGATGATCAAAACCAAGTCACTAGCAGAGCTCAGATAACTTGCTGCTCCTCTGACGTGCAAAATCCATGCCCTGATGTGCCTGTGTTTCCACAAAAGTAAGTTTTAGTCAGTCATAAAACTCCAGAAAGCACTGCCATCACCATGGAAAGGCAGCAAGTCACGCTGTCCTCCGTGTGAGGGGACAGCCTATAGGATTTTAACATATTTCCTTCACTTCACTAGCACCACTTGTATTTCTTCCAACTGAAGACGGAGCAACATCACCCACCTTGAAACGCTACTTGCCAGGCTGTAAAGGTTCAAAGCTAGCTAACAGCAATTCTCAACTGCTCCGCGTAGGCACTGCTAGCTTAAACATTCTAAAGTAAGTACAAATTTAACAATAAAATTGACATAATGACTAAATAAACCAGTTTGAATTCCTTAATAAGAAATCTCTCAAGCATTTGGCTGATGAGAATGGCATGTGCTTCTCCAAAGCACAGCACTAACTACAGCAGTAAGTGAAAGATGTAAACCCCCCGGTAATTATGCAAATAATATTCCCCATTATAAATCTTAAACTCCTCATTAGGCTGAGGCCAGAAAACCCTCATCTCTCCTGCAGAATCCAAGAGTTTAAGACATAAGACTAAGGCTGAACCTTGGTCATAATTTCTTTCCATTTTCCTCCCTTCTCATCTTCTAAAATGACAAAATACTAACTATTTCCTTAACCATACTGTAATTATTCTTCAACGACGATGTACCACAGAAAAACATTTAGAAACCTCTAAAAAAAATATACTAGTACTCAGGTGTGCTTAGGAGAAATTGGCTTGGTTCTAAATTGTGATTCAGGAAAATAAGGTGGGCAGAAGATTTTTACTTCCAGCAGAGATAGAGCTCTTGCTTATTGGGGTGAATAGTTCACTCAGTTACCAACCAATAAACCTTAGAAAGCTTTGATTTTATTTCAGATACAGATGGCCAAGTAAATATTTATACAGTTGCTGACATAAGCAATCCCATTTGTTTTCATATGGATGCTCACAAATATTTTAAAATTATTTTTTTCCTTGTAAATATCCAATTCTTTACTATTTACACTCTCTTTTTAAAAAACACTCCTATTCATACCTCATAGAATGACTATGAAGGTTTTCTAAGGCGTGGCTGGGGGAAGGAGTTGTTGAGGACAGAAGAAAGAAGACTGAGGAGAGACTTCCTTACTCTCTACAACTCCCTGAAAGAAGGTTGGAGTCAGGTGAGAGTTGGTCTCTTCTCCCAAGGAACAAGTGATAAGACAAGAGGAAACTGCCTTAAGTTGCAATAGAGTACAAGTAGTTTGGATATTAGAAGGAGTTACTTCACTGAAAGGATTCTCAGAGTGGGACAGGCTCTGCAGGAACATGGTGGAATCCTCATCTCTGGAGAGGTTTAAATGATGTGGAGATGTGGTGCTGAGGGACATGGTTTACCAGCAGACTTGGTAGAATTAGATGATGGCTAAACTCTATCTTAAAGGCCTCATCAACCAAACCAATTCTTCTAAGAGTATTACTACAAAGAGCCAATATAGCCTCAACATAGCTAGCAAGTACTACACGTAAGAAGTTGTAAGTCTTTCAGGCATTTGAAATGCACTGAAACACAGAGTGTCAGCTTCCAGATGAAAATAGCCAGCCACATATTTCACAATTTTCTTGTCAGGAAGTTTTTATGTATCAGTTCTAATGAAGGATATATGAAGCTTTGATACAGAACTTTCCACTGAGCTGGTTCAAGGGTTTTCAGCCAACCATCACATGTTGGACTTCTTGTCTGCTATCAAAGAAAGAGACTTAAAAAATAATGCTTTTAAAATTCTTATTGTAAACCAAATTTCTAGGCCAGATATATTATGGATTTCCTCTAATCGCAGAATTAACCAAGTTGGAAAAGACCTCTAAGATCACTGAATCTAACCTATCCCCTAACCCTTCTAATTAACTGAACCATGGCACTAAGAGCCTCATCCAGCATCCTTCTAAACACCTCCAGAGACAGTAGCAGACCAAGAGCAGACCATTCCAATGGCAAATCACCCTCTCTGTGAAGAACATCCTCCTAACATCAAGCCTAAACCTGCCCTGGTGCAGTTCCAGACTATGTCCTCTTGTTCTGTCACTGGTTGCCTGGGAAGAAGAGATCAATTCCCACCTGGCTATAACCTCCTTTCAGGTAGTTGTAGAGAGCAGGAAGGTCTCCCCTGAGACCTAAACCACTAAAAATTTCTGAAAAGAGAAGTTAAGCATTGGAACAGGCCACACAGGGAAGTGCTAGGATCACTATCCCTGGAAGCATTCAAAAAACATGTAGATATGGTACTGAGGGCCATAGTTTAGTGGTCACTTGGCACTGCTGGGTTAACAATTGGATTTGATCTCTGAGATTTTTTTCCAACCTTAGTGTTTTCTTTTGATTCACAATAAGAAGTGAGTAGTTGCTTGAAAATCTTGTATTCTGTAACTTCTTAATCTAGCAAGAATTATCAAGTTTAGTGCATAAACCTAGACTGTACTCATGTACCCTCCAAAAAAAAGACAGTGAATACTACACATGAGAAGATATTTGCAGCCTTCATGGCATGCTAATCAGTTACTCTTAAGAAAGACATTCAATGAAAACAGAAAAAAATTACATACTAGTATCTACTACTAAAGAAAAAGCCACAAGAGATCTGCTTTCCTCTTCTACCAAATGTTTGAAACAAGTCTGCAGACATCTGTTTGAAAAACCTGAGACGTATATGAGTCCCTGAACTTACAAATCGCTGTGCCTTCTGACGCTCCTCTTCCGTCGCAGCTCTCTCGCGAAGAATGGCTCGAGTCAAATGTTCGTTGGAAGAAATCCTTTCTCGTTCCAGAAGTTTGCCAAACTCATCACGCACATACATCTGTTCCTGTTTCAACCTACAGAAGGTGGAGGGAAATTTAGGCTGAAGGTGTATTTTCCAGATGTAGTTAAAAAGGACACAGAATCATAGAACCATCCATGTTGAAAGAGACCTTCAAGATCATTGAGTCCAACTCAAGCCTAAAGCTCAATCCTACCACGACCACTAAACCACATCCATGCATCTTTTAAGTGCCTCCAGGGATGATGACCCCCACCACCTTCCTGTGCAGCCTGTTCCAAAGCCTAATAACACCTTCTATGAATAAATTTGTCCTGATATCCTTCTATGAATAAATTTGTCCTGATATCCAACCTGAACCATCCATGGCACAACTTGAGCCCACCTCCTCTTGTCCTGTCACTTATTGCATATAAGAAGACACCAGAAGACAGAATCGCTTTCAAAGCAGTTACTGTAATACAGTTATTTGCTTCTTCAGACATCTTAATACAAGTAGTCACTAAGCATTTCAGAAGTTTCTTTCAAATTAATGTGTCAAAACCACAATATCCAAAAGCTACAGGCATCAGTATCACTATCCATGAAATCATACACAACAGCAGTAGTTCCGGAACTTTATGACAATACATTTTTGTTATACAGAGAGCTCTGTTTGTTGGTTGGTTTTGCTCTGCTTTCAAGGACCTCTTTTTCCAGGAAAACACAATTTCCAGATAAAAACCCCATTCTTCTCTGCTTTCCTACCTCTGGACACACCGTAAACCCAGATACTACATCTGTTTACCAAGCTATAAAGTGATTCAACAACCATAATAAACCTTTCCCAGCTATGCGAGAGAGTGAGATGAAAACAGTCATTGAACTTGTTGCAACAGAGTTAATAAAGGCAACTCCAGTCCCAGCAAATTCTCAACATTTTTATGTCACAAACCATAAATACATTGAAACCTTCCCTTTAAGTACTTATTGTAAGCACACATCTCATTTCCATGAAAATACATGGATACAAGTTGTCTAGCTAATAAAACTTATCTCTTGCATGTATGTGGTGACACTGAAGACAGAGTCAGCATCGGGGAACTCAGAATAGTAATGACACTATGAAACTCAGGGTTTGAAATAGATTTTTTAAAGAGTGATGGAGAGGAAGCTTAAGTATTCTCAATGCATTTATACATTGTCAAGGGAGTTTCAGAGAACAAACCATAATGAGTAGGGTCACTTTGTAAAAGGTACTAGCATTACAGTGCATTACATTCTTCCCCAGGGAAAATATTTAAGTGAGGTAGGGAGGAGAAAAAGACAATTACAAGATGTATTTCTCTTGTGCTCAGACACAACCTTCTGAAACACAGCAACCAACTGGGAATCTTTATAAAAAGTTTATTAAGCACCATCTTCAATTACTTGAGCAAAAAAGTCAGATTATGCAGACATGGACCAAACTCCATTAAGTGATTTCCCAAGGTCCCCTAAATTATTCCAGCAGCATTGATATAACAAATCCTTCACACAATCAATGCTGCAGTCAAAACACTCTGGTTGTCTTTTCCATCGGAAAATCATGTTTTGTCTAAAAAGGGAAAAAAGTGTCAAAATAGAAGCCTCAGCAGCTTTTCCTTGTGAGAGACAGCAGAAAAGGCACTTAGCATTTCCTGAGACTGAAGTAAGCTTCTTCTTCATCCTTTCTGGATTTTACTTCCCACAAGTGGTTCAGCCCTAAAAATGTCTCTTTATACACCTAGCAGAGTAATCTACGTATATGAAATCAGCCAACATCTGAAAAGGACTGCTGAAAATTTCCACCTTCTAAGTTCTCCTCTATTAAAAGAGCACTCAGATGTCTATATGCAATTCTTGGAAATTATTCCTGTATTTCACACAACATCAGTTAAGCCTTCTCAGGTATTGCCTCTGGAATTACAAACCTTTGCAGTATCTCAGCCTCTCTCACAAAAAGAAAAAAAGTCACTTTTCCTAACACTTAAAAATAATGGGCTCCTAATGTCAAGCTAAAACCCTTTGATGGCTCAGCCCGACTGCTGCTACATTCAGCTTCCCCGCTAAGTACACTACAGAGGGATGGGATGTTCTTTTCTACTTTTGCCAAAATTCATGTGTGTCCTTCCCTGCAAACTTGCTACAAGAGGATGACCCAGAATCTTCTCTAAGTTCCTGAGTCATCCCACTCCTCACCCTCCAGCAAGCCCTTAAAAAGCTTTTCTTCAGAAGTTCTGACATCCCACACAATTAGCAGACAGTAACACAGCTGTGGGTACAGCCACACCAGTGACAGAAGGATGACTGCATAATGCTGGTTTCACACAGAGAACTCAGGGCAACACCTGCTATTTTAACGTTAAGCAGCCTTCTTAAAAAGGTCTAGGAATGCTACCTTGTTCCCACTCCAGTTCTTGGGGGGGGGGGGGGGAAATCTTGTCAGCCATATTGTATCCTACCACAGCAAGCAAGATGAGAGTAAGGCATTGTAACGAGTTAGGGCTGGATCAGCCACCCACCAGATGAGTGACAGAGACTTTCTATGAATCCCTCTGCCTTCCCGAAGGGAATAAGGGAGAGAGACTGATGGACTAAGAAAGAAACATCAGCTTTAGTGAAAACAATAAAAGGAGACAAAATAGATACAAACCAATATTAAACCCAACCCAATTACAATGGCATCATCATCACCACTGATTCTGGGGGCAGGCAGTGGAGAAGTCCCAGACTGGACTTTAGCAGCAGATGGGAACCAGATTCAGGAGCCGAATTCTGGAACTGGATTCAGGAACACACAGCACAGAATCAAAGGAAGCGTGGACAGAGTGCTCAAACACCAGTCATTGAAGAAGAGGCTTGATCCTTGTGATCTCCCACCTTTATGCAGAAGATAACATGCATGGGGGGAAATCCCTTGTTGGTCCCTTGTTGTCCTGCCCACTCTTCACAGGTGCCATCTCTGACTGCTGCTGCACACCAGCATGGGACACAAGATGTAGCAGTGCCCTTGGTGCACACAAAAGCAAGTCTAAGCAAGAGCCTTTCTGCAACCCAAACCATGGCAGTGACTCTCCCAATCAGCATTGTCAAATCTATGCTGAACTTTGGCAAGTGCAGTTCCGAGAACAGCCAGAGCTGAGAAGTCCAAGCATTGACTAGAATTAGTTCTGTTCTAGCTCAAATCACAACAGATATCTAAAATTGGCACTTTAAAATCCCTGCCAAATTGCATAACTCCACACCTGATTGTACATGTTACTAAGTACTCCAAGTGATAAAAATCCCAGACAGTGAATTCTGCGCCATCCCTCTTGGCAATTGCGACTCACTGTGGCTGATAAAGCAATCCCCTAAGGATCTTCCATTCCAATGGAGCAACTTCTGACTCCCACCTTTAGTATTAATGCAGCAATACATTTAAAACTTAGAATATCTGCCCACCTCATTTTTGCACAGAATGAGACAATCTCAGCGTGGTTGGGGGCTGGAAGGGACCTCTGAGATCATCTGGTCCAATCCCCTGCAAACTTGCTAAGCAGGATCACTCACAGCAGGTTGCCAAGGATCAAAATGTCCACGTGAATCTGGAACCTCTCCAGAGAAAGAGACCCCATAACCCCTCTGCACAGCCTGCTCTGGGTCTCCGCCACCTTTTGTTCAGATGGAACCTCCTGGGTTCCCATTTGTGTCCACTGCCCCTTGTCCTGTTACCAGGCACCACTGGAAACAGTCCAGCCCCATTCACTTGTGTCCTACCCTTCAGCTCTTGCTGAGCACTGACAAGATCTCCTCAAACAACTCAGGACTCTCAGCCTTTCCTCCTCACAGAGATGCTCCAGACCTCTTGACATCTTCATAGGCTTCATTGGACACTGTTCAGTATATTCCCTGTCTCTGTAGAACTGAACACTTCACATTAAAAAATGACATCACTAATCAGTTAAGTGATGAGCTCTTTCCCAATATATGAAGACAAAAACTTCAGATCTTCTCTACTCTAATCCTCATTTGTGATCAGGAATAGATCTCATCATACCAATAGTAAAAAAAAGTAACAACTTCCTGAAGCATCCACTGAACCTTTTCATTTGAGGCAACTTTTATTCACCAAAAAAAAACAATTCCTAAATAAGCATCAACTGATTTACATTCACCAGAGTTTTAACAACATACATAGGATTTTGAAGTAATTTTCATTTATTTGAGTTACATAATTGGGTGGCTTGTAGGAGCTTAATGAAACAAACAGAAATCCAGATATGGGCTGCTGGCAAACATTTGCTTGCATCAACTTACAGTAGTTTTCTTTCTTGACATTACAATTTCATTTCACTGCCATTCAGCAGGGATGGCTGCTGAATAAAGGCAAGCATCAGCTAAACCTAAAGTAATAAATTAGATCATCTAAACAAAGTAAAAAGTAAAAATAAAAATATATATGTGCAATTAATAGGGAATGAAAGAGCACAACTTTGAATCACAGATTCATAGACCTGTTTCAACTGAAAAAGACCTCCAACACCACCATGGCCATTAATCCACATTCCAAAGTGCCATGTCCCAACTTTTCTTGTACATTTCCAGTGATGGTAACTCCACTACCTCCCCATGCACAGCCTGTTCCAGTGCTTCACAATTTTTTTTTTTATGTAAAGAACTTCTTCCCAATATCCAACCTAACCCTCTTCAGGAAGTTGTAGAGTGCAATGATGTCTCCCCTCAGCTCGCTCTTCTCCAAATGGAAACATCCCCAGTTCCCTTTGCCACTCCTCACCAGCTTCATTGCCCTTCTTCACACACACTCCAGCACCTCAATGTCCTTCTTGTAGTGAGGCACCCAAAACTGAACCCACTATAAGGTACAGCCTTACCAGTGCTGCACAATCACTTCCTTACTCCTGTTGGACTTCTCCTGCCCTCCGAGAGTACTCTGAGAATTCCACACATATAGAGCACTTAAAGTGACATTTTTAATTACAACAAAGATTCAATGTAACAGCTCTTCATTTTAACAGAAAGATCCTGTTGACAAGAGACATTATGCATCATAGTGAAAGGAAGAAAAGAGTATTTTTTCAAAAGGTGCTTAGACAGCAGAGAAGGCTGCTGGCTACACATTTTTCTCCACAGTTAATAGGTTCAATGAAATACTCCTAAATAATTATGAAATATGTCTCAAGAAGTGTGCAACTATATAGCTAGGGCAGTGATTTAATGGAGCACAGTAGGCAATGCCACCACTTTTCCATGGTGCCACTGGAAAACACACAGAAAGCACAAACAAGATGCTCTGTATACTGAAGTCTGGATGAACACCTCACAGTACTTGTCGTGGTGAGCCTATATAGGCCACAATAGGCCTGAGCGTGTCCTGGCTTGCCCAGACATGTTCACCTGCTCCACCTGCTCCTCTGTGCTGGGGGAAGCAACTGTGCTTGTGGGAAAGGAAAACCAAAGCCCTGGTTTTACCTTATATGTTCGGGCTTGGCAAAGTGCCATTCTGATTGGCTAATCTATGTCCAAAGGCCCATTAGGCTGCATAGATAAAAGAGAGGAGCAGGTAACAGAAGAGGCTGCAGCTGCCACTGCTTTTTTTTGGTCTCAACATACTCTCTGTGCTACTGCCTCATTGCATCCTGCCTGCCCTGCTGCAAGTTCTCTGCTGAATCAGGAGTCAAGAGGAACCACGACAGAGACTGTGCTATACCCCCAGCTTCCTGAGAAGAGAGTCTGGGAAGACTCTAATGGCTTCAAAACCACCAGCAGCAACCCTCCATGTGCTTTGGATACTGTCTGATACTATAATGCAGTCCCAGAAATCCAGAGAGACCACTTTGTGAGTAAACACTCAAAATCCTCTTAGCAAATCATTAGAGAAATTCTGTAAATTCTGAAGTGAATCTGAATACTTTCTGCCTTAGCAGCAGAAAGGGGCCTCTCAAGCCCCCTGCTGGGCAAGAGGTACAATTGAAATTAAGAACCTCTTTCCAGTTTTGAGTTTAATATTATATTGTTGCTTGTTATGATTCTTAATTGTTCCAGATTCCCTGTTTATCTCCCTCTGTATAATGTTTTCACAACTGTGCGAAGAATGGATTATTATTAAAAATAATGGTTTGTAGCAAGTTTCTGAATAACAAAGTTTATAAACTATATTAATTTTCAAAATATTACACTACACAATGATAGCCAAAAGGCCAAGAAACAGGCCTACTGGAAGGCTGGGGGACTATTCACAAGGTCTTGTAATGACAGGACGAGGGGGAATGGGTTTAAACTGGTTGAGGGGAGATTTAAACAGGATGTTAGGGAGGATGTTCTTTTCAGTGAGGGTGGTGAGACACTGGCACAGGTTGCCCAGGGAGGTTGTGGCTGCTCCTTCCCTGGAGGTGTTCAAAACCAGGCTGGATGAGGCCTTGAGTGGCCTGTTCTAGTGAGAAGTGTCCCTGCCTATGGCACAGGGGGGTTGGAACTGGATGATCTTTGAGGTCTCTTCCAACCTAAACCATTCTATGATTCTGAAATACCACCTTGCACTCATACCTAACTATTGAGGTACTTTATGCTCTCAACTCAAGTCCTGTAGAGCACACAATCAGAAAACAACAACTCCATCTTTCTACAGCACTGTCTTTTAGGACTTCAACAGTGAGTCAATGCTACAAGAAAACATCACATATTTGTACTTTTTGCAATTTAATAAGCAAATTACATAATTTATTACTTCTTGAGCTTCTTGCACTCCAATTCTACACCACAGCTTCTTTCATCCATCCTATAAATGCTTGATGTTTGCCTCTGCTAAATGGAAACTGCAGCCCACGGCTCTCCCAGAATCATACAATCATTTAGGCTGAAAGGAACCTTTGCACAACCACTGGCTCAAACTCCCTGGTCAAGGAAGGTCAGTTACATCAGGCTGCCCAGAATCATGTCCAGTTGGGTTTTGAATATCTCCATGAGTAGACTTTGCAACTTCTTAGGGCAGGACAATCCCTCACAGTGATCCTAAGAGCATATTTATAGAATTTTTCTTGTGTTCAGACAAAATTTCACTTGTTCCAGTTTGTGTCTATCATTTCTTTTCCTAATACCTAGATCTCCCTGCTTGCACTTTTTCAAAGCACAAGCAACGTTTGCTTTCCTGCAGTCTTTGAGAACATCTATGATCTTCTAATCACCATGGCTTTCAAAGACAACTGAGAATGGCCTCATGACATCAGTCAGCTCCTCCAGCACTTCTGAGCGCAACTCAGGCAGGACAGAAGACAATAAGACAAAGGCGGCTATGAACTATCTTCACCTTCTGTTTCCCTCATCACGAGGGAGACCTTTCTCCACTTAATGGGTCCACACTTACTTAGTCTTCCTTTTTGCTGTTTCTTTTAACACCATGTTCTGGTAGTCATATCTAAATAGGATTGTAGAATCATGAAGGTTGGAAAAGACCTGCAAGATAATTGAGTCCAATCTTTAATCTAACACTGTCAAGCCTACCACTAAAGCCATGTCCCTTAGCACTACAGTTACATGGGTTTTGAACACTTCCAGGGACAGTGATTTCGCTGCATCCCTGGGAAGCCTGTTCCAGGGCTTAAACGCTTTCTCAGTGAAGAAATTCTTTCCTAATGCCCAATCTAAACCTCCTTGCCACAACTTGAGTCAATTTCCTCTTATCCTATCACTTATTTCATAGAGCCTGACCTCCACCTTACTCCAACCTCCTTTCAGGGAGTTATGAAAATTAAGATCTCTCCTCAGCCTCCTTTTTTGCAGGCTAAACAATCTCAGTTCCCTCAGCTCTCTTCACCAGACTTGTCCGCCAGACCCTTCACAGACTTTGTTGCCATTCTCTGGACATGCTTCCAGCACCTCGTCTCTTCTGGTGAGAGGGAGCACTTCCATCTCTGTACAGATCTACCTGCTGATAACTAAAAGTAGTTAAGTGCTTACACTAAGTAAAGCAATAGCAAAAATAACTGCTGCTATTTATGTGAACATGCTATTTACAGATTGATGACAGGAAACTGTCTGCATAGCTTTCTGAAATGTTTCTTTGATCCATCCAGTATATGTAAAAAAAATCATTTTTCATTTGTTCAATGGTGCTTCAGCTTTCTTTTATCTTGGAAACATGAGTACATCCTTATAGTCAATGACTGATGTAACCTACTGGACACACACCTTCTAACTATGATACTTCAAACCAACATACTTGAATCATCTCATATCCTTCTGGGAATTTGTTTTCAGTAGAGCCTAAAGGTGTCAATATTAAAATTGCAACACCTACCAATGAATACCTAGAAAAATATCTTGGGGTTGGCTTCTTTTGTGCTAAAATACAAATATTCGTTTGTTATATATATGTTTTAATAAAAGCATGCTTCCCAAGTAGAAAACTGGGTCATCTCCTGAATATATATATGTTCTAAATATAGACAACACTTGAACATTAAAATATTAAGAGGAAAAAAAAACGCTTTGGTCAGAAGAAAGGAAGTTGTACTGGCTGAAACTGAACACATCTTACTACTGATAGCCCTCAGTACTGCAAACATCCTGCTTACCTCAAAACAGAGATTTTAAATTACCTGTTAGAGGCTCTCACTGCCTTTAAAGACTAGATGTAGGATCTTAAATATAGGGAAAAAAAAGCAAATTTCCTTTGTAAATTAATACTGTGACAGTTATGAAGCTTACTTATCTGAATAAAAAGCTTGAATCTAGACTAATCCCTGATAAAAATCCCTAAATTCAAGTACTTCCCATCTCATTGGAAACAGCAGTGTCCTGGTAGGGCATACATTCCTGCCAAATTAGTTCAAGCCCCTGCTCTCCTCCTGTAGCAAGGTCTGGGGGTTGATGGGTCTGAGCAGAGCAATGGAGGGTTTGGGCCAAGAAAGCCTCGAAGGCTAAGTACCTGGCACATGACCAAGTCAGGTGTCTTGTGCTGCCCTTCAAGTGGCACCGAACTTTGAATTCATTGGCCAAAACAGTGGGATCTAGGGCCCACTGGCCAGTTTCACTTTCAAAATAGTGTATTTAAGGGGGTGATTTAGAGCCATTGTTCCCTTTTCCTGCTGTCTTTCACCAGGACTAGAGGTCTATTTACAGCTCTTTCACGGCAGCCACCTGTCTGCAGTGTGCACTGCAGTTTGGCACCGGCAGCCAGAGGCAAGGCAAATCTTTCCTCCTCCTCTACCGGTAAACTTTGTATCTATCGCATCCATGAGTATGACATAGTTAGAATTCCTCCTGTTACCAGGTTCCTATTTTCCAAGTTCTGACTGTTCAAACTCTTTAATTCTGTGTTTATAAATAACCTTTGTGTAATTGCTTCTCGTCGACCGAACATGCAAAGAATCTCAGGGAATTTTCCCAATTTTAAAAAATATTATTAATTAAAAAATAATATTAATTTAAAATATTATTAATATTTCACAACTGATTATCAATAATCTTAACAAGCAGCCCCTTGGAGTCACTCTGAGCAGAATACCATTGCATGCAGTACAATCACAGCACACAAGCAGTAAACTTCAATAGACCAAGTCTGGATTTTCCGATTTTCCTTCCAAAAAAACAAGTAGAAGTGTGATTGAAAAATGCTGTCACTAAGGAGGCAAAAAAGTCCTGGAGGAAACAAGGATGACCAAGGGGATGGAGCCCCTCTCTTGCAAGGAAAGATCTGAGTGGCCGGCAGCTGTTTAGTCTGGAGAAGAGAAGGCTGAGGAGGAACCTTATCCATGTTTACAAATATCTGGAGAGTGGCTGTAAGAAGGATCAAGTGAGTCTCTTTTCAGTGATACGCAGACACAGGACAAGGAACAATGGATATTAACTCAATCACAGGAAATACCATTTCAGCATTAGGTGTTTTTTTGGGTTACTGTAAATGTCCTGAAGCAGGATGCGCAGAGAGGTTGTGGAGTCTCCTTCTTCAAAATCTGCCTGGGCACATTACTCTGATCTGCCCTAAGCACTCCTGCTTTGCAGCAGTTGGATCCAATCTACAGACATCCCTTCTAGGTCCTAACATTGTACAATTCTATGAAACTACAAGAGGCCAGGTAAATCCTGATACACTAACCTCCAAATACTCCATCTCAGAACAGAGGCATAAGAATCTGGATATTTTTGTTATTTTATTACCATATGTAGGCTCCACAGTAAGACAAATTTCAGTCTGTCTTATTCCTGACACAACTTTTATAAAAAACAGTCTTTGCAGTGCATTCCACTTAGACCAGATTCTGTTAAAACAACCCTGTGATGCTCTAGGAGCAGCCTCACACCAGCAGACAGATGAGAAGAATATTGAAAGATGCTTTCAGACACATAAACCATTTTTGGTTAGATCTAAATGTTTTGAGGAGTGAGCAGAAGGGACAAAGACAAAAATCAAAGCAAGTTATCCACGTGATGAAAACATCTGTCCCAATCATCTCCCAAAGCAGACAGTCAGACCAAAGCCAAGGGAGGATATCTAATTTCAGCAGAGTAACCTTTTCACTTATATATTCTACTTTTTCATTCGCATCTCTTTCCTCTAAAATGAGTGAATGTGGTGGCTTTTGGTATCACACAGCTTTGAACTAGCTACAAACACAGGGCATGCAAGATTCAGTAGAAAAATCTAACAAATGAATGCATCAAATATTTCAGAACTTATAGTGAGGGGGACAAGTGGATGGGGCCAGCCTCTTTTCAGCAGTGTCCAGCAAGAGGCACAAACTGGAACTCATGACATCCCATCTGAACATGAGGAAAATCTTTGCTGTGAGGGTGCTGGAGCCCTGGAGCAGACTGTCCAGAGACCTGGAGTCTCCTCCTCTGGAGAGATTCCAAACCCCACTGGGTACCGCAATTCTGGAAAGCCTGCTGTGGATGACCCTGCTGCAGCAGAGATATCAGATAAGATGATATCCAGAAGTCCGTTCCAATCCCCACCATTCTGTGATCTATGACAGACTGAAATGCTCATCCCATAAATAAAGAAAGCCTTTCTCTACAGCTATAGAAGATCCCAGAATAACTCAATTATGGCCTTTCCCCAGGCTAGTGGTACTGATTTAGCTCAGACTCAAACAAAGAATGCAGACATAGCACTTCAGGACATGGTTTAACGGCCATAGCTGAATGTTCAACTTGATCTTAGAGGTCTTTTCCAACCTAAACAACTCTATGAAAAAGAACCAAAACATGTCAGTAATGCTGACATGCTCTCACTGAGCAAGCAGGCTTCAAGGGAGAACCCCCAGCTAGCACACCATTATCAATTATGACTGACCATCACAACCACCATGAAAAAAAAAAAAAACCCACACAAAAACCCCATACAGAAAACACAACCAACCAAATTATCATCATCTCAGTTCCCTAGTTCATCTTGGCCGTTTATTACAGGTGGCAGCAGAAACACATTTATCTAAATTGATGCATATGAAAGAATAAACATATTTAAAGCTTTGGCAAAGAGAAACCTCTGTGAGAAGTTATATTTTCTGAGCGTATCAGTTTCAAGTCATTATCTCTCTATATATCACACTAGTTTTAACTGTTGTTACAAAAGTAAAACAAAAAAGTAAGAAAAAAAATAATTCCCCAGTTAATCCATGATTAACCAACAAGTATTATACCAGGTCCAACAACATCAGTCCAAAAATTCCACTTCGCAATTACTGAAGAGTTTGAATTCAAGAAACAAACATTTCAGCCTCTCTGACAGTACAAGTGCTCTGGTTTTTGTATCTCTTTCAAGAAAAGCAAACAGAGATATGATAAAATTCTGCCGTGCTGGGCAAAAGATTGTAGAAGTGAATCTGAAAATGACTGAAATTAATTCAAGAGAAGAAAATTGTTCATTTCACCATGTGAACTTAGGACAGGGAGCTGTAATCTTGCACAGCATGAACCATGTCAGCCACACTAATAAGATGAATAATTTAACTCCCAATCTGGAGGAATTCACCCCATTGTTTGCTTCAAAATAGCCATTTTCTGCCATTCCTGAAAAAGCACCTACAGATGTTGAAGATGATCATTAAGGAAAAGACAACTTTTAACTGACAGACTACAGCAACGCACTGAGAAATGTTAAAAACAACTAGTTTTGTGCTGTTACGGCCAGTAACACTTGATTCTAAATTAATCAGGAAACCCTAGAAAATCCAAAATTGGTAAACAGCACACTATTAGAGCAAATATAGCCATCTATCATTGCCAGCCCTTAGTTCTAGATATTGAAAATTTATTAGGCTATCACAGAGTGAACATTTTCTTTTTGTTATTTTTCAGGGAAATGATTACTTGCCAGCTGTTGTATCTTTATTACAGTCTCCGAGCTACACAATCTGATGGATCTGTGTTGATCCAAGATAAACTCATTCAAGCCCAAAGCATGAACTGTGTCATTTTTCATTACCTCCAAACAACCAGAATCAAAATATTTCCAGTTCCAGTGCTGGCTATCAAGAAAATCATCCTTTCCTCCATAAAACATATAAATGTCTAAATAAATGTTAGCCTTTAAAGTTGGAAATAATCCTTAAATATGAACTCCACGTAGTAAGACATAAACCTAAAATATTTCAGCATCTAAGAGAATGTGTTTGTGATTTCTGATTGAGGGCTGGTTCTTTCTACTAATGGTGATTTTGTGAGCTTTCTTCATCTTTCGTGACATCTAAATGCTTTCATTTCCACATGACACCAAATTCTGGCATGGTAGAGGCTGGAAGTGATCTCTGCAGAGCATTTAGTCCACCTTCCATGGTAAAGCAGAGTCACTCAAAGCAGATTGCACAGGATCGCATCTATGTGGGGTCTGAACGTCTCCAGAGGAGAGTCCAGCACCTTGCTAAGCAGCCTCCTTCAGCGCTCAAACACCTTCACAGGAATATCTTCCTTCATGTTCAGATGGAACCTCCTGAGTTCCAGCTTGTGCCCACTGCCCCTTGTCCTATCAGTGAGCACCGTTGAAAAGAGTCTGGCCCCACCCTCTTGATCTCTTGATCCTCTGCCATTTAGATACCGACTGACATTGAAAAGACCTCTTATTAGCCTGTTCCTCTCCAGAGTAAACAGTCCCAGGTGTTTCAACCTTTTATCCTCACAAGAATTCTTCAGCCCCCTCAGCATCTTTATAGCCTCCACTGGACTTTATCCAGTAGTCTGTCTTGAGCTGAGGAGCCCAGAATTGGACACAGGACTCCAGATGTGACCTCATCAGGGCAGAAGAACCTCCCTCTGTGTGTGGGACCCACTCTTCTTGATGCACTCCTGAAGACCATTGTCCTTCTTATCTACAATAGCACATTGCTGGCTCATAGTGAATCTGTTGTCTGTCACCACAGTCCTTCTCCACAGAGCTTCATGGGATACCCCTTCAACTCAAAAAGCTTTCACTGACTCAAGATAAGAGGGCAATTTGTTTACAGTGGAAACTGTTCATCAGGTTTTTTTCCTTAGTTTGACACAAGCATGTCTGTTAATGCTTTCTGACAGACTGGCATAACATCCAAAAATGTTTTGAACAATGCAGTTTAGGCCATGATCCAATATTAATGAATGAATAATGTTTCTGAGTACTGACTTTCAATATTTAATGAGCACACGTTGAATGTGCCATAGAAGGCTGTGGTTGAAAATCACTGTAGCTGACAAGGGAGTTGAAAAGAAGCAACAGACATCAGGAAAACAACTTGAAGCTGAATTGAGGACTGAGAAGTGTGAAATTAATATTTCTCCTACTCAGTTTCTTGCAAATTATTATTCATTTGCCTGCAAAGTCAAATTATCTAACGTTCATCTACCTCTGGAAAATGTAGCTAAGGATTGATGTATGGAAACAAGTTATCCAGATGTCTTTTCCTTCACAGAAGTTTCAGAAAGACAACACAAAAATGTTCTTCTCGACAGAAGTTATTTTTGACAACTGTTTACCTGTTAAAACATTATTCTCTCTTTAGACAAGGTTTTGGATCCTGTAGGTGAAGGGAGCTGTTCCTAATATTAGTTCAGTTTTGGGCCACTCACTTCAGGGCTGACACTGAAGCACTGGAGCATGTCCAAAGAGTTGCTGAAGGGTCTAGAGAAAAAAAGTCTTGTGAGGACCAGCTGAGGGAAAAAAGAAGGCTTAAGGGAGACATTCTTGCTCCTTACAGCTACCCGAAAGGAGTAAAAGGGGTCTCTTCTCCCACATAAAAACAACAGAAGACACAGCCTCAAGTTGTGCCAGGGGAGATTTAGTTTGGACATAAGGCCTGGAACAGGTTGCTCAGGGCAGTGGTGGAATTCCCATGTTTATAAAGATTTAAAACCCACATAGATGCGAGTCACATCAAATGTGACTGTACAGACATAAACAGCTCTCCATTCCTTCATAGACAGAAGCATGCTGGTATATAGGAGAGAAGATATCAGAAGGTACCAATAATGCTGCATTCACTCTCCCATCAAATGTGAGGAACACACCAGCAGGATGCTAAAGAGAAAGTCCTCCAAATCTATGCTGATTTTCTCCAGATCCAGTGACCACATTCCCCCTTATTGCACAAACAAAATGCAATTAAGCACTGGACAGTCCAACTGCAATCGTCCCAGCTGATTTTCCACAGCTATAAAAGCCAACCTCTGACAGCTCCTAATGAAGTTGAAACACAGGAGGAGGAAAGAGGCCAAGCTACACACTCAGGATATGGGTTGAAAAGGTTTTTCTGCCCCATGATGCAAGCTAGGAGCATCTGTGTAACTTGCAGATTAATGGAATGAAAGCAAATATAAATGTATGTTTCACTTGAGGGGTTATTGGCTTACCTCAAACTGCACACAGTAATTTAAAATGAGATCTTATAGCATATAATTCTTATTTTCTTACGCTTGTAATTCATATTAAATTTAAAAAGAAATCCACTATTTTACCCAGAAGTCATACAATGGTTTGGGTCGGAAGGGACCTTGCAAGGTTATCCAGTCCAACTCTTCCTGCAGCAGCCAAAGACATCTTCAACCAGATCACACTGCTCAGCATTTCATCCAACTTGACCTGGAACAGTTCTACCACATCTCCAGGCAATCTGGGACATTCTCATTACCCTCGGCATAAAGCACTTCTTCCATCTACCTCGTATAAATCTCCCTCTTTCAGTTTAAAACCATCACCCCGTCCTGTTGCAGCAGGTCCTGCTACAAAGTCTCAACTCAGCTTTCTTACAGCCCCTCTTTAAATACTGGACCGCCATAAGAAGGTCTCCACAGCCTTCCCTTCTCCAGGCTGAACCACCTCAAGTTTCTCAGCCTGTCCTCACAGCAGAGGAGTTCCAGTCCTCAGATCATTTTTGTGGCTTCTTTTAGACCCACTTCATATCCACTCCTTCCTTCTGGTGACCTATTCCTCCTTAATGCTGCCGATACGTAGCACTTAATTCATTACAAATATTAGAGAAAGCAGAAGTTACAGCAACTCTGAAATCAAACCCTAAGCAACAAGCAAATCCTTCTCACAGTGATAATCCCTCCATCCAGTATGTTCCATTTCATGCTTGCCTTTAGCCAGTACCAAATTATCTTGAAATTCTGAAATTAGTTTGGACATCTCCAGTAGCAATAATAAGGAGAGTATGACATTTACGTGTGTTGCTTTACTCCTTTAAGCTCAAGTTTTTTATAAAACCCCCCAAAACCATGGAATTTAATGCAAATTGTCTTGGTGAAGACCTTGCTCCATTTCCCTCCAGCCTCACAAATACACCCTAATTCAAATAGTTTACTTCTCAAATCACCCACAATGAGTCCAAGTAGTAATAGCCAGTTGATGTTACTTTTTCCACCTGTGTTGCAGTCTCGGCACTGCTCTTGTCAACTGAAAAAGTCTTTCCTAATGGTCACATTATTTCCTGTGCCAGCCCTTGATCAAAAGATCAAAGATGCCAATTTCCAACCTTGTAACTGCACACAGCTCTTCAATTTATCATCAATACTTCAGGGACAAATCAGAATCAGAGAATTGTTTTGGTTAAAAATGATCTTTAAGATCACTGAGTCCAACCAGAAGACCTGTTCTGCAGAGCCTTCCACCACCTTGCCAGTGTAGACAGAGCTCAGAGCTCATCCACAACATGCCAGTGGGATAGTTAGTGCACACAGAAGAGTGCTAGTGCTGCTCTCCACCCCAAGGCAAGAGACAGAGCACAGTGGATTTAAATTTTTGATGGTGAGAAGGCACTGAATCAGGAGAACCTATTTTGACTCTAGAAAACAGCAATCTTCTCAATGGTGATCAATAGCTAATGGGCAAGAAATATAGGCACAATGCTAGACTCTTTGCAGTGGTGCCCATCAACTCTGCAATACAGACACTGGATGTTTCCAGTCTGATGGCTTCTCATGCCTTAGAGAAGATCATAGAATCATTTAAGGTGCAAACAACCTTTAAAACCATCAAATACACTACCAAGTCCACTGCTAAGCCATGGCCCTCAGTACCACACCTGCTTGGTGGTGCTTGATGGTTGAGTCGACTTTAAGATACTCAGGTTGTGGAGGGGTTTTTTAGGGCGTACTGTAATAGGGAATATGAGTAATAGGAAGGAGGAAAGGTTGTTTGAAGGGATTTTGTAATTACACTTGATAAAGCCACTGTTTTTAAAGTATGTGCATATAGATCAGTGTTATATAAAGTCAGACTAGACCAACAAATCTCTACCTCTATGCCAGAGGCACGCAGAGAACTGAAGTCAGAATAGTAAAACTGCTTTACATAATTTGTGTATGTATTTAGCTAAGATATTTTTCCCCCAATATCTACATAACTCCACTTGAAATTACTTTCGAAGTTAATACCACTCCTCTTGGGATCTGCAAAGCCAGTCATGAAACTATGACAACATTAATTATCCGTTAAAATGAAATGACAGTCACATTTTTTTATTATTATTACAATTTTTAAGTGTTTCCTCTCTATGTCTACTCATCTGCTACTTTTCAAAATGAAGGAGCTCAGCAGTTTGAAAGCAAAGGTTTGTTTAAAATTGCCAGGGGCAATGAGCTTCCCTCCTCCACACTTGAATCTAAAACTATGAAGCAGTATTATTTTCTCTGATGCTCTCTCCAAATACACTCAACTGGCTTCAAGTCATTTTTCCATCTCTCCTAGAAATAAACTTATCAAGATGAAGCTTGGTATATGCGTTGTCAGTTGAGATGCCAAGTTCTAAAATCGAAGTGAAAAATAATCCCTTGAAAATTGGGGGTTATAAAGGTAGGAGTGAATTATAGCACACTGCTTTCTCCCATTTCCACTTCCTGTCGCCAAGATTCATCTCTGTATATACTGAGAACTAGACATAATGGTATTAATGGAGGCAGACCAGTAACTTAAAAGTTTGAGAGTAACTCTACTACTGCCAAATATAGTTTTTCCTTCCCAGAAAAACATAAGGTAATAAAAATAGGCTTCTAAGGCAGCCTGATATTTCCAAACCCTCCACTCCACAAGCAGCGCAGCTGCAAACTGGACCATCTTGTCTAATTGTGCTTTTCCCAAGAAAGACTGGACCAGATGATCTGCAAGGTCCCTCTTAACCAGGTGTTCTGTAATTCATAGATTCATAGAATGGTCTAGGTTGGAAGAGACCTCAAAGAT
>VWZI01005115.1:0-14632 GCA_013396835.1 Psilopogon haemacephalus
CCTGTGGATGCTGCAGATAAGCTGAGGTAGATCAGCCCAGGGGGGTTAGTAGTAGCAAAGAAGTTAGTAGAATTATTAAGAATCAGTTACAAAAGGCAGAGACAAAGGAACCATGCAAGGAGCAGCCACAGCCCAGCGAGGCCTGAAGCACTCTGACTTATCTATGTTTGGGTTACACTTTTAAAAACACATTGGGGTTTTTTTTTTCTCTCTCAGTAAAGCTCTGGTTGAAGTGCCATCCTGTGTTTCCCTCTCTCAGCCAACAGCCTAATTTCCTCACTCAGATTCTCCAATTAGTTCAAACCAGCACAGCATGGAATGTTGTGCATGGAATGTTGAGCATGGGATGCTGCTGTGCTCGTCTCTGGGCAGTGCCTTTGGAAAGAGCAGCTGCAGAGCCTTTGAGCCTTGGGGTGCACTCCTGCCTGGCTTTAGGATTCCAGGCTCTCAGTAGTGCCCTGCATCAGGGGGTGTGTGGGTCCAGTTTCATCCCTCAGCACTCTTTCCACGAGGGATGTCAGCTGTCCCCTGTGCTGCCATCCCAGGGATGTGAGGTAGAAGTCACTGAGGATGGGCTGGGTAGGGGTGTTCAGCTCCTGCTGAGAGGTAGCAGTCACTGGGGATGGGCTGGGTAGGGGTGTTCAGCTCCTGCTGTAGTAGCTCCATGCTGTGAGGTAGCAGTCACTGGGGATGTGCTGGGTAGGGGTGTTCAGCTCCTGCTGTAGAAGCTCCTGTTGTAAGGTAGCAGTCACTGGGGATGGTCTGGGTAGGGGTGTTCAGCTCCTGCTGTAGTAGCTCCTGCTGTGAGGTAGAAGTCACTGGGGATGGGCTGGGTAGTGGTGTTCAGTTTCTGCTGGCTTGCTCAGCCCTCTCAGCAGCTACCTCCCCTGGGCAGGAGAGGATCTGCAGTCCCTTTGCCTTGTGTCTCTGGTTCCTTGGGGACCACAGGAGGGATGTGTGTGTGTGTGTGTGTATGTCTCTGTGTGTGTGTTTGGTTCTGCTTTGACTGTTCCTCAGCAGAGGCATCCACAGAATTTTTCTGCTGGGCTCCCGTTTGAAGAACAAATTCCTTGCAGGGAGCAAGCCCTGAAGGTCCCTCCAGAACTCCTTTTCAGCAGGGGAATGTTTTGCTTGCAGGACCTGACATTTCCTCAGACTGGACCCAGCTCCACTACAACCACCATTGCCCCACTTGGCTGCAAGGTGTGGGAGGTGTTTACCATCCCCTGGCCAGGCTGGAGGCTGCTCAGCCTCCTCGGGTCAGGTTTGGGGAGGCTGTGCCATGGAGCAGTGCTTGCACTCCTGAAGGAGCTCATCCACTGGAACCTGTCCTGAGGGATGTGGTGGTTGGGAGCAGGGAAAATGATCTCTGGAGGTCAATCTGGCCAGCAGGGCTGGGGCAGCACGGTGGCTCCTGGCTGGCTCTGGGTCACCTTCACCAACCCGCTCGGGGGCTCTGGAGGCACCAGACCCATTCTGAAATCTGACATCATGAAACTGTAGATTGGTATCGACCTGATGGGAGAGTGAGGGCTGTGATGGTATCGTGGCCTGCTCACTGCCTGTTTGTGGTGCATTAGCATTGCCAGGCTGAAATCTGATCGTGCTGGGGCAGGGTCCAGTCAATATCTCCTCTCCTGTTCCCTGGCCCCAACCCCTCAGTGCTTTCATGGGGCTTGCTGCAAGCAAGTAGGGAAAGCAACACCAAGGGGCAGGAGGTTAAAGACCACCAACCTCAACTGATATTTCCAGAGCAGTGTCATGTGAAATGAGAGCTGAGTGACGAGGGGACGGAGAGTCTGCTCAGCAAGGTTGCTGGTGACACCAAACTGGGAGGCTTGGCTGATCCAGCTGCAGGCTGTGAGGCCATCCAGAGAGACCTGCACAGGCTGAGCTGGGCACAGAGGAAGCAAAGCTGGAGGTGGGGAGATTCAGATTGGAGGTGAGGAGGAAGTTGTTGAGCATGAGAGTGGTGAGAGGCTGGAATGGGTTGCCCCTGCAGGGAGGTGTTTGGGGCCAGATCCCTGGAGGTGTTTGGGGCCAGGCTGGCAGAGGCTGTGGGCAGCCTGCTCTAGGGTAGGGTGTCCCTGGGCATGGCAGGGGGGTTGGGACTGGCTGATCCTTGTGGTCCCTTCCAACCCTGACTGATTCTATGATTCTATGGTTCTATGATTAAATGAGGTTCAACAAGGCCAAGTGCAGAGTCCTGTGCCTAGGGAGGAATAACAAATTGCAGCAGTACAAACTGGGAGAAGAGCAGCCCTGTGGAGAGGGAGCTGGGAGTGCTGGGGGAGAAGATCCATGGCACAGCAATGTGCCCTGGGGGCCAAGAGAGCCAAGGGGGTCCTGGGGGTCATTCAGCAGAGTGTGTGCAGCAGATCCAGGGAGGTTCTCCTTTGCCTCTGCTCTGCCCTGCTCAGAGCTCATCTTGAGCACTGCCTTCAGTTTGGGGCTCCCCAGCTGCAGAGGGACAGGAACTGCTGGAGAGAGTCCAGGGGAGGGCTGGGAGGATGCTGAGGGGACTGCAGCAGTGGCTGGGGAGGAGAGGCTGAGGGACCTGGGGCTGCTTAGGCTGCAGAAGAGAAGCCTGAGAGGGGATTGGATCAATGTTTGGAAGTGTGTGAGGGCTGGGGGTGAGGAGGGGGGGGACAGGCTCTGCTCACTGCTCCCTGCCATAGGCCAAGGAGCAATGGATGGAAGCTGCAGCACAGGAGGTTGCAGCTCAAGACAAGAGGCAACTTCTTGCCTGGGTGGGTCCCAGAGCAGTGGCACAGGCTGCCCAGAGAGGTTGTGGAGTCTCCTTGTGTGGAGCCTTTGCAGACTCTGTCTGGATGTGTTGCTGTGTGAGCTGATCTCGATTTTCTGGTCCTGCTCTGGCAGGGGTGGGTTGGACTGGATGAGCTTTTTGGGTCCCTTCCAACCCCTGACATCCTGTGAGCCTGGGAGCCCTTCCAAAAGACTCAGGCAAAGGTCTCTTAGGGATGGACTGGCATCAGCAGCTGAGTCATTCAAGGTTCCTTGTGCTTCCCTGGGGTGACCTCAGGCTGACCTCAGGACCTGGGGCCACCTCCCTGCTAGCAGCATCCCTGGGCAACCTCTGCCAATCTTTGACCACTCTTGCAGCAAAGAATTTTTTTTCTAATCTCCAACCTAACCCTCCCCTGGCACAATTTCAGGACATTTCCTATCTCCTGTCACCTGATGCTAGCCAGAAGAGCCCAGCCCCTGCCTCACTGCAGCCTCCTTTCAGGGAGCTGTAGAGAGCACTGAGGTCTCCCTTCAGCCTCCTCTTCTCCAGACTAACCAACCCCAGCTCCCTCAGCAGCTCCTCACAGGAGCTGTTCTCCAGACTCTTCCCCAGCTTTGTTGCCTCTCTAAATCTCTTCTCCTTGAGCCTGGGCAAAACTCCTGCTGCCTGCCTCCTGCAGCACAGCTAAGTGAGGGCTGTGTGAGCTGTGACCACTGCAGAGCCCCAGGGCTGGAGGGGCTGGAGGCTGCTGTGAAGCCCTGCCAGAGTTTCATCTCCATACCATGGGACTGCTCATGGTGGGAAGATGATGGAGACACACATCTGCCTGTCCAGTGAGAGACCTTCCCCTGGGCTGAAGGAAACTGGAGAAGCCTTGGGGCTGGTTGATCAGACTCAAGCATGGAGCTTTTTCTCCCCATGGGGCTGCCCATGGTAGGAAGATGATGGAGCCACACATCTGCCTGTCCAGTGAGAGACCTTTTCCTAGGTTGAAAAGAACTGGAGAAGCCTTGGAGCTGACATCACACTCAAGCATGGAGCTTTGTCTCCCCATAAGGCTGCCCATGATGGGAAGATGATGGAGCCACACATCTGCCTGTCCAGTGAGAGACCTGCCCTTGGGCTGAAGGGAACTGGAGAAGCCTTGGGGCTGATTGATCAGACTCAAACATGACTGCTGAATGGTAGATTAAAAAAAAAATAAGAAAACAAACCCAAAACCAACCCCAACCTTTGGGGGATGCTTTAGCTGTGTGCAAACCTCCCTCCCCCCAGCTCTTTTGCCGGTTCCTGCCCCTGTGGGCTGGCTGGGAGCTGTGGTTGAGCCCCTCCGGGGTGATCTCACTGCACTTCTATGAGCAGGCAGAGGAGCTGCAGCTCCCAGCAGCCACTGACACACCTCATGGAAAATCCCTGGCATGGCAGCAGCAGAGTTTTGTTACCCCCTCCCCCCGCCTAAGAAAGCCTCTCTGTTAGCCAGGCAAATCTTCTCAGCATGTAACTCCAAACCCTTCCATCAGACCCTTCCCTTCAGGGGATTTCCTTTTGCTGCTCAAGATGAGGGCTAAGAATTCTCCATGTTTATTTTGGAAGGAGTCATTCCTGCCCAGGACAGCAGCTTGAGCACGCTCCTAGAGCAGGGAAGGAGGAAACTCATCCAGCTGCTGTGTCCCACCAGTGTGAGCTGGAAGTTGTTGAGCATGAGAGTGGTGAGAGGCTGGAATGGGTTGCCCCTGCAGGGAGGTGTTTGGGGCCACATCATGTCCTGGAGGTGTTTGGGGCCAGGCTGGCAGAGGCTGTGGGCAGCCTGCTCTAGGGTAGGGTGTCCCTGGGCATGGCAGAGTTGGAAGAGACCACAAGGATCAGGCAGTCCCAACCCCCCTGCCATGCCCAGGGACACCCTACCCTAGAGCAGCCTCACCACAGCCTCTGCCAGCCTGGCCCCAAACACCTCCAGGACATGATCTGGCCCCAAACACCTCCCTGCAGGGGCAACCCATTCCAGCCTCTCACCACTCTCATGCTCAACAACTTCCTCCTCACCTCCAGCCTCAATCTCCCCACCTCCAGCTTTGCTCCATCCTCCCCTAGTCCTGTCACTCCCTGAAATCCTGTCACTACCTGTAGCTTGTCCCCATCACCCCTTGGCTTTCCCATGGGACTCCTTGTGAGAAGGGAGCCTCCACCCCCCTGCTAGCCACCCTTTATGTCCTGGTCCCTGGTGATGAGGTCTCCCCTGAGCCCTCTCTTCTCCAGGCTGACCAAATTCAGCTCTCAGCCTTCCTCCAGGCTTCTGATCAGTCCCATGGGACCCCTTGTGAGAAGGGAGCCTCCACCCCCCTGCTAGCCACCCTTTATGTATTGCTCCCTGGTGCTAAGGTCTCCCCTGAGCCCTCTCTTCTCCAGGCTGACCAAACTCAGCTCTCAGCCTTCCTCCAGGCTTCTGATCAGTGCTGTGGCAGTGCAGGGAGCAGCAAAGCAAAGGTGGCACTGGCTTGACTGCCACTGTGGACACCTCAGCCTGCCTGCTTGCCTGGAGCTGCTGCTGCTGCTGCTGTGTTAGATAAGAGCTGGTGTGTCTGGGAGAGCTGACAGATCTCCTTTCAGAGGCAGAGAGTGGGCTGGCTCTCTAGCAGTGCCAGTTCCTGGACCTGCCCCTCAGCAGATGGTGCCATGTGCCAGCAGCTCTTGTATAAGTAACCTTGTGTAATAGAGCAGTAACCCTGGGGGTTGTTCACTTTAAAACAGGTTGTCAGTTCTCGTTGGGAGCAGCTCCTGCTTGTGTAACCACCATGGGAGCATCCTGCAGGTGCTGTGTCTTGGATGGAGAGCTCAGAGGCTCAGCAAAACATTTCCTTGCCCCTGGTTCTTTATGACAGTGCCTGCAACCTGGGAGCTGAGGCTTCCTCTGGAGCCTTTTGCCAGGCTCTGGGCAGTGCAGATCATAGCATCCCAGAAGTGTTTGGGTTGGAGGACCCCCAGCTCCCTCAGCAGCTCCTCCCAAGCCCCTGTGCTCTTACCCAATGCCAGGGTGAGTCACAGGATCTCCATCCCCAAGTCTCACTTCCCTGCTTCCCCATCCGTGGTCTCCAGGATGTGCTCAGGAGGCCAAGGAACAGCCTGTGCAGGAACTGCTCAGCACAAACACAGCTGGCATCAAAGGAAAGCTCTGGGCTGTGGGCACATGGGGACATCCTGCAGTTCAGAGCCAAGGTGGAGGTGGTGCTGGGCTGGGCACTCATCACCATCACAGAGATTTAGGAAGGCAACAAAGCTGGGGAAGAGTCTGGAGAACAACTCCTGTGAGGAGCTGCTGAGGCAGCTGGGGTTGGTTAGTCTGGAGAAGAGGAGGCTGAAGGGAGACCTCAGTGCTCTCTACAGCTCCCTGAAAGGAGGCTGCAGTGAGGAGGGAGTTGGGTGATAGAAGAAAGGAAATGTCCTGAAATTGTTCCAGGAGAGGGTTAGGTTGGAGATTAGAACAAAATTCCTTGCTGCAAGAGTGGTCAGGGATTGGCAGAGGCTGCCCAGGGAGGTGGTGGAGTCTCCACGCCTGGAGGTGTTCCAGAAAGGTTTGGCCATGGCACTTGGGGCCATGGTTTGGTGGCCATGGTGGGGTTGGGTTGAAGGTTGGAGTGGATGACCTCAGGGAGCTTTTCCATGCCAAACAGTTCTGTGATTCTCTATTTCAGTTTCCCTGTGGGACACAAACTCACCAACTGCTGAGCTTGATTATATTTTGCTTTCAAGGGTCTCAGTTCTCCTATGGGCAGCTGAGGTTGGTTAGTCTGGAGAAGAGGAGGCTGGAGGGAGACCTCAGTGCTCTCTACAGCTCCCTGAAAGGAGGCTGCAGTGAGGCAGGGTTTGGGTGACAGAAGAAAGGAAATGTCCTGAAATTGTGCCAGGGGAGGGTTAGGTTGGAGATTAGAACAAAATTCTTTGCTGCAAGTGGTCAAGGATTAGCAGAGGCTGCCCAGGGAGGTGGTGGAGTCTCCACGCCTGGAAGTGTTCCAGAAAGGTGTGACCATGGCACTTTGGGCTATGGTTTGGTGGCCATGGTGGGGTTGGGTTGAAGGTTGGAGTGGATGACCTCAGGGAGCTTTTCCAAGCCAAACAGTTCTGTGATTCTCTATTTCAGTTTCCCTTGTGGGACACAAACTCACCAACTGCTGAGCTTGATTATATTTTACCTTTCAAGGGTCTCAGTACTCCTGTGTGGCACTGGTGAATGCTTCCTCCTCCTTCTCTTGCCACCTTGGGTTCACTCTGCAGCCTATCCAAGTTTTCCCAGGGGACCTGAGAAGCACAGGAGGATTTAGTCTGGGTTGTTGTCTGCTTTTCCTTCTTAATTTTCTCTGAATGATTTTTTGCCTCTCTCTCCAGCCCACTTTCTTGACACTTCCTGCTGCCAGGCACTTTGTAGTGCAGCTCGATGCTGATTTCCCACAGCCAGGCAGCACCAATCAGTTTCCTGCCTGACCTTGTGTGGGATGCTGAACTTTCTCTGCAGGAATTTCTTTCCCCCTCTTACATCGAGATCCCTGTTAGCATCCTGCCAGCCAGCCCATGGACATCCCCAGGGGGACCTTGCTGAGTGTCCTCAGACCCTTCCTAAGCCCAGCATTCCCAGCAGGGTTTTCCCAGCTCCTTGTCCCACTCAGCATTTAATGTTGCCAGCATTCAGATCATTCCAGCCTGGCCTTAAACACCTCCAGGGATGAGGCTTCCACCACCTCCCTGGGCAACCTGTTCCAAATCTCACCATCCTCATGCTTCTTCCTAACATCTGAATCTCCCCATTTCCAGCTTTGTTCCATCTCCCCCAGCACTGTCACTCCCTACAAAGTCCCTCCCCAGCTTTCTTGTAGTCCCCTTCAGATCCTGAAAGGTCACATAAAGCCCCTGGGTTTCTGTGCACAGAATCACAGAGCCAGAGAGCTGCTGGGGTGGGAAGAGACTTTTGAGATCCTCCAGCCCAAGTGGAGCTCACAATCCCTCTGCCCCTGAGCCACCACCACTAAACCATGTCCCTCAGCACCACATCCACCCAAAGATAAAAAGTGAAAGTGCCTGTCCCACCACATAGACCCAGCTAAAAATTAACCCTGCAGGTCCAAAATGTTCATTTCTCAAACTGTGAGATTCTTCCCCCTCCCTTTACCCTTACAGAAAGGTTTTGGGTGGTTTTTTTTTTTGCAAATATTGAGGGATTTTTTTTTGGCAACAAGTGACAGGGCAAGAGGAAACAGCCTCGAGTTGCACCCAAGGAGGATTAGGTTGGAGATGTGGAAAAATTTCTTCCCCAGCAAAGGTTTCCAGGCACTGGCACAGACTGCCCAGGAAGGTGGTGGAGTCACCAGCTCTGGGGTTGGGGTGGGGGGGGGTTGAAATGGCTTCAGCACCTCAGCAGAAGCTTGGAGCTTCTGAAATCTCTCCTTTGGGAGGGAAAAGGTGTTTGGATTTCAGAGGATCACAGGATGTCAGGGCTTGGAAAAGACCTCCAGAGATCTCAGGCTCACAGGATGTCAAGGGTTGGAAGGGACCCAAGGAGATCATCAAGTCCAAGCCTCCTGCCAGAGCAGGACCAGAGAATCCAGTGCAGGTCACACAGGAACACATCCAGACAGGACTGGAAAGGCTCCAGACAAGGAGACTCCACAACCTCTCTGGGCAGCCTGTGCCACTGCTCTGGGTCCCACCCAGGCAAGAAGTTCTTCCCCAGGTTGAGGTGGAGCTTCCTGTGCTGCAGTTTCCATCCATTGCCCTTGTCCTCTCCCAGGGCACAGTGAGTGCCTGTCCCCATCCCTGTCCCTTCCTTCCTGACCCCCAGCCCTCAGCTATTTACAAACACTGCTCAGATCCTCTCTCAGCCTTCTCCTCTCCAGACTCAGCCCCAGGTCCCTCAGCCTCTCCTCCTCAGGCAATACTCCAGGCTCTTCAGCATCCTTGTAGCCTTCTCTTGGACTACCTCCAGCAGATCTCTGTCCTTTCTGAACTGGGGAGCCCAGAGTTGGATGCAATGTTCCAGGGAGCTCAGCTTGGTTGGCTTTGACAACATCTTCACATGCTGCATGTCTCCAGCCCAAGCAGGGCACCCACAGCAGCTTGCCCACGATCACTATGGCCAGGGGTAGGGGTTGGAAGCTCTCCACAGAAAGAGACTCCACAACCTCTCTGGGCAGCCTGCTCCAGACCTCCAGCACCCTCACACCAATGAAGTTTCTTCTCATCTTCAGGTGGAACCTCCTGGGTTCCAGATTGTGCCCAGGGCTCTTTGTCCTGTCGTTTGCCCTCTGATTCAGCCACTCCAGCTCTACAATCTGTTGGGTGGGAAAGCTGCAGAAGGAAAAAAATTCAGGCAGCTTTCCTTAGCATCAGCCAGAGCTTAACATCTGCAGCTCCAGGCAGCCTGTCCTGCCTGGAAATGGAATTTCTAGAAGCCCTTTAAGAGGTGCCAAGGGCTGTGCAATCAATTAGAACCCTGATGGTCTACCAGAGCCAGACCTGACTGCTGCTCACTCAGTCTGTGACTGGAAGATGACTCTGAGGGGATGATTCTGTACTGGCGTCTGGGGACTTTTAGCAAGGTCCTGCAGCTGGGTCGAGGCAATGCCAAGCACAAATGCAGGCTGGGCAGTGCCTGGCTGTCACTGTGGGTGCCATGGGCAGAGGCATTGAGTGCAGCCTCAGCAAGTTTGCTGAGCACCCCAAGCTGTGTGGTTCAGCAGCCAGGCTGGAGGGCAGGGATGGCATCCAGAGGGAGCTGAGCAGGCTGCAGAGGTGGGCACAAGGCAAGCTCAGGAGCTTCAACAAGGCCAAGGGCAAGGTCCTGCACCTAGGTCGAGGCAATGCCAAGGACCAATCCAGGCTGGGCAGGGAGTGGCTAGAGAGCAGCCCTGAGGAGAGGGACTTGGGGGTGCTGCTGGTGGAGGAGAAGCTGAAGATGAGGCAGCAGTGTGCACTTGCAGGGCAGAAAGGCAAGCAGAGGCTGGGCTGCAGCAGGAGCAGTGTGGGCAGCAGGGCCAGGGAGGGGATTGTGCCCCTCTGCTGTGCTCTGCTGAGAGCCCACCTGGAGTAGTGCATCCAGTGCTGGAGCCCCTGGGACAAGAGGGATGTGGAGATGCTGGAGGTGTGCAGAGAAGGGCCCCGAGGATGCTCAGAGGGCTGCAGCAGCTCTGCTGTGAGCACAGCCTGAAAGAGTTGGGGCTGTGCAGGCTGCAGAAGAGGAGGCTCCCAGGGGACCTTCTGGTGGCCTTCCAGGATCTGAAGTGGGCTACAGAAAAGCTGGGGAGGGACTTTTGAGGCTGTGAGGGAGTGACAGGATTAGAGGGAATAGAGCAAAACTGGAGGTGAGGAGATTGAGGCTGGAGGTGAGGAGGAAGTTGTTGAGCATGAGAGTGGTGAGAGGCTGGAATGGGTTGCCCCTGCAGGGAGGTGTTTGGGGCCAGATCATGTCCTGGAGGTGTTTGGGGCCAGGCTGGCAGAGGCTGTGGGCAGCCTGCTCTAGGGTAGGGTGTCCCTGGGCATGGCAGGGGGGTTGGGACTGTATGATCCTTGTGCTGCCTTCCAACCCTGACTCATTCTATGCTTCTATGACTTCCTTTTCTGTCCCTTTCTTATGATGGAGGCAGGGAAAGAACTTTGGAGGATACAGAGCTCTTCCGAAGGCAGATGTCAATCTGATTCCTCTTTTTAGTTTGGGAAGGGTTTTGTTTTTTTCCAGTCTTAATAGAGTCATAGGATGATTAAGGCTGGGAAAGTCCTCTAAGGTCATCAAGTCCTACCTAATTTTCAGTTCTCTTTAGCGTCAGCTACCACAGAGTCCTGCTACTACCAAGTGAGATGTTAAACTCTTGGAACATTTTGCATGAAGGTCATGAAAGAGGTCTGAGAGCTCTCAGATTCTCTGTGCACCTGCTTTTAGCAGGGGGGCTGGACTCAGTGAACTCCAGAAGTCCCTTCCAAGTCCCACCATGATGGGATTCTGGGATTTGGGACCATGAATACTTTGAATCATAGAATCAGTCAGGGCTGGAAGGCAGCACAAGGATCAGCCAGTCCCAACCCCCCTGCCATGCCCAGGGGCACCCTACCCTAGAGCAGGCTGCCCACAGCCTCTGCCAGCCTGGCCCCAAACACCTCCCTGCAGGGGCAACCCATTCCAGCCTCTCCCCACTCTCATGCTCAGCAACTTCCTCCTCACCTCCAGCCTCAATCTCCCCACCTCCAGTTTTGCTCCATTCCCCCCAGTCCTGGCACTCCCTCAGAGCCTAAAAAGTCCCTTCCCAGCTTTTTTTGCAGACTGATTATGTATTTCTCTTCCAGTCCCCACCATGCTGGGATTCTGGGATCTGGGAGCATGAATCCACCCACAGATTAGGTATTTCCCTTTCACCTGGAGTACTCTGTACAGTTCTGACCCCACCTGCAGCACTGTCTGCAGCTCTGCAGCCCCCAGCACAAGCAGCACATGCAAGTGGTGGAGCCAGTGCAGAGGAGGCCACCAAGATGCAGCTGAGAGGGCTGCAGCAGCTCTGCTCTGAGCACAGGCACAGAGAGTTGGGGCTCTGCAGCCTGCAGAGGAGAAGGCTGCCAGGAGACCTTGGAGTGGTCTTGCAGAATCTGCAGGGGGCTGCAGGAGGGCTGGGGAGGGACTATTGACAAGGTCTGGTGATGAGAGGAGGAGGAGGAGGAAGAATGAGTTAGAAGTGCCAGAGGGGAGATTGAAAGTGGATGTTAGGAGGAAGTGATGGTGGTGAGACACTGGCACAGGTTGCCCAGGGAGTTTATGGAGCACAGATCTTTGATCTTTGTTCACATTGGGTGATTCTGTGCTCCACAACCTCCCTTGAGGTGTTCAGGACCAGCTTGGATGAGTCCTTGAGTGTCCTGTTCCAGTGGGAGGTGTTGGAACTGGCTGAGCTTTGAGCTCCCTTCCAACCTCAACCATTCTGTGACTCAATGATTCAATCCCCACCGTGCTGGGATTCTGGGATTTGGGAGCATGACTCCTATGAAATCCTCCCACTGACTGGGTCCTTCCCCTAGAGAGGGACCTACCTTCTCCCTGAGCCTGGGAGTGAAGCTCTCCCACTCCCAGTTTGGCTTCCCAACGTTTGCCTTTGGCTGAGCTTGGGCTTCTTGCATAATCTGGATGTGAGCACACAAAGTCATGCTGAGAGCACTTGTAGGAGCTGAGTAAAGCCTGCTCCATCCTCCAGCAGTGGCATTGCCAGAGCCAGACTCTGCATTCAAGACAGATTTTCCAGTCCTTCCTGGCTTGCTGCTGGAAGGGAGCAGCTCAGCCTGTGTGTGTGCTTTGTCCTGAGATAGCCTCATGATGTAACTGGAGCTGCGATGGGTCTGAACTGCATCCTTCGTCTGCACAAGGCCAGGAGGTGCAATGCCATGGCAGGAAGGTGAGATCATTCCTCCCCCTGGGACACCACTGGGCTTGCTCAAGGAGTGCAGGGAGAGAGGTTTGAGAGGCTGTAGGACGTGGCAGGAGCAGATGGGAAGAGGAGCAGAGGGCCCAGAGCCTGCTGGAGGCAAAGATCCAGCTGCAAGGACGAGGGGGGCAGAGCTGCATAGAATCATAGAATCAATCAGGGTTGGAAGGGACCACAAGGACCAGCCAGTCCCAACCCCCCTGTTCTCCAGACCCTTCCCCAGCTCCGTGAGGCAAGGTGGGGAGCAAAGGAGCTGCCCTTTCAGGCTGACCCTTAGTTGGATCCCATGCCCTGGTAGCAATCCACATCTCTTGTAACTGCTAAGGACCAACAAACACTTCATGAGCATTCACTACTCAGAGTAAATCACAGAGTCACAGCCACAGGCAGGTTGGCAAAGCCCCTCAGGAGCACCAGCTCCAACCTGGAACCCTGCTCTACAAGATTGACCTTAAACCATAGCCTCAAGCACCATATCCAAACCTCCCTGAAACACAGCCAGGCTTGGGGACTCCACCACCTCCCTGGGCAGCTCATTCCACTCCCTGACAACTCTCTACATGAAAAATAAAAAAAACCCTTTTCCTTATGTCCAATCTAGAATCAAGGCTGGAAGGGAGTACAAGGATCAGCCAGTTCCACCCCCCCTGCCATGCCCAGGGACACCCTACCCTAGAGCAGGCTGCCCACAGCCTCTGCCAGCCTGGCCAAAAACACCTCCAGGGATGTGGTTCCAAACACCTCCCTGCAGGGGCAACCTCTCACCACTCTCATGCTGAATGGATGAAATATATATATATATATATATATATATATGTATAGATAGATAGATATATAAATTGTCCCCTGAGAGCCTCAGGGTCTGCTGCTGACACTGAAGGGCTCCCACTTTTGAGTTCCTCAGTGCATCATTCAGCCCAAAGCAGTGGCTGGAAGCTGTCTCAGCTTGCTGTTTTCTGCCACAGCTGCAGCTTGCTGCCAGCTCCTAAGGGAAAGAAGCTGCTGCATGCACCCTACCCTAGATCAGGCTACCCACAGCCTCATCCAGCCTGGCTGCAAACACCTCCAGGGATCTGGCCTCAAACACCTCCCTGAACAACCCATTCCATTCTCTCACCACCCCTCATGCTGAACAACTTCTTCCTAACATCCACCATGAATCTCCCCATTTCTAGCTTGGTTCCATTCCCTCCAGTCCCCACCTGACAGCCTGAAAAGTCCCTCCCCAGCTTTCTTGGAGCCTTCTTCAGATACTGAAAGGCCACAATAAGGTCACCTGGGAGCCTTCTCCTCTTCAGACTGAACAGAAACTTTATAGTTTCTGCATAGAAACTTCAATTTCTTTTTCTTTTTCTTTTCTTTTTTTTTTTTTTTTCAACATTCCTTCTCCCCAGGCTGCTTCTCACTAGTTTAAAGTTGTGCTCTTTACCCAATTTTAGTTTAACCTTCTTCCTTTTCTTTTTTTTTTTTTTTTTTTTTTTTTTTTTTTGAGGAGAAGCTCACTGGGGACATGGTGCAGGCAGATGCAGCTTGAACCTGCAGCCAATCTGAGTCCCATGATCTCTGGATGATGAAAGTGCTACAAGGCAGCTGCCAGCCCAGCTCAGTTTCCCCAGGATGGAGCAGTGGGGGGGAGCTGTGATTGCTCCCTGCAAGTGTTCCAAGTCATTTCCTTGTCCTGTGGCACCTGCTTACTGCTCCTTAGGCTGTCACACGTTGCAGCTGAGGAGGAAGGGAGGGTGGGATGTGGTGTCCTTTAGAACCATGTGGGAAACCCATGGAGTGGGGTCCAGGGAAGGGCAATAAACCTGGAGGAAGGTCTAAAGCACAAGTGTGAGGAGGAGCTGAAGGAGCTGGGGTTGTTCAGCCTGGAGAAAAAGGAGGAGAACCTTGCAGAGCAGGGGGTAAGGGGTTGAAAGAGCAGCTAAGAGCTCAGAACTTCCCTGATACCAACCTTCAGCTTTTAAACTCCTCCAGGGATGGTGATTCCACCACCTTCCTGGGCAGCCTGTGCCATTTCTGCAGGTGAACACCATCAGGGGAGGTTGCCAAGTGCCTGTCTCTATCTGCTCTGCTGTCCTCTGCTTTTAAACATCTTCTCTTCCTTTGTTCCTATCTCTACCCCAGCGCCAGCAGCACAAGTACCTGTCAAGGTCCCTTTGCCTTTGGTCAGAGGCTCTGCACTCATAGAATCAGTCAGGGTTGGAAGGGAGCACAAGGATCAGCCAGTTCCAACCCCCCTGCCATGCCCTGGGACACCCTACCCTAGAGCAGGCTGCCCAGGAATGGGTTGCTCCTGCAGGGAGGTGTTTGGAGCCAGATCCCTGGAGGTGTTTGGGGCCAGGCTGGCAGAGGCTGTGGGCAGCCTGCTCTAGGGTAGGGTGTCCCTGGGCATAGCAGGGGGGTTGGGGCTGCCTGATCCTTGTGCTGCCTTCCA
>VWZI01005118.1:0-19779 GCA_013396835.1 Psilopogon haemacephalus
TTATACATCCTGAAGTGACAATATTTTGTATAAACCTCTCTCCTGTGTAAGAAAATAATCTGGGTTTATTGAGTAGAAGAAAGTATCTTTCCTAGTACGCAGACGAATCATTTTGCATAACATCTATACAGTACACTAAGTTTTTTGTAATCTGTACCTTATATATGTTTATCACGAAATACAGCCTACCAGGATGGAGCACACAATGATTAACACAGGTCTAGTATTTTTTATGAAAGCATATAAAAGATATTCCCCCTTTAAAAAATTAAAAATGAGGGTGCTGTTATGTGCCAGCTCTTCACATGAAGAGCACAAACTTAATGCTCAAGAATTTAGACCTATTTCACAATGGTTTAATTCATTTTTATAAAGGAAAGCCATGGCTTAATATAAAGGCAGAGGATTAGTTGATGAAAGCCTATGGAAAAAAAAAAAAAAAAAAAAAATAATCTTTTCTAACAGAAGACACAAACTGAAAATAGAAAAAACTAAAAAAGAATTCACCAAATGTTCTGGAACAGATGCCCACATTCCTATTTTGTAGTGTTTATGTAACTGAAGAACTGAATATCAGATTATGTGACACAAGGCAAAAGATAATATCCTCTTCTCACCCAAAGCACAGGCTATTACCAGCTCATGAGGAAATACATTCATTGCTATCAGACATTCATATCCTCTTCTCACCCAAAGCACAGGCTATTACCAGCTCATGGGGAAATACATTCATTGCTGTCAGAGGTTCAGCAACTGTGTTACTGGGAGCTACATGAAACACAGAAAAGCCTACGTGAAGCACGGAATCTGCACTTCTGCAACAACATTAGGATTCCCTAGCAAAGTTCTCTTTTTACTTAGGTTAGCAGAAAGAGTTAGTTTAAACAATTACACACTTCTCTTAGTGTTAAAAACTTGCAAGTACTCAACGTCTCTGGTGGAGGTAAAATAATCACCCAGCACACGGTGCATGGGCATTTCTCAACTGCTGTTTTTATGCACTGAGTCAAATCCTTCCACTTCTACAATGCAGGAAATAAACATACCCATTTTAGCCTTATCTTTAAGAAAAGACAGACAATGCTCAAACAAAAAGAGCAACACTTTGCCTTAAAACTTCTACTTCCCATCACTATTTCAGTCCTGCTAACACCAAATTACAGCTCGCACCACAGAAAATACATTATTTCTTCATGTATAAATTCTTCTCTTCTCTCTCCACTTCTTATTGTTGCCATCTCTCAGCAAATTTAATGCTCATAATTCATTTCATTGTCCCTGTTGCTTAAGCTTTGCCTGTTTACTTACGCAACTTTCACCCAGTAAACACAAAAGCAGTAAATCATCATCTTGCAAACATAAAAGCAGTAAGCTATCATCTTCTGTATTGCTCTTAAGCATTACTTTTTTATGTGTTTTGTCAATCCTTCTCTGCCTCCATTTGCAGCTGGGGACTGGGGCTAATCCACCTAAAATTTTCTCCAAAAGTCTACTGAAGACATTATTTTTCCTACATATATTGTAGGCAAACATTACCTAGTAGCCCATTTGTCACTTATAATTAATAACCTATTCGACCCGTTCAAGTCCCAGTATGTAACTGCTCAGCAAACACCTATTCCTCAGCAGAATTGAATTGACATTATTGACTCCTATGATGTCAATTAATTAGCACATAAAATCTCAGAATTATAGGATCAGTCAGGGTTGGAAGGGACCACAAGGATCATCTAGTTCCCACCCCACTGCCATGCCCAGGGACACTCTACCCCTAGACTAGGCTGGACACAGCCTCATCCAGCCTGGCTGCAAACACCTCCAGGGATGTGGCCCCAACCACCTCCCTGGGCAACCCATTCCAGGCTCTCACCACTCTCATGGTGAACAACTTCCTCCTCACATCCAGTCTGAATCTCCCCATCTCCAGCACTGCTCCATTCCCCTTGGTCCTGTCACTCCCTGATAGCCTCAAAAGTCCCTCCCCAGCTTTTCTGTAGGCCTCCTTCAGATACTGGAAGGCCACAAGAAGGTCACCTGGGAGCCTCCTCTTCTCCAGACTCAACAGCCCCAACTCTTTCAGTCTGTCCTCACAGCAGAGGTGCTGCAGCCCTCTGGTCATCCTCGTGGCCCTTCTCTGGACATGCTCCAGCATGTCCAAATCCCTCTTGTAATAGGGGCTCCAGAACTGGATGCAGTACTCCAGGTGAGGTCTCAACAGAGCAGAGTAATGGGGGAGAATCACCTCCCTCGAACTGCTGCCCACACCTCTCTTGATGCAGCCCAGGATCTGGTTGTCCTTCTGTATCACTTCATGATAAATAATCAGTGTAATTTCAACTACATTGTATTTTTAAAAAAATATTATCAATAAGAAACCCTACCTCTAATTGCAATGCTTCTTAAACAATGCAAGTGTATTTTTATTGAAGTATATATTAATAAAATGCAATCTTCAAATCAATATTGAGCTGCAGTGTGACTACTACTGTCTTACTCTTCTTGAGAGTAAAATCTAATTAACTTGCACTAAAAGTAGGTAGTTCAGTTTAAAAGGAAAAAAAAAAAATCTCCTCCAGGGCTAAATCATTAAATGCTAAGAACTTAATTTCCAGCCCACTGTGAAGGGAAACAGCAAATAAGTCTTTCAAATAGGTCAGCTTCATTATTTTCTGGAAAGACAATAAAACTACCTGCACAGAGGTACATTTTCTTGGTCATTATTTTGTGCACTCACTTGTAGAAGAGGCAAAGCAAGTAAATCTGCCCTTCAAATGAGCCATCCATGCTTTCCAAACAAGCCTCTTCATATTTCTGGAAGCAGGAGGGTTATGCATGTTTTACAAATGTGGGGGCTTGGCAGTTATCTGCCCCCCCACACACTTTGAAGTAACTCAGGCTAGAACTCAGTCAGCTGGAAGTTAAGGAATTAAGCTTTATATTTACAGCTTTGCACAATATACAAGCAGATATTTACAATGTATAACAGATATTTACAGATATATACAGTGAAAAGGTAATACAGAAACACCACATCCCTCCCAGAGATCAAAATCCCTAAAAAGGGTCTCCAACTACAGCTACCAACTTACCCCTTCCCCAGTCTTCTCTCACCATCTGTTTCATGCAGCAGATAAGCGGAGGTAGATCGGCCAGGGGGGTTAGCACAGGAAAGAAGTTAGTGGAATTATTCAGATTCAGCTACAAAAGGCAGGGAGAAAGAGCCATGCAAGAGCAGCCACAGCCCAAAGAGGACTGAAGCAGTCTGACTTATGTATATTTGGGTTACAACTCTTAAACAGTTTTTTTCTTTCTCAGTAAAGCTATGAGTGAAGTAGCATCATCAGTGTTTTCCTCTCTCAGCCTATAGTCTAATTTCTCATTTGAGTCTTCCAATTAGTTCAAACCAGCACAACAAATAATTGTGCAAAGCTTTTGGGAGGCCCTACTGCTTAGCAGGACACCAATTTAAGAGAAGGAAACAACCTGTCCTTTCGCCAAACTCCAAATGAACTCGATGTCCAGGCCAGCAGCAAAGAAGCACCATGCTCCCAGATAACAATTTAATAAAATTTGTGGCGTCTGAAGTAGCAATCTTTACCTCAGCATGGTACTCGCAAGTATCAAATTTAATAAAATGACCCCAATAAAAGTTAATCAGAAGCGTTTAAATGTATTGGCAGTAAAACAGATTTTATGGCCGGCAGAGTCAGTTATCTTCTGCGTGACAAATTAACTGAGCAGTGAAAATGGGCGTTGCACCGCTACCATCTGAAGAATGAAAAACGCATCTGAGGCAGCCAGGAGAGAAACCCCATGAAGAAAGGGCACCTGAATGAATAAAAGCCCTATAACGCCATTGCTGTACTACACAGAAAACAAAACCAGCCAAAGGTCTTTCTTTTTCTCCAAAACAACCATAACTTTACTATGGCTGCAGCAACAGGTACTCCAATAATGCCTGCTCTTTAATTACATCTCAAATGCAGGACAAGTACCATTAAATAGTGAAAGGACTAGGAGGAATGGAGCAAAGCTGGAGGTGGGGAGATTCAGATTGGATGCGAGGAGGAAGTTCTGGAGCGTGTCCAGAGAAGGGCCATGAGGATGATCAGAGGGCTGCAGCACCTCTCCTATGAGGACAGACTGAACGAGTTGGGGCTGTTGAGTCTGGAGAAGAGGAGGCTCCCAGGTGAACATCTTGTGGCCTTCCAGTACCTGAAGGGGGCCTACAGAAAAGCTGGGGAGAGACTTTTGAGGCTATCAGGTAGTGACAGGACTAGGGGGGAATGGAGCAAAGCTGGAGCTGGGGAGATTCAGATGGGACGTAAGGAGGAAGTTGTTCACCATGAGAGTGGTGAGAGCCTGGAACAGGTTGCTCATGGAGGGTGGTTGGGGCCACATCCCTGGAGGTGTTAAAGGCCAGGTTGGATGAGGCTCTGTCCAGCCTGATCTAGGGTAGGGTGTCCTTCCCCATGGCAGGGGTGTTGGAACTAGATGATCCTTGTGATCCCTTCCAGCCCTAGTTGATTCTATGATTCTGTGAAATGCTAGAAGGAAACAGCCATGGTCAGAAGGCTTGCAGGTGTACTTAGAAGACAATTCTGCTCAGCTAACTATCATGCAATTTTGAACACTTAGTAGTGTGCACCTCTGAAATCTGTAACATACATAACACAATTCTAATGAGCACTCTTGGACTTTGGATGACAAACTAGAGCAAGCCAGTTAATATTACATGTATGCAACACATCATAGGAGTAAAAGCATCATTTTTACAATCAGCAGATGTATCTAGCTCAAAACCCACTCAACTAGTTACCTTTTGAACCTAGAGCTGGTTAAGTTTTCTCCCTGGAAACACTCCATTACCTTTCCCATGACAACAGCCATCCTTGTGCCATCTAAAAAGTTTCTAAAATTGCCTCTTCTAACAAAAAAAAGCTGTGTACATATCTTGTAAGACACTAGAAGAGACATATCTTTTAGAAACTACTGAATTATGTTCAGGTCTAGTTGCTCTGATTTTAAGGAATAAGTGCTTTAATAAAAAAGAACCGCAGATCAGGAAAGCAGAACAATTAGACAGCAGTTTTGGAGTTAAAAAAATTTAGGTAAACAAAAATTTTGTCTTTCTTGAATACTTGACTTTAGGATTTTGCCTTGCAGCATGAGATGCATTATTGACTATTGCAAAGCAGAAGAAAAAAAAATTATCCTCTTAAGTAACAGCAGCTGAAATGAAATATTAAAAGCAGCTATCAGTCTTCCCAAATCTTCAGTATATTAAGGGAAAGTCTGTTTACTGTTATCTTCTCCAAAGTTAAAAAAATGTGCTGTGCTTATTGACCACGTGGCTAATACTCTCTTTGTCACCACCTCTCGTTGTCCAGCACTTTAAAACCAGAAGAAACTCACTACTGACAAGATCTACTACATGAAGTAAGGGGATCACATTTGATGAAGTTGGGAAGAATGCATTCATTGTCCATTTTTATCCATGTGTTAAGTGAAAACAGAACACAAATTGTTGTAGTTCCAAAAAATGTTGAAGTACTTTTCAATCTTAAGAATTACTACTCTCAGTCACCTTTCTAAAGATAGCTTTTTACATATACTGCTACAAATGGTGCAGCCTGTAGAACTTCCTCTAACAGATTACCTTTAACTTTGTATTCTAACACTTCTTCAACCAAATACTCAAATGCATCTTCCTTTTGTGGCACGTACTAACTTCTACTTACTCCTGTTGTCTTCATAACCACTATAGACAAACAGAAATTTAACACTGACATGGTCAAAACAATTAAAGAGGTAGTTCTGGTTATATTATTCCTAACATGAATAAAAGTCCAGTTAGGAATAAGCTGTGTTTTTTTTTCCTTTGGGCCACAAAGAGATGAATTCATAAAGTAAAACAGAAATGCAATTTTATTTAGTGCTCATCAGTCTAAGAGAGACAAAGCCACACCTCAGAGTAAAGGCTACTAGTTAGCAGTGTCTAGTTCACCTAGCATTGCTCAACCATCACCAGCATCATGTGCATTTAATGAATGAGCATGGTAAACAGAATTAATGGTTTATGATTTAAGAGACAAGAACAACGGGGACCATACAGGAGGAGTTTTAAGACAGCTCTATGTTGAAGAGAATGAGAAGTGAAAATACTTCGACTCTTGTTGAGGTAAAACTCATCTTTTTGGCATCTAAAAAAAACATAAACACACTGCAGTACTTCTAACTCACAGTTAAAAGAGTGCTTCTTTTACTTTTCCAACAGCTCCCTATGGCTGCCACCTGTAAGACCACAATTCAAAGGACCACAGGGAAAAAAACATATCAACAAACAAACAAACAAAAAAAAGTAGAAAAGGAGCCCACACAATTGAAAAGCTGGAGGAGCAAGAAAGAGTGAGAATCAGTTACTGTATTTTGCTTAGGGAAATTAAGTGTTGTGATGCTAGACATTCCAAAATTAGCAAGAGACAAACTTCACACTTTCTTTCACCACTATCCAGGTATCCCAGAGAAGTTACTTGAATTCTTCTATGCACCAGTTTCTTGAGCTGTAAACTAGTGACAGTTTACCTCACAGAGAGGTTATGAGGCAATTAACTGATCATAAAGTGTGCCAAGATCCTCAAATGAAAGGTGCTATGCAAGTGCAGAGTATTAATCTCACACTCTAGGTACAAATCATTCTTATCCCACCTTCTACCTGGTGTTGGCAGCTTTACAACCATTTAAATTCTCTACTACATACGTTGGCTAGGTTCCCTGCAGCAGACATCTTAGACACAGTATACTTTTGTGGTTCAGCTACCTACACTTTCCTGCATGAAACAGAGCATTTGGTTCAAGACATCTGCAGCTTCAGGTTGACTGCCCAAATACACAGTCTGTGAGCTGCATACAGACATCAAGCTTTTGGCTGCAGTACTATGAGATCCATGAAACTTCTGTCAGCTGCATGTAACAGATATGTTGCCAGATACCATCTAACTTGCATAAAAGCTGTAGCATAGAAAAAGGAAAAGGCCCACGGGCCACCTTTGCAGCTTTAACTTTTTTTTTGCCTGCAGTTTATTTCTCATTACATTATTTAAATAATATATTAGATTAAGTCTAATAATATATTATAGAATCATAGAATCAGTTGGGGTTGGAAGGAACCACAAGGAGCATCTAGTTCCAACCCACCTGCCATGGGCAAGGACACCCTACCCTAGATCAGGCTGGACAGAGCCTCATTCAGTCTGGCCTTAAACTCCTCCAGGGATGGGGCCCCAACCACCTCCCTGGGCAACTCGTACCAGGGTCTCACCACCCTCATGGTGAAAAACTTCCTCCTCACATCCAATCTGAATCTCCCCACCTCCAGCTTTGCTCCATTCCCCCTAGTCCTGTCACTACCCGATAGCCTAAATATTAGATTAATAAATTTTGATTATCTAAATAATATATTAGATTCTATATTAATAAAATCATTTCAGTTTGGAGCAGGCAATAAAATAAACGTTGGAAAATGAAGTCATGATTCACGGGTGATATGGACTCAGCAGAGGTAGTAAAAAGGACAGTGCAGAAAAGAGATAGTGCTTTTATCAGCCTGGTCTGCAGGCCAGGAGATCAAGTAGAGAAAAGGGTTCAAAGCAGGAAATGCAGGGGAAAAAGAGCAATGGTGTAAGCAAGGGCAGACCTGCTCTGTGTTAACAGGACATGCTGGGGGAAGGAAAGAGAAAGATCAAGGAGAGAGATGAGAATAGCCATAAATCAACTGCTACCATAATCTGGATGGGAGAAAAGAGGTGACAGTGAAAATTAATTTACCGCAAGTGATATTCCATACAGAAAGAAGGGAGAAAATGCAAAACACTTTCCTAAAGTTAAAGAAAAGAGAGCGTTTGCAAGATTCCTGATAGGACAGAAGAACAGCAGTTACTGAGCCTGAACGTGCTGGTGACATGATGACAACGAAGCCAATTCAAAGACAGCCTGGTGGGACACTGCTAAGGAAATGCAAAACAAACCATAGTGATGATCAAAGTTATGCAACACTGGCTAAATCCACTTTACTTCTGCATTCACTATAGCTTCTAGTTATGATTTACTAGTATAAACAAAGCCTTCTCCACCCCCCCACTCTTCCAGCAGCTCAGAAGTGCTTTATAGCTCCACAGGACTGAAACTGAGGTCCCTTTCCATTCTTTACTTCCAAGTCTCTTTTGAATATTTTTCCTCTTCCACAGAGCCAACAGCAATAGAGTTTTATAGATGTTCAGTGCACTACACACCTTTCTGCTGCACGGAGACAAAAATGACACACACATACATTTACAGAAGTCCTGACTGGAGAAGAAAAGTATGCTGGGAAGAAAAATAGCAATGACATTTCTAAATATTTAATACTTCTTAAATTAAAGGACTGCTGGAAGTGTTTAAAAATAGTGATCAATTATGTTTTTTTCATGTCATGATACATAACAAAAAAGGGAAGGGGCGGGGGGGTGTCTTAACTCCTAAGAATTTGAATGAATTTATAGATTAAAATATATTTAATATCAGTAAATAAAATTTAGTGAAAGCTTTAGTTATTCAGCCCCACCTAAAATTATCTTAGCACTTCTAAGCATCTCTTCAGATTAAGCCAAAAAGGGGATCTCATTTTTATCAGGATATGGGAGTGATCTTTCATGAGACTGGAACTTGCACTACTTTATTTCTCTAATGTTTTTCTATAATTCTTTATTTCTATAATGGTTTTCTGATGACAGGGCTTTACCTGAGCCAAATATCCCCAAGACTTTACTAAGAAAGGCAAACAAAATAAAAGTCTAGCTGTTCTCATTTTATAAGCTAATGGCTCTCAAAGATGACTGGACATGACATTGTGTCTATCACATCCAGCAGCTACCTTCCTCTGTGTCTCAAGAAAAAGTTGCAACACAAAGAATTGAGTAAAATGCCAAGCAAAAAAAAAAATATTTTCTTCTTTATACTATCACAATTGAACTGCAAGGTTTGGAGATGCTTCCACGCAAATTCTGGTTTTCAATTCATAACCCTAAATATTTTCAATGAAATCAAACCACTTTCACATCAATCTCTGCACAAAGACTTCCATGTATAGGAGGGTATGTAGCGTATTGGGTATATTACCAAACCAGTCGATCAAATTACAGATGTTGAAATGCATCTGAAATGCATCAGAAATCTCTTTCAAATTCAGGATAAGCAGGATACCAAAATCATTGGGACAGAGCTAAAAGTCATTTGATAGTGTGCTGGTTTGAGGCTAATTGGAGTATTTTCATGAGAGAAAATATTGTAACTATATACCTGTATATTGTGCTAAGCTGTATATATAAAGCTTCATTCCTTAACTTCCACATGGCTGAGTCTAGTCAGGGTGAACTCATTCTGTGTGGGGGGCAGGTGACACCCAGAACCACTACACATGGCCATTTCCTCCCATAATATGCTGTTTGTAGTAAGCATGTGGCTAAGGAGTCTTTCAAGACCTCTCCAGACTTCCCCTCAACAAGTACCATGACCCTTACAGAGCTTCTGTTCATGACTGACCCTTGATAAAAGTTAAACTCACTGCAGCCATCCTGGAAAAAGGAAGAGGAAGAGAGAGAGGAGGAAGGAAAAAGGCAAGAAACATAAAAGCAAAAATTTTCTTCTTCTTTGGCAGAAAGCTTTTCCTTAATGGAAACAACCAAATATTCATTCACTTTGTCTACTCCGAAAAACCTCATACCTCACAAAAGAACAAATGATGTTTTAATCAGAGACTATTTTCATCCTAGCCGTTACTCTGCTACATAGTATTAAAAATAAAGAAGTAAGAATAACAACCTAAAAAAGGTGATGGGGGAGAAGGGAGCAGCTTCAGCAGCAGATAAACTCAGTAATAAAAGTAGCATTGCTGGAGGCTGACTAATATGCTTAAGTATCCACAATGAAACCAAGTGCACAGATGCTATCAAACAAACAGTTCAAGCTCTGCCAATCAGCAAAGCCTCCAAAAGTCACAACCATTTTGTACAGAGTGATGCTTTTGTTTCACATCTGCAAAACTGCACCAAAATTTTACTAAGAGAAAGAACAGATATTCCCCTTGTCCAAGTTATTAACATTTCTTTATTGAAGTTATTAAGATGGATCACATTTTATTAATTTATTAGCAGGAGTGAGCAAGATTGGAGGCTGGATCTGAGCATTACTGCTTTCATTTTAAAGTGCCATTTAAATGCATGAAAGAAAAGCAAAGGAAAATCCTAAAGGAGCATGTCTGCATACCTCCCAAGATGGTAGAACACCACTTCATGTGCACCTCTCTGCTCCCAGTAAGCGTGAGCTATCTCGTTGCTATCCACGGCATGGTGCAGAAGTGTCCCACATCTGCTGAAAACTATCTCCCAGCCTTCTTTCAGCTTACAGGTGTCCTTTAACAGCTACTTTTGTTCCAAGATTGACAAGGGGAACGAGCATCTCTCCCATACCAATTTCTGATGTAGAGTACCCTTTTGGTTTTGCAATTCCTCTTTGTATTGCGTCAGATTAAAAATCTAAATGGCAGCGATGACAAGGAGCATTGCCACTATGAACAGACGACTCTTCAAATAAAGTTGTGATCAAAGCATCAAAAAAGCCTAATAAAACCCAGGTGGCTCTATCTTATCATATGCCATACTCATTATTTCAAGTGGCCTATTTAACAGATTTCCAGGTGTCAACAAAATAAGGGTTGTTGCCCAGTTCAGTCAGTTCTGGCTCTGCTTATGTATCTGGTGTTTTTTGATAAGAAGGTCATTTTTTTTTTTAAATAAAGTTCATATTTTAAGAGTCAGGGGTTTTTTTGTCAGCGATGGCAAAACCACAGAAACCAACATGGCTTTGTATTATTCACTATCTACATAAAGCTGACCTAACTACAAAAGGAGATACAAAGTGACTCATGTCTGCAACAGTTTTCTGGGGGCGTATCTGTTTGTTCTGTGAAGTTCAAAAAACTTAGGAGCAGCTTTTTAAAAACTTTACTTGCATATTTCAATCATAAGCCAAATAAATATTCCTATATTTTAAACTACTTTAGAAAGTCTTCACCTTTAAAAGGAATGTAAGCTTCAACAGTGAGATGGCAAAACAAAAATAAAAAGAGAGAAAATAATAATTTTATATTTATTCTTCATTTTAACTTTGTGCTTTATGCATCCAAACACACCAATTCATCATTCACTTGAAACATCATTATGAGAAAAGTGGCTTGAAAGACTTACTCAGATGCCACAGAACAGAGCAGTGTGAATAACAGGACTCTGTTTTCAAATACTGTATTAAAAAGTAAAATTACGAGCTTGAGCTTCTACATTTGAGACTGAAGAGGCTTTTGTTTTTAATTCTACACCACTGCATCAAAGCAGAATTTCACAAGGAGCTATGTCACCCCTCACTCTGCCATTCTCTATTTACAAGTAGTAACTCGTGTGTGTGTGTGTGTCCCACCCCCAGCTCAAAGTACATTTTAATTTCTGACCCACTATTTGAACAAAATTCTACAGAGAAATCTGGTTCAGAAATCTAACATTTGCAAAACGCTACAGACATTTGCCCTTCAAACCCCCATTTGGCGTTCAGCTACACCTAACATTTCAGTTGCTACATCAGCCAGGTAGAGATGCCAATATTCCACTGAAAGCCATAAAGACTTGAACATCTAGGCTTACGTGCTGCTTCTAAAACGTTTAAGCAGGTTATGTGTTTGTACAATGTTTAGGACACCCAGAGCCAGCTGACACCTCTGGGCATGAGCAGAGCAAAGCATAAATCAAGCCCTGCTTCCTACTCCCAGCCACGCAGCTTTCAAGATGGGAGCAATAACATGGATCTGATTTACATCTGAACACTTCTTACTCCCACTGCTCACACTGTCTCCTCGGCATTCCTCGTATCTTCAGCACTGGGTGCCCACTGGAAGCCACTGGAGTAATGTGTGCAGTTCTGGAGCTCCCAACACAAGTAGGACATGGAACTGTTGGAGCAAGTCCAGAGGAGGGCCACAAAGATGCTCAGAGAGCTGAAGCAGCTGCTATGAGGACAGGCTACAAGAGTTGGGGCTTTTCAGCCTGGAGAAGAGAAGGCTTCCAAGAGACCTTATAGTAGCTTTCCAATAGCTGAAAAGGGCCTACAGGAAGTCTGGGGAGGGACTACTGACAAGGTCTTGTTATGACAGGATGAGAGGTAATAGGTTTAAACTGGCAGAGGGGAGATTTAAATGGGATGTTAGGAGGAAGTTCTTTGCAGTGAGGGTGGTGAAACACTGGCACAGGTTGCCCAGGGAGGTTGTGGCTGCTCCCTCCCTTGTGGCTGCTCCCTCCCTGGAGGTGTTCAAGCACAGGTTGGATGAGGCCTTGAGCAACCTGTTCTAGTGGGAGGTGTCCCTGCCTATGGCAGGAGGTTAGAACTGGATGATCTTTGAGGTCCCTTCCAACCTAAACCATTCTATGATTCTATCACTACACACCTCCAATCGAAGTTTCTCTAAGTCGATCAATCCCAAACAGACCTTGTCTTCCATCAGTAACACACTACTCAATGATTTTTGACAGTTTATTATCTAACAAGCACATGATTAAAGGACCCCAAAAAAAAAAAAAAAAAAGGCAAAAAAAAACAACGTAAAAGGCATCTAAGGAGACATTTCATTCCTTTTTTGTTTGTTTTGAAATTACTTTTCCTGTTCCAGAGGAAAACTGCCATGTTTGGTTTGTTCCTGAACATCTCATTCTCCAATTTTGTCTTTCTTACACATGATGTGAACTATGCAACTGGAGAGCAACACATCAGGTGGAGAAAATCATCCTCATTGGAATTAATTTAATAAAAAAAAAAAAAAATCTGAAAATCCTGCCCTTGCAGCTTTAGTTTCTCCTGGTAGATCTCAGGAATGTTTTTCAACTAGAAGAACCACTACACTCAGGGGACAAAGGCCTGCAGGATTTCATAAGTAACAAAGACCTCCATTTTTAAGAGTGCTTCTTGTTCTGCTGCGTGAGAAAAGTTTTCAAGCCTCAGTGTGTACCAGGAGTGGCACCCAGTGTCCAAACTGCATCCTTACAACAGCCTCTTCAATTCCTCTCTCAAATGGTCTTGCCTCATGCCTTTCCTACAGGCTGAAGGCACCAAATGCTATCAGCTCTGTGCTTAAACTGTACATTTCACAAAGAATATTTTACTTAAAATAGTTTATGTAAAGCTTTTGCCAAACTTTTTAAATCAACAGCGTGTAGATTAATCATGTATTCAACTGGTTAATGTGAAGAACAAGTACCCAGTCTGGTAAAATGCTTCAATTAAGCCACACTGTTACAGAGTTAAACTCTGAATGAAATCAACATTTTCTGAAACTATGGTCTTTCAAACTGTACTCAATTGACTTAACAGCCACAAGCTGATTTATTCCCAATCATTGGTATTGCTTTAATACCCCAAATTGGTTTTCTGAAACAGTTTTTGTTAGAACAGAACTAAAAATCACTTAAAGAATTAAACAAAAGTAACCCTAATTTTCATGGTTTCCAGTCATGTGGGATTTTAAAGATCATCTATTTTGCTTGGCTGAGACAACTGTGTAAAAATGAGAGTAACAAATCTAGCAAAGAAAGTTCTTTTGTTTCCTCCCAAAACTGATCAGAGGGATAAGACTTAACAAGATTCAACATCTGGAATAAGCTATAAGGAAAGCTTACCCCAACCTGCTGCAAAAACTACAATTTCTACTTTTTTTTTCTTTTCCTTCATTACCACAAACAGTTCAGAGCTGCACAAGATGGATTAAGATAAAATACTTAATAATTAGAATAATTATCCCAAAGCATTAAACATCTATTACTTTATAACTAGGTAAGAGCACAGTATGGTGCAATGCAAACTGCTAAAAAGGAGAAACAGGAACGTGCTAGGGAGAAAGGAAAAAAGTAAAATCTATATCCATCTAGATGTGGAACTCGAAGTGCAAATACCCCTTCCAGAAACTTGGTCAGTTTTCCTGCTTCACTAGTTTCAAACCTAAAACTCACCATAACATCTCTAACCCTAAGACAATGAAGTCCACCACTGTCCACCTTATTTTCTCCCTCGCATGCCTCAGAACATCACACGCAGCTTTTCAGGAGTCAAACATCCTAGAGCTAAGTGAAATTCAGCGTTCATGAGAATGTAACAGATTACATTTCAGTTATCCTGCGAACATCTCTGAATCAGTTTTTCTTCCTCAAACAAAAGCACAAAACTGGCACCATTTAAGTTTATTGAGCAACCAAAAATCTGATGTTCAGTATTGCTTTCTTAACTTAACATGCCTAATTTTCCTGCTGCATAAATGCATGCTATAAAAGCTCCACAATACACTGTATGTTTTAGGGTGGTTTTTTTTAATACAGACATATAGATATATGTATATATACAAACATACATGTATAAATATGTATTTTTAGACATATATTCACAGACAAACTGAAAAGCATGTTCGAATCTGTTGAATTAGTTTCCCTTTAAGATTTATTTCGGTCCAACGCGACTTCCAGTCGCAAAAACATGAACTGCACATATATCTCTGTTAGGTGCCTAATATGGCCAGGAAAACAGTTTTGATTATTCTGTGCCTGCTTATGCATTGTCCTAAAAACAGTAAGATAGAACAGCAAGAAACTAGCAATTAAAGGAGTCTGAATGCACATCGGGATTCACTAAAACCCACACTAGCTAAGTAAGGAACAATGCAACTGATGAATAGAAATATATTATATTAGGATTGTTAGCAAGTGTTAAAAAAATTATCCTAAGTAGATGTCCCTCGTGACCTAAATATATTGCTCAAAGAACATGTCTGTCTTGTTTCCTAAATGAGTTTTAAGAAATCTTTCCATTTCTTTTGTTGACTACAACTCCACAATGCTGCGTTACTGGCTATAAATATGAGCACCGAGGATTTATCATATTAAAACCCACAAAAACAAGACTATTTTACTGAAGAGTAAACAATCTATTTTAATGTGTGTTTTTCTACTGCGCGAATTTACGCTGAACTGAAGCATGTAATCCAATAAAAGAAATCAAACTGTGTGTTCAGCAAACAATGAAACAAAAGGCAAGCTGAAAAAGTACAGCAACTTCTCGAGCAACATGCCACAAACCAAAATATACTGAACGCCTTGAAGTTCCCATGGGTGAGAACTCATCATCTGCAATAAATACGTGATGCAGATACAGTCAGTTGGGCACTATATAGATTTAAGATGCTATTACATGTGCAGCTATGCACCTGGCTCATCTTCACTAACGCTCTAAAAGAAGGGTTTTTTTTTTCCCCTAAATTTTGCTGTTATTAAGTTTCTACACACTGGCTTAGCAGTGTATAGAAACTTAATAACAGCAGACTACAGCAAAAGACAAGTTTTGCTCAGTTTGAGCTTCCTCAGACCCTCCACATTATTTCTGACTGCATCACTGGATATAAGCACATATATTAATCATAAATGCTAAAATACAGATCTAAACTTAAAACTCTGCTAAGGATTTTTTTCTGTTTTCTATCAAAGACTTTCCAGTTTAGTCATCTTTGTGAATCAATTTCTTATCGCTTCAACTCTCCTGTTAGTAAAAAAGATTTCAAGTCTGTTCCTCAAGTATTCAATTCAGTATTCGATACTGAAGCATCAATAACGTAAACACGAACAGTATGAACAAAAAGGCTGTGACTTGGGTTTAATGTACTCTATACCTCAAGTACCCATCATTTTCTCTTAGAAGAGAATAATGCTACATCATTTTTTTCCAGATTACAAAGCTGAAAAATCCATAATGGAGCAAGAAACAGGAACGGATCATTTTTCTTAATTTACTACTATTATTTATTTCAATCAATTTCTAATATTTTCCACCCAGGTGTATTGATCCGAATTGTTGTTCAATAGAACTAAAGGCATTTCTTTCATTTTGGCTCTCAGGGGAAAAAAAAATTAGTATGTGGGATTTGTTCATTTTGCCATGCTTTTCTTCAGCTCCCTCAAGTTTATTGCAGTATTCTGCAGGGAAGGAAATGGCTAAATACTTGCATTAGCAAAAAAAAGGAAAGGAGGGGGAATGGAAAGAGGTAATAAGAATGTGTTATAAGAACACTCTCTTCCTCTTGGTCCAGTCACACTGGGAAAAGTGTTACTGAAAGAACAAATATGAGCACAGAGTCAAAATGACTTGGCCAAAGCTACAGAGGGACACAGGGACCGCAAGCAGTCAATCTCTTAAGAAAGGACATGCTACAGACAAAAACAAGACATGCAGAAAGCACAGAAAAAGTGATCCAGGCAGTCCAACAGGAATGCCCACTCCTATAGCACAGTATCCAAGACTGGAGAATCATAATTAAGAATGAAGAAATACAAAAGTTTGAGCAGAATTGATAATGTCATCTTTACATGGTCTGAGAGTCCTTCTGGACTTAATTTTTACTTCCTCCAAACACAGAGTTAGCCCAAAACTACTACTTTTCTAACTTTTAGGCACCCAAGGCAGCACCTACCTCAGCTGGGTAAGATGAATACAGGATCTACCAGGATATCCATCATACTTTCTAGCAACTGCCTGCAAAAAAAACTGTTTCCCTAAAATACAAATGGCTATATCAAGATTTTTTTTTTTTCCTGAATTACAGTGCAGTGAAATTCAAAGGCTTAGTAAAAGATAAAGAGTACATCTGGAGAACAATAAAAGCCAGCAAGTTTCACCTTTGCCACATGTTCACAGCAATATCATTCCATGAACTAATCAGTAGCATAAAAGCTAAACCAATTACATCGAAAACTGCTTCTATGGAACACTACATTTTGTTTGCCATATTTCTACAAGTTAATGACAAAATGCAAACGCAAGGTCATTTGCATCTGTGCCATCTAAATTGTGTGAGACTACAAAACAAATCTCAGAGTTCTCTCACATTCCTCAAAATTAACAAATAATACATTACATGAATTTGTAAAAATCAACTAACCTTTAGATTCTTGGTCATTCATCAAAAAAATAGTTTTACAGCTCTGAACACTCAGAGTAAATAACCTGTACATTTTATTCCTCCCTAATAAATAGCATGCAGAAGGAGTAAAGTTTTTAAACCACTACCACAAACTACAAATATAGGCACAACATTCAGACTGATGTCTGCAATCAAAGAACAGATATTAAACATCTGAATTTACTTTAATTCTTTAATTGGTTATCCTCTCCTGTGCCTTTTTATGTCTTTAGTCAAAGCTGAGCTGATTGTATTAGCGAGAAAGACCAAATTTAGAATAGCTCATTTGTAATATTTTACCCAAATAGCAAGTAAAAGAAATTGGGCTTTCACGTTGCATAAAAACTGAGTTTCTGCAAGTCTTACAGAACTATATGAAACATCCATATGGCGAGCTAAATGATCATATATCATGATTATAAATAAAAAATGCAGCTACGACAGAACACAAACTGGAGCAAAAAATTTCAACCTCAGTTCAAAACTTCCATATAGCGAAATGGGTAAATGCAAAACTGAACTGGATCTAATCTTCCAGCTTACTCTAACACTGCTAAAGACAGTTACATACAGCAAACTACCTATCACTTACGAAAGATGTTTCTCCAGCTTCATTTTTAAGATTATTAAGTGGACATTCTTAAGCATAATGTTCTTTAAAGTTTAGTGTGGAAGTTTGTTAGATATCACAATAATGGCCACTGCAGTTGTGGATTATTAAAAAAAAATAAAAATTAAAATTAAACCAAACTATTACTGGATTTATTGGAACCTAGGCAGCCATAGGGCTATGTTTCTAATTACTCAAAGAAAAATGCCACGATGTGCTTTCTTAAATTAAAAAAAAAATAAAAGGAGATAAAAGGCTGTATTTAAAAGCAAATTACACTAACTTCGTTTGCAGCAGAATTTAAATGAAATTGGATTTAAATAAAACTTTAATATGCCTGGTGCTTTAAAGAGCAAAATCATCTCTCTTTTCTTCATTCGAAATTATATGTTGAACAGAAGAATTTACCTACCACTTGAAAGCATTGCCTCTACAGTAAAAAATCAACTTGAAAATCCAGAAATGCAATAAATAAAGCATGTCAGGCAATCCATGCAATGCTATGAGAAAAGGAATACGCATTATTTTAAGCCTCCACAGTCCAGTAGTATAAACCCACTTAAATAAGTTCTTAGCTACGCGTGGTAGACTTGGGAAGTGAAGAAGAAGAGAACCTGCAAAACAAGAAAGCTTCTGTTCTGCTTTTAGGATACAGAGACACACATAAAAGTGCCTGAATCCAATTTTACCAACCTACAGTTCAAGCATCACGTTTAGGCTGACTCAAGAAACGAAAAAAAAACCCAAAACATTGAGTCAGTAGGATCGTATTTAATTCGATGCACTTTGTAACAGTTTCAGAATACCTTAGTATCAAAACTTATATTTATCTTATCAGATGAAAATAATGTTTATCCCTCTTCTGTCTGTCTGTCTGTCTGCCTGCAAGCCCCAGGTCTGCTGGCTCAGAAGCAGCCCAGCCCGGAGCCTGGTGCGCTGGGTGCGAGCGCCCTCTAACGGCGGCTGCGCCGAGCCTGCTGCCGTCCCGCCGCCTGCCGCCGCCTGCAGCCACCGCCGCCTGGAAAAGAGCTTTACAGTGGAGATGAGGATACGCACACGTACTCATCTCATTTCTCTGTTGTGTTTATGATAGCTAAAAGCACTTTCGCTTGGGCACCTTTGGCTACAAAAACGTACTTGAAGATACGCTGCTGTACCTGATGCAGTCAAGCCCACGTATCTGCACATAAAGGGCACTTCAGACTGTGCCCTATAAAGTAGCCTTTTGTCTCAATTTCTTCTTCTCGACCATATAACGGCAGAAACCTCCAGGAGAGGTAAGTCTGCACAGCAGGAAAACTTATGCAAAAGATGTGACATACTGCAAAAGAGGTGACATGCTGCGTGCCTCCTAGTCCCCCGATCCACTGCAATGATGCAAACTGCATCAATCATAGTTTCTTTTTAAGAAACAAATTGAGAACCGGCAGTAGTGGCAGGTAAAGGACAAAGCAACTCAGGTGTCATTAGCAGCTTTCTTAAAGAACCTTGATTATGAGATACATCTTATTACATGACAATTAAGTCCACCTAATAACTAACCAGTATCTTCCAGTATCGGTCCTGGCAATCCAAGGAAAAAAAGGCAGACAGGACTGGGTTTTGTGTTTAACAACTGACTGTCATCATCATCTGAATTCCTTACATAAATTAATCCTTAACAAGTCTACAGACAACTTAATTAATTCAAACAATTTTTTTTTTTTTTTTAAAAAAAGCTTAAAATTCAATATCCTTTTTACATACAGCACAAAGTGAAACTTCAGAAATTCAAGCACAAACCTGATGGGCTTTTGCCAGCACTTAATAACTGAAAAGTCAACATTTACATAGCATAGGTTTCTTCCTAAATTACTACAGGAACTTGGAAAAAACCACAGTTGAAGAATTCACATGGACTACAACTGAAGCCAGAACCATGGCTATGATTTAAAAGCTTTTGGGTCATCTGTTCCTGGCCTTAGTGAAACAAAACTTAAAATTCATATAACTGGATTTCTGCATCTCATAAAGCCTCAGATTTCTTACAATACAAGACAACACATGCGACCTCTATTTTTGCCAAGTGTCATACATGAAGAGAATAAACCCAAACAAA
>VWZI01005118.1:19817-47047 GCA_013396835.1 Psilopogon haemacephalus
AGGGAAAAAAATTTACAGCCAAAACTGCATCTGCCTTTTCAGAACAGTTACAGCATGCACAAGTTCCGTCCTGCAACAATAGAAGAGAAACGCAAGATATGCCTACAAGGATAAATGTTTGAGTTACAACCCCCTTGTTTAAATGGGAAAAACTGGATTTATTTTTTTTCCACAACAAAAACTGACAAAATTTAGCCTCAACAGAAGTCTTTACAACGTGGCTAGAGGGCTGTGATTTAATGAAATCAGGACTTCTAGAGTAATACTAGGAAAAGAAATGAATGCTCACAGAGTCCAGGGGGTCCCTGTAGATGTACACATGCTGTCTAGGAGGTTCTGGTTTGACCACACAGGGGTTTCAAGCACCTTAAGAGCTTCGTGCTACCTTGTGCTCAACAAGACTGTTTGTGAAGCTACACCATTAACTTGAAAAAAAATCAAGTCTGTAAGAGAGTAGCTTTTTTTCATTAAGCTGCTTTTTTAAAACCCAAATCAGTCCACCAAACACCACCACACCTACACAGTGGCACAGAGTACACTGAAAAGCCTATGGACTCAAACAACTTCACTCTTGAAGGCTCTATAATGTTAAACCAGTGTAGCAAATTACAGACTTCACTTCAGGAAAGTAACCTCAAGAACAAGTCTTCCAGTAAAACAGGAGGGGCCTTGACACAGGTAACACCCACTGTATTCTCACTGTAGTAGGCAACAGCTCAAAAGCACCCATTCATTTCACGGCCTTATCTTAAATTAACTTTTCTAAGCATGTTTCTTTTAGCTACCTGAAGCCCTCTCCTTCTGCCAGGGCAACCTATCACAGGTACCTACAGCACCGCAATTAAGGCTTAGCAGTATGAACTGCTGTCACTCCTGGCCAATTAAGATCCTGAAAAAGGACTATGTAGGAGCTACAACACAATTTCTCTGTACACAGCTGCACTTATGTGAGGCTAAACAGAATCCATAAGCAAAGAAAATGGTGTTTCTGTGGAAATGATATGGTTATTTCTAGTTGTTAGTGATGATAAAACTCAATGTGCAGCACATAAAATAAAATATTCTAATACCTGTATTAATTCATTAGATACTTCTAACCTGAAAGCACAAAACCAAAATTAACTTCCTCAGCAACAAAGTAAAAATTGGGAGGGGGGTAGGAAGGAGAAGGCAGCATCACCTTTTATCTGAAGCAGTTCAGTGGGGATCTAATGTTAACTCTGAAGAGTAATAAAAGACAAAAAAAGTTACAGCCTTCCAATGTATAATTATATAACTGCCTCCAGTTGGCACAATTACCACAGCACTTAATTTATCATCTCAGCTTGCTAAGTAAAGTACTAAAATACATCAGGTTGAAATAAAATCTGTTTCAAAATACCTTATCAAAATAACATCTCAAGATCTATAATGAATCACAAGATCTATGCTACATTTTTAACTCTTGATTTCCATGAAAGGAACACAAATTTCCTTGGAACGGGATGCCCAGGGAGGTTGTGGCTGCTCCCTCCCTGGAGGTGTTCAAGGCCAGGCTGGATGAGGCCTTGAGTGACCTGTTCTAGTGGGAGGTGTCCCTGCCTATGGCAGGGGGTTGGAACTGGATGATCTTCGACGTCTCTTCCAACCTAAACCATTCTATGATTCTAAACAGGGAGAACTACTCAATGAATAGCAACGAACATAAAGCCAATGTAGCACAAATGATTGAACTTGACATGTCACTCATAGACATGATTCATAGTCAAGAATAATGCATTTCTTTCTTAGGAATAAACCTCAAGCATTACACCTTTTTTGGGCAAACCTTAACCAAAGGAAAGCAAAATTACACTCAGACAAAAGTTTGGAAGCACTCTGAAGTGGAAGCAACTCTCCACAAACTTAACCTTCACAAAGACAAATTGAGGTACTGCATCATTTCACAGAAGTGTCTTAAGTTAAAATCCTTAGAGCAGAAATCTGATTTTCTCTAAACAAGAGCTGAATGAAATCTACTGGGTAGAGAATTGGGTGCAGGGACAAATAAAGGTTGTACATGAAATTATCTTCTTAAAATTAAGGGTTGTACATGAAATTATCTTCTTAAAATCAAAAAACTGTGTGTTGAGAAATAAATTCAATACCTACAAGGCCTTAAGTGCCCTAGTAATAAGGAAACAGTTATCTGCAAAGTCAAGGTCTGAATGGAAGTCCAGAGTGCAGCCCTAAAATATCAGAGATTTGTGTTGCAGTGTCCTTTGCTGAAGACTCAACAACCTAGCCCTGTTCTGCAGTTTCGCTCCATTAGCTCACACATCATCAACTAAACTTCAGCTACAGATTTCTAACACAGAAAGCTGGATTGAAACCTCCCACCCCCCCTCCAAAAATCTTGTGCTGCAGCAGGCTGATCTAAGTGTTTAAGACTTCCCTGACAGGAAAATCTTACCAAAAAATTACACTTTTTACAAAGAACCGCAGGAAGATGACACTGCAGGAGAAACTTTCTAAGATGAAAACCACCTGTGCATTCATAAATAGCAGACAACCATCCTAGATTTTTAAGAAGAACGACTTGAAACTAAAAAAACTTTCTTGTTTTCCTTAGTTCCTAGAAATTGTCTAATTAAAATTACGCTAAGAAAATGCTCTTGCACTAAAAGAACAAGTTTTAGTATAGATTCTTTTATTTAAAAGTTATCACTTCTGAAGGAATTCCATTGCAGCTAATACTTTACTATTACCTCAGGCACTAGCAGTAAGAGACAAAATGGCAACTTCACAAAAGCACCTCTAAGCAGATCTGAAGAAAGGGTTGTCACTAACAAGCTAGAAATAAACCTTTATCAAACTGATTCTTATGCGTTACGCATGCCTATTTCACGTTCCAATTAACGTTTTCTCAGCACCCTCAAAAAAATATGTTCTGCATTAGATTTGCTCAGTTTACACAAGGAAACCATTAGCTTAAACGTGTCTTGCCAATTATCCAGCAGTTTGTATGATCAGTACAACCTTCCTGTACGTAAGCAAAATTCGCTTAACAATGATCACCTTGAGCTCACAAGGCAAATTAGTAATCTTTGTGTAATCTGTTCCTAGAGATACTTCAAAATGATATAGAAAACAGTGATTTTGTGTGTATTTATTAATTTGTCATCACTGCACATCAGAAGTCTGCCAACAGATAACCACACCATGGTTGTTCAATGTTTCCTCCCCTCAGGAGAGTCTGGCCCCTCAGACAGTGCAACACTCCCTTGCATTAACGGAAGATCAAGTATGACCAAAGCCTGCTAAGAACTGCTTTCTGCAGGCACAGAAACTTGGAATCTCAACATGATTCTTCCTATTCCAGAATCTTAGATGAGGGAAAAAATAAAGGCACGTACTAAGGAAGAAGAAAAGACAACACAAGGTTATTCTGCCCAAAGAGAGTATTACAGTGATGGAGGCACTCAAGTGCCAAGACTCTTCTACTTCCCTTCCGTATCTGTGGGCTTGAATTTTGTGCAAATACATAAAGCAAATTATAATACTGATTCAAGTCGTATGGGAAGGGAGGTGCCTTGTCTGGTTGGGTTTCAGCAGCCTGAATGTTGAGGTTCTGGCATATAACAAGGGGTTTCTTTGTTGCAGTATCTTTATCTAGAAGAAAAAAGAATCTTTTGAAAATTTGGCAGGATGGTCATGTAGAGAAATACCGCTCCAGGGAAATCAAACAAGGAGTGTTTATAAAACATTATTGTTTTTCGCATTGGCAAGACAGAAGACAACTCTATAAGGAGCTTAAAAAGGCACATAATGCTCAGCTGGCAACCTTAAGAGACATTCTGTTTTGGGTTTTCATCTTCCCTACCCTCCACCACATAGGTCAAATAAGTCTTAAGTGAAGAGAATGCAGAATGAACATAAGCACTGTGCATTTCCTGAGTTATTCAGAATACTTAACTATTTCACCGAGAAAGATACAGACAGAACTTGTCTGTTACCCATCCAGAAGCAGCTGGGGAATATGAGAAGTAGTACAAAATGAATCTTGAGGTCGGCTTAGAGGGTTCGGCACAGGCAGGCTGCCCAACTTGGCTACAAATGCCCTATGCCTGCTAGAGGTCTGTATCAGCATCGCGGAGACAGGTTCACCTTCCACTCTGGCTGCAGTTCACTCTCTTTTCTGTGCCTGTAGCATGGCAACAGAAGGTTGGCAAGCCAAGGCATCCAGGTGAGGGAACCTCCACAGGCACTGCTTTTTGCACCTTACTTAATGCCAGAATTACTGCCCACTTGCTAAAAAAGGAAAGAAGACAGACTAGAAACAAGAGTCTCTTTCTTTGAAGGAAGTTTCTCCCAAGCAGGAACAGTTGAACCTTGCATATCAGATCACAGGCTCACAGCTTCAACATGGTAGTCATCATATAGTGAGATGAATCCATGCCAGAAAATAAGAGAAGTATTTCAGGCTTTGCTCACCTATTAGCTACATGAAAATAATTCAACTATGTTCTACAGCAAAAAACTTAACATGGGCTCCAATTAAAAATTTAAGATTATTCAGATCCTTTGAGGAGATGCAGAAAAGAAGAAATCTTTAAAACGTATTTTATACTTCGATAAAATACAGATATGAATCAAGTACCATATTAATGTATTACAATTAAGACTCCCTCCCAATTTTTCTTCTTTTTCATATAGCAAATTGTATAATCCCACAACAGAAGCAATAAACAGCTAAGAAACCTTAACAAGTGGCAAGGATTTCGTAAAATTGCTTCTGTTTTAAAGGCAGGCTCTGAGATTGTTCTGTAGTAAGATAAAATATTAATTTAATAATATCTACTCTCATTACAAGCAAAAGAAAGCAGTTTATAAAATAATCTTGCTCAAATGGAATTATCAAAATTAGATAGTATCAAGCTTCCAACCACAAATGCTTCGACTATATTGCATTTTTAGTTACTTTTGAAGTTAATCTCTCTCTGTAAGCTCTAACAAAGAAGCACTTCTACTAGTATCATTAAATACATACACACATATAACCAAGATCAGAATTGTAAGACTTTCAAGTTTATACTATGAATTGTATATCTTTCTGTGTCAAGCCAATTACACTGACTTAATTAGCAACAACAAAACATCACTAGGACTAGCAAGGAATCACCAAGACAGATAGAAACCATTGATGCTACTTCAAGCTCACGTGGAGAAGTAAAAATATAACCTAAATTTCAAGTTAACCAAGTTAAGAGCATCTGAAGCTTAAAAAGCTCTGCCCTCCAGGTTTTCAACGAGTACTTACCACAAATAAATAAACCCACAAAGAGACAATCTATATGCCTGACTGCATACCTACATAGATTTATGCATACATACTCATCCACACAGCCATTTTCATGGCAAGGGTTTGAAGTCTCTAGGAATTATAGACTGGAAACTAATGTCACTTCCTTTGTGGACGGCCTTGCTCTAAAATAAGTGAGTCTATATAATGCAGGTTTTATCCCTTACACAGACAATACTTAGGTGGATAGTTTGGATAACATTGTAGGTAACTCAGTGATTCCTCAAGGCAAATGAGGCTGTGGCCAGGCTGATCTAGGGTAGGGTGTCCCTGGGCATGGCAGGGGGGTTGGAACTAGATGATCCTGTGGTCCCTTCCAACCCTGACTGATTCTATGATTCTAAATACAAAACACTCTGATCACACACAACCTTCTGGTCACCATGAAAAAAAAAAAAAAAAACACCACCTTTTTTTACACATAGAGATTTCATTCTTTTCTTTTTTTTTTTTTTTAGCTGAAGTTTTGCAAAGTGGTAACCATTACCTTCATCGAAGTCTGCATCATCTTCTGTATGCTGAGGAAAAGGGAAGCAATTTGTGATTTCAAGTCTGTCATCCACCACAAGACCCAGCAGCACTCCTTGGACCACTTCATTTCCCTGTCCTTCTTCTTGGTAATGTTTAATGATCTTTAACACAACCTAGAACATGAAACAAGACAATCACAATATGCAATGGTGGGGGGTTTTGTCCTCCAACTACGTACGTATTAGGAATTTCTTAATTTGTTAAGTGTTGCATAAATGAGAGCTGCAAACCAAACGAGCTATTGGCTTAACCACCAGCAATTTTAACACAGGCTGAAGAACATCATTATAGGAGAATGAAAGAGACCATTAAATGAACAGTCAAAATGCAGTTCTAAACCAATTTTCTACAACACTGTTGTAAAATGAATTATTGATCCTTTCTACTCTGCCTTGTTGCTATAACTGTTAAAAGCTATCTTGCAAGGGCAATAACCTCCCCCCTGAGGAAAACATTGTACAAGAAACAAAATGCCTTGAAAGTAACTACGCAGAAACCAGTAGGGAATTTTTTTCGAGGTACAAAAGGTATCAAATTTCAGTTGCATTAACCTTCACTGTTATATCTCATTATGGTTTTGCTTCAGATGATGGATTAATTTATATTTTTTGAACTGTGCCACAGGATATTTAAGAATAATGAATGATAAAAGAAAAAGGGAACGACAGAGTAGAAATTACTCATATTTTTAAGATAATTGCCACTTCCTTCCTTAAGTCTGAACTCAAGCAAAACTGTGAACACTCAGCAATAGTCAACAACTTGCTAGAAATGCTTTACACTTATATTTTATGCTTAACACTGAGAACCAGAACAAGATAAAACACTAACCACAAGAGAAAGAGGCCTCTTTAGAAAAAGAGGTTATGATCTTACTATTCTAAATTTCACACCTGTTAGCAAGCTAGAGAAATTCAGGTTTAGGACTTCACTGGAAAATACATTAGCTACTGAAATCTTTTAGAAGAAGATAAATGAACAAATCTGAGAAATGCATCCAATGGAATAAGATTCTTCTTTTCAATTTGTTCTTTGTTCTGATGAGCTTTATTTAGCACATCAAGACAGAAGTCTTTAGTATAGCAGGCTCCTAAACTTGGATTGAAAAACCTGCCATCGAAATGCTACCATACGAGCAAGCAGCAAACATCCATAGGAACTTGTGTTACAGTACTAAAAACGGACCTTCAAGAATAAAGCAAAGCTATTTCTCTAGTGCTAACAAGACCAGTTTCAAACACTGAAAATGTCATTAGCATATATTTGCTGGTCTAGATACAGCAGGAAGAGACAATCATTATAAAAATGACAATGCCATTACATCTACCAATTTAACTGCACGAACCAATACGTCCTATTGAGTAAACCACACACACCTGAAAAAAAAGAAACAAAACCCAACTTTTCTTTTATCTAGACAGTACCCCACCTCAAAAAAAAAGAAAGAGTATGTTTATGAACAGTCTGGTCTGAAAATAAATTTTACAAATGTTAATATAAACAATGCAAGCAACCAAGCAACAACACACTGAGTGATGCAAATTGATTTCTCCAAGTGACACGGAAAAAAAACATCCCAAAGACATATAAATTAACACCAGTATAAGCTATCTTCCACAGAGTCACAGAATGTTAGGTGTTGGAATGCACCTCAAAAGATCATCTAGTCCAACCCCCCTGCCAGAGCAGGATCACCTAGAGTAAATCACACAGGAAAGGCTCCAGGCGGGTTTTAAATATCTGCAGAGAGGGAGACTCCACAACTCCCCTGGGCAGCATGTTCCACTTTCATCCAACACTGATTCACCTTCCAAACACTACTTTCACCTCCTATCCACCTACTCACCTAATAAGAGATATTGCTTCCTTGGCATTCAATACCCCTTAGACACTTCATTGCTTAGACACCCTTAAATACTACTGTTAGACACCCCCTAGCCCTTTCACTGCTGCTAGGTGAAACTGGCACTAACCAAACCACATTTAACTCTTGCCCCTATGTAAGTAATTCATCTGGCCAACCAGGAAATGTTATATACTCATGCAGAAAACCATAGAATCATAGAGTGGTTTAGGTTGGAAGAGACCTCAAAGATCATCCTGTTCCAACCCCCTTGTGCCATAGGCAGGGACACCTCCCACTAGAATAGGTTGCTCAAGGCCTCATCCAGCCTGGCCTTGAACACCTCCAGGGAGGGAGCAGCCACAACCTCCATGGGCAACCTATGCCAGTGTCTCACCACCCTCACTGGAAAGAACTTCCTTTTAATATCCCATTTAAATCTCCCCTTGTGCCAGCTTAAACCCATTACCCCTTGTCCTGTCATTAGAAGATCTTGTCAATAGTCCCTCCTCAGCCCTCCTGTCAGCCCCCTTCAGATACTGCAAGGCTACTGTAAGATCTCCTTGAAGCCTTCTCTTCTCCAGGCTGCAGAACCCCAACTCTCTGAGCCTGTCCTCATAGCAGAGCTGCTCTAGCCCTCTGATCATCAATATACAGAGCAATTTTACTGATTAAATATAAATAACCAGATTTCTAAATTCTGATACATCTGAACATGCAAGTCAGTAACCATATGCAGCTTGATTTAGTAAATTTAGTTAGTATTTGAGAAATACCCAAGTACACAAAGATTCTTTAGGAAAGAATATACAGGTAACTTCTAAACAAAACTCAAGAATCCCCCAACCTCATAAATTTCTTCAAAATAGTAATTTAATCACTTGGAGTAGCCACGTGTCAAATTTTAATAGCCATTTAACCTCTATGATTTTTTTTTTTTACTACGCTTGCAGTTGGGCAGTGCTTCTAAGCTTCAAAGTATTGCTCAAATGTTAATTGTCATAATAAAAAAAAACCCAAAAAACACAACCTTCAAAGATCTGTATTTTCATAGAATCACAGAATCAGTCAGGGTTGGAAGGGACCACAAGGATCAGCTAATTCCAATTCCAACACCCCTGCCATGGGCAGGGCCACCCTACCCTACATCAGGCTGTCCACAGCCTCATCCAGCCTTGTCTTAAACACCTCCAGGGATGTGGCCCCAACCATTCCCCTGTGTATCCCACTCCAGGGCCTCACCAATCTCATGCTGAAGAACTTTCTCCTCACATCCAGTCTGAATCTCCCCACCTCCAGCTTTGCTCCATTCTCCCTAGTCCTGTCACTATCTGAGAGCCTAAACAGTCCCTCTGTAGCTTTTTTGTAGGACCCCTTCAGATACTGGAAGGCCACAATAAGGTCACCTGGAAGCCTCCTCTTTTCCAAACTGAACTGCCCCAAATGTTTCAGTCTGTCCTCATAGCAGAGGTGCTGCAGCCCTCTGATCATCCTTGTGGCTTTGTTTTATCTGTAAGAGCATAATGCTAAATTTTCACTTCAGTTACAACCCAGCGTTACAGCTGTAAATTTCAGAAGTTTGTATCTCATTACAAAAATAGCTATAATATGAACCATCAGCTGAAACACCATGAGCCCTTGAGGGGTCCTCAGAAGATTCTCCTGCAGGGACATGAATATGCCAAGATGCACATTTTTTGTATTTCTCTTTAGAGAGACAACAGCAAATCAAAGCGTGGAAGATTCATTCATCATTGTGCTCAAGAGAGCTTAAAAGTCTCCACCCTGAAACGAGATTTCCAGTCCCTGTGCTGTGCCTTACAGATGTGGTATCAAACGAGAGCAGGCTCCTGTGAGCCCATTGGATACATGATGGAACACGACAATTTACAGTCTCAAATCAAGTATTTAAATCTTTTTTGAATGCTGAAAATTTTTTCGCACCCAAGAAAGCTTTGTCGGCACAACCACAAGCACCAACTGCCAGCATCTGGGGAGAGGATGAGGGGGGAGAGCGTAAATAACACTGTTGTGTAGCTCTTTTCAAACCGACCATAACCAACATGGACATCAAATGTGGAAGGCGCCACGACGACCACATCCTCTCAGTATTTCACACTAGTGAAACTGTGATCAATATTTAGCTTGGCAAAAGAGACTTGAAAGCTACTACAGTTTAATATATTTTGAATACATCCATACCGCACACGGATCCTTCTCCATGTGAATTCTTAAAACTCAAACCATAAACTTTTACATTTAAGCATTACAGGATGAATCATTTTACTTATTTTACTCCTAGCACAGACAACGTGCTAGGTTAATGTAGTTCTGTCAATAGATAAGATAGAATCACAGAATCATGGAATCAGTCAGGGTTGGAAGAGACCACAAGCATCATCTAGTTCCAACCCCCCTGACATGGGCAGGGAAACCCTACCCTAGATCAGGCTGCCCACAGCCTCACCTAGCCTGGTTGCAAACACCTCCAGGGATGTGGCCCCAAACACCCCCCTGGGCAACCCATTCTGGGCTCTCACCACTGTCATGCTGAACAACTTCCTCCTCATGTAGGATCTGAATCTCCCCACCTCCAGCTTTGCCCCATTCCCCCTTATCCTGCCACTACCTGATAGCCTAAGAAGTCCTTCCCCAGCTTTTTTGTAGGCCTCCTTCAGATACTGGAAGTAAATCATGCAACTGAGCTTGGATAATGCTAAAGTCAAGAACACATCTACTTGATATACATAAAATGTATATATGGCACTCCTGGAAAAAGAAAGCTAAGCTGTTTTATGTTAGTTATTTAATGTTAGTTATCTGTTTCATTAACTTGTGCTAAGCATACGACACGGTCCTGCACAAACACCCCTGTTTCTAAATTGGAGAGACAAGGATCTGATGGATGGACAAAGGGTGCACTGGAACAGGCTGCCCAGAGAGGTAGAGGAGTTTCCTTCTCTGAAGACTTTCAAAACCTGCCTGGACACGTTCCTGTGCAAACTACCCTAGGGGATCCTGCTTTTGGCTGGAGGATTGGACTCCATCTCTGGTGGTCCTTTCCAACCTCTAATATTCTGTGATTCTGTGACAACTCAGTGGATAAAGAACTGGCTGAATAGTTGCACTCACAGAGCAACAGTTAACAGCTCAATATATGACTGGAGAATAGTGGCAAGCGATATTCCTCAGGGGTTGGTGGCAGGATCTCAGTGCTGTCTACTATCTTCGTCAGTGACATGAATGGCAGAATTGAGTGCCCCCTCAGCAACTTTCCCAGCACCACCAAGCTGTGGTGTTGTCAACACACTGCAGTGAAAGGCTGGCATGCAGAGGGACCCTGACAGGCTTGAGGCTTGCGTAAACCTCATGAAGTTCAACAAAGCCAAGAGCAACATCCTGCCCATGGGCTGGGACAATCCCAAGCACAAATACAGGCTACAAATACAAATCTACAAGTTCTGTTGTGCCGAAACTTAGGCATTTAGAATGGAGTCTGCAAAATTTAATTAAATTGAATTTAATGAAACACTTGAAATTCACAGGTAAGCACAGAATAGTCTTGTTCCTAAACAAATACTTAAGGAAGAAAAAAAAAAAAAAAGAAAGAAAATTAGAGCAAGATACAGTGAAATGTGGGTAGTGTTAACACTTTCTAGTAGTTCCAGATGAGAAGGGCATTTGTGTAGGTTTGGGATTTTTTTGCTTTGGTGGGTTGGGTTTGATGGTTTTTTGGGTTTCTTTTTCTTTCCTTCTTTACATATGACAGATAAATGCTTATCCTACACTCACAAAAGACAAGTTCTGGAAGTTGACCAAACAGAAACCTGTCTGGAGCTGATTTGTCTCCTGGCTATGGCACTACTTGATAAGACGTCAAGGAAGCCTCTCAACTTTCCAGTCAGGAGAAAAAGAACTCTGAAATAAATTAAAGATACCACTGTAACAGTTAAGAGTAAGAAAACACATGTCTAACGTACATAACACTCTCCTACAGATGATTAAGGAGACAGATGTTTGTAGACACGCATAAGAAATTCCAACTTAATCAGCGCAGTCCACACAAACATATTCTAGAAAGTATCAAAAAGCATTTAGTAAGCATCAAAAGGCACAAAATCAATGGTCTGACAGCCTCGTCCTTCAGATGATGGATATGAAACCTCATGATGCAAGACTGCCACCACAAAGTCATGCCGTGAGGTGAACTGAAGATTGGAGATGAAATTGAATTTTCCATGTTACACTAACTGTGAGAAATATGACAGCCTCTATTGACAATGAAACCCTAAATTCACTTAAATGCATATTCTAGGTCATCAGCAGAGAGTTTTTAAATCTTCTGGACTGTCTGATTCGAGAATGCTGATTTTTTACCATTCCTCACAAGATACCTAAACATTTATACTCTTTCCTCCTTAACTTTGGAATAAAAGCTCTTTAAATTGTTAGACTAATTTTATCTCAGAAGTTAAAAAAAAAAAACCCAACCAAACAAAAGAAATTCACATTGTTTTCCATTAACATGCTAAAGTAATTCTTCGATTCTTCCTTAACTTTGGAATAAAAGCTCTTTAAATTGTTAGACTAATTTTATCTCAGAAGTTAAAAAAAAAAACCCAACCAAATAAAAAAAAAATCACATTGTTTTCCATTAACGTGTTAAAGTAATTCTTCAATCCTGACAAGTAATCAGAAATCATAGAATCATAGAATGGTTTAGGTTGGAAGAGACCTCAAAGATCATCCAGTTCCAACCCCCCTGTGCCATAGGCAGGGACATGTCCCAGTAGTACAGGTCGCTCAAGGCCTCATCCAACCTGGCCTTGAACACCTCCAGGGAGGGAGCAGCCACAACCTCCCTGGGCAACCTATGCCAGCGTCTTGCCACCCTCACTGTGAAGAACTTTCTCCTAACATCCTGTTTAAATCTCCCCTTTGCCAGTTTAAACCCATTACCCCATATTTAATCTGAATACCCTATACACAAGCCAAGGCCAAAAAGACAAGACTGAGCAGACCTAAAAACAAGGTGACTTTGAAAAAAACATTGTTTCTGAACAGTGAGTTCAGAAATAAGGAATCTTAGCTCACAGTCTTCTGCCAAGCAAGTATGATATGGATATGAGGCCTCAAATGACCCACAATATTCTACCTTTATCTTGACCAGCTAGTCTTAACACCAACACATACAAAGGCTTTGAAAATACACTTCTTGGAATAGTAAGCTTAAATTGTATGTCACTCAACAGCTAATAAACACCAGATGTTAATATCTTATTTCTGAACTTGACAGAAATTTGGGGCTTAAACCGAATAATTACACAGGAGGCACAAAAGAATGGTGCATGCCATTTCATACCACCTCGATCCAGTGCAAACACCAAAATCTCTTTCTCACATGAGTGGAAATTTCCTGCAGCTGTGCCTGAATTCAACTATCACAAACAATGCACATTGATCTGAGGTGGTCCTCAGGCAGTATACTACATGTGATGATACTACATACATTTTTACACAGACATTATAGATCATGGAATACTTTTGGGTTTGTCTCATGTAGGTTCTCAGTATCAAATAATTTTGGAAATAGACCTTGAACTATAGGGCTTTTTTTTTTTTCCTTTTGTGAGGGGAGACATGGGAGACAAGGAAGGAATAGTTCAGGAGCATGTAACATTTGAGTACTTTTGAGTATTAGGAAGCTTATGAAAAACATTCAAAGTTTTTTTTGTTCCCTGGGTGACTTATATTACATCAGCTGGTATCTTATCACCTGTTTCACTGGTAACCCTCAAGATTTAAATGCAAAAGGGAACATCAGTAATCTTCAAAGAGTGCAGCTTCACAATATGTACATTAGGCTGAAAAAAACAACTCCAATTACAACTGATTATTGATTTCACATTAGTATTTTCACTGATTTCTTTTTGGTTTAGGAACCCTATTACATTGTAATTGTAGGAATCTCAACTGTTTTCCATATTACTTTCTCCCTAATTAAGTGCTTATGGCTATTTTGACTCAACACTTGCCTTTGAGTCAGACTTTTTTCCAACAGTACAGAAAAAGCAGCAAAATCCATATACAGCATTAAGCTAAACAGAATGTATCTTGCCACTTCATCTCAGTAAGCAGCTGACTCAAAGCACAGGACAAGAAGTATTTTATCATCCCCTCCTAAACATCAGCTGGTTATGTGCATTCTTTGGGGCATGGCTTGAAAAGCTGTACCTTGCTTACCCTGAAGCTTATTCTAGAAAAAGCAGTAATTTCATTCCTTTTGCATTTTCTGTAACTGCTACTCAGCCACACATTCAATGCAAACCAAATGCAAAGCTTAAACCGCCACCTGGTAATGCCCCATGCAAAATGCTTTGTTAAACATCCACTCTTCCAGTTGTTATTTCTCTTCTTTATGAAGGTGGAAAACCAAATCTAATGAGAACAGAGCCTTCCCCTGTGGCAGCACAGCCTGCCTGCTGCACCTTCCAACAGCCCCAGTCTTTCAGAGAAGGTGATCATTCACGCAGTGCCAGTCCAGGCTCTCTAAGACACTGCCAAATGACTGGCACATACACTGCACGCACTGGGAGCACACCCACTTGCTGCAAATACAGGTTACATTCTCCAAATTGTGAAGATCACTGATTTGACATAAAAACAGACCCAGAACATGAAATAAACCATTAGTTAATACCTAGAACTGGTAAATAGCTGATATAAAAAGGTGGGTGCAATTCAACCTGAAGAACAGAATTAGTACAGGCACTAAGCCTGTTTCTGTACAAACACAACATCAGAAGAAGTGATTACTGGGTTTTGGTTAGAGGCCTGCTGGTTTTTCATATGCTGTGGTTTGTCTTGATTCTGTTAGGAACATACATTAATTAGCTAATGTCTTGTAGGTACCATGAAACATCTGTTTAAGTCATTTATTTACTCATGTCCAAGTGAGCTGCTTGTTCATGCAAAGGGAAGAAGTTAAACAAACTGCCATGCGCTGAAGAAAAAAGTCATTAAATGGGGAGAAAAGTAAAGTTTAATAAAACAGAAACACAGAAAATATATCAACTGTTAATCAAGGTGTGTGTGGTGGTTTGGCAGTTATCTGCCCCCCCACACACTTTGAAATAACCCAGACTAGGACTCAAGTCAGCTGGAAGTTGGTAAATGAAGCTTTATATTTACAGCTTTGCACAAACACAAGCGGATATTTACAGTGTCTAACAGATATTTACAGATGTATACAGTAAAGAGGTAATACAGAAACACCACAGCCCTCCCAGAGATCAAAATCCCTAAGAGGGGTCTCTAACCACCCCTATCACCTTCCCCCTTCCCCAATCTTATCTCACCATCTGTTTCATGCTGCAGATAGGTGGAGGTAGATCAGCCAAGGGGTTTAGCAGCAGGCAAGAAGCTAGTGGAATTACTCAGATTCAGCTACAAAATGCAGAGAAAAAGAGCCATGCAGGAGCAGCCACAGCCCAGAGCGGTCTGAAACAGTCTGACTTATCTATATTTGGGTTACAACTCTTAAAACACTTTTTTTTCTTTCTCAGTAAAGCTATGAGTGAAGTAACACCATCAGTGCTTTCCTCTCTCAGCCTATAACCTAATTTCTCATTCAAATCCTCCAATTAGTTCAAACCAGCACAGTATATTGTACCAAACTGACCAATCTCTTCCCAATTTCTCCTTTATTGTTTTTTGGGGTTTTTTTTGTTCCCCCTTTCATTTTTTTCCCAGACTGCAAAATGGCTCAGGTTAACAACCACCTCCACTTTTGTTCACAACACATTAGTATATTTTAAATATGACCTCAACGTAAAGTAAGCATACATCATTACATTTGTGTATTTAAATTCTCCATTGCCCTGTTCACACACTGCTATAACGTTTTTATCTGCAATACCAAGTTTCCTAACACATTTCACAGTACATGGATTCATGCTTATTCCCATGGAAACCATCAGGGCCACAGGCACTGCAGAATCACTTCCTTGTAGAAACATTTTTATAAGGCAGCCCCAGGATTTCAATCGTAGGAGCAGTAGGGCATTAGATGTTATTAGCACACAGTCAGGAGGTAGTGATAGGGTCGTAATAAGATTAACATCCAAAACTCTGCTAGCTACAAATGAGATGGAGTATTTCCCCCAGACTACTTAGTGCATTATTTCTCCTATTTCACAAATCGCACCGAATTCAAATCTTTTGAAGGCATTCAGTACTTCAGACAATCTTCACAAATTGCTAAAACCATTTCTTAATGAATTCAATACCTAACCATCATTTCAAGAATGAAATCTGATTAATATACTCCTTTACAGCACAACATATGGAAACTATAGAGAAGCAGCAAAGGCAGATACTGTTTCACTTTCCGCTCCATGCACCAGCGCCTTACTTCAGCATACAGCTGATAAGTATGTTCTGTGTATTAGTCAATCACCATCATTCAAATAGTCACAGTGCTCACTGAGCTGGCAGAGTATTTCTAAGTAAAAGGTTTTCTCTTCAATATCAACTTCTAGCAGCTTCTTATAAAAAAAGATTTAAAGATGACAGCCAAAAGCAGCAGCAGAAAATTTTATTTAACCACCTATTTTTTTATATCAGATTGTGCCAAAACTTATCATTTTGAAGTCGAAGAAAAACTGCAAGACAGTTACCCTTATCTATATGACCTTCAAAAATTAGTAAAATAAGGTAGAGCTAGATGGGGAGAAGGGAATGGTGTGGATGAGCTGAAACTGCTGATCTTTTTGAAAGACCCTACCCTGCAAAACAGAACTGGAATAAAAATACTACTTACGGGTGTGTCTAAAAATCACAACTTCCACATGCATTAAACAGATGCTTCCAAGAAACTAGTAAAATCCCTACTGGACACGGCTTCCATGTCATTTTAATAATTTACAACCTTCTGTGAAACAATTTTTTCCACATTCAAGCGCTGGTTATGTGCTAAGGGGCTACAACAAGAGACAGATCCTCCTAGTAACAGGTAGTGCAATCCAGAGAACCGAGCCTTGACTGAGACTCAGTTTTCCTTCTGACTTAAAGTATGAAATTGGGGAAAAGAGATGAAAGTCAGTTAGTTTGGCAAGATTCAGCTTCAGTATCTTTCAAATACAGATAAAACTTGCTTTTGTACCACCATCTGGACATGGCCAAGTGAAAGCCACTTCCCAAAGAGCTCTATTTCTAGTAACTGACACTGTGACAGTAAGATTAAAAACAGCCATTCTAATTTTATCACTTACAGCACCAACAGGTAAGCCTTTTAGATCCTTCCCAGAAAGTGATGATAGTTGCAGTAAATACTCTTATTTGTCATCTAAAGTTATAACAGCATTTAAAACAGATACTTTCTGCATTTCTAACAATGCAACAGTAAAAAATTAACCGGAGTCCTAAGTGGTCAACACTCAGCCCTCTGCTAATGAAGGATTTTGTCAATGAGTTTGCTTAGTTTCCTCAGATACACATTAAAAAAACTCCAAATACTGACAAGAAGTGACTTACACCTCCAACCACGATTATAAATACCAAAAAGAGCACTACACTTGCTTAATATGAATAGGTATACTGCATATTGCACTGACAGGATGTGCAGCAAATGGACTGTAAAGCAGGATATGATGTTTAAGCAGAACCAAGCCAGAGACTCACACACTCAAACATGCCAACCCTCATTTTTTCCAGTAAAAAACGTTTATACATATACAGCCTATGATTGCATGCATACAGCAAAATTCAAGTGCATCTTCAAACTTCAGCAAGTAAGCCTCTATATGGACTTTAAAATTAGACTAGCCAAAAAGAAATCAATTAAATGCTTATTTCAAATAAGTAGCCACATACAAGCCATTCAAGAATACCCCTACACTTACTCCTAAATAGTATTGTGTATGAATGCTACAAGACATCACCCAAGTTAGAGAAGTCATATTGTCTTTACTATGTGCTTTTAATATTAGATTACTAGGTAATCTTACAACAAATACTAACAGGAATACTGGTGAGACCCCACCTGGAGTAATGTGTCCAGTCTTGGAATCCCTATTACAAGAGGGATGTAGACATGCTGGAGTGTGTCCAAAAAAGGGCCACAAGAATGATCAGAGGGCTACAGCACCTCTGCTATGAGGGCAGACTGAAAGAGTTGGGGCTGATCAGTATAGAGAAGAGGAGGCTCCCCAGGTGACCTTATTGTGGCCTTCCAGTATCTGAAGGGGGCCCACAAAAAAGCTGGGGAGGGACTTTTGAGGCTATCAGGTAGTGACAGGACTAGGGGGAATGGAGCAAAGCTGGAGGTAGGGACATTCAGACTGGGTATGAGGAAGAAGTTCTTCACCATGAGAGTGGTGAGAGCCTGGAATGGGTTGCCCAGGGGGATCGTTGGGGCCACATCTCTGGAAGTGTTTAAGGCCAGCCTGATCTAGTGTAGGGTGTCCCCGCCAATGTCAGGGGAGTTGGAACTAGATGATCTTAGTGGTCCTTCCAACCCTGACTGATTCTATGATTCTACAAGCCTAAAAATTTCCAATTTACTAAATTAACATTTTATTTACTTTCCATTAAAATTATACCATTTCATTATGTGGTAACAAACTGCTAAGCATTATTTCTGAAGCATGTTACAGCGGGTATCACACCTCTGCAATCCTAACGCTGCCTGAAAACTAAAGGAAGCACATAAGAACATCATGGCCAGAAGTACACCCTCACTGAGCATGTATTTTGAGCACATGCCTAAATGCAGACAAATAACACACAAAGTAATCATACCAAAAAAATGCCTCTAGAAGAATTAATATCATGTACAGAAACAATAAGCTGAAAGTCCATCAACTTTTTTCAAAGATAAGGTTAAAAAAAGGAAGAAGTGCTCCTCTTTTTACAAGGCTGTTCATTTATTTAAAAGGTGGAACAAGAAGTCCTAAGACATAACAGGGCACAAAAGATCTTCATTTTATACATAAGGACCTTTCAATATCTGTATCTGCTGTTCTACCTGTAGCCTGCTGCTGTATCTTGTATGTGCTGCTGCTTCCCTGGATTACACCATGCTGCATGTCATCTGTAAAGGTCTATTTTTGTTACAATGAACTGGAAACAAAAGGAGAATATTTAACATGTTTCAGTGTGCAAGAGGGCATAATGCATTGTCTCAGCAACAAAGCCTCCCAACTCAAATTTAACACCTAAATAAGACACAGAGCTAATGCTTATTATCACATTTGTTTCTGACAACATTTTAATCATTAACATGCAATAAGTTATCTGAAAGATATTTGGTGGAAACACTCTTTTCCTTGGTATTAAGACAGTCAAATAAGCATCACGAGAGCACAATTCACTGCTTTCAGCAGTCACACATGCATAATTACAAGGCAAGACATTTGTTTGGTATGCACTGAACAGGAATATAAAACAATGAGAAGTTTAACTACTGATGACAGCAGTGTAGAGGGCAACACATTATTTCTCCTTGCACACTGAAAAGGAAAAAAGAAAAAAAAAAAGGCTGTTCTGAAATAACATTTTCCCCTTCAAGTCTTGAAGTATAATGCTGTTCAACACATTATAGCCACCTCCACATTTAGATTAACTCCTTTTGTCAGCACACTAGTTTCACGGCATGAAGTGATACCAGATGTTCTGGTTTTAAATGCCTCACTAGAGTATACTTACCCTGACATGTAGTAGATGCTGAGTGCACCAACACACTCTTACAAATCATTCAAAGTTTGTGCTCTATCAGCAAGTATACCTGATATTCATTGACAAAACACACTGAAATTTTAATCCTCAGGCCATGATGTGGGTATTTCACTAAGCCTGGAAAGTGTTACATTCCAAGAAGGTTCTTGCCCCTTCAACTTGTATTGCATAGCAATGCTCTCTTCTTAATGGAAGCAGAGCTTATGTGTCAGAAGTTCCTCTCTGAGTTAGATTCATGCAATTCATTATACCTGAAGATTAACAGAAGTATATATGTATCACTCAGCTAATACAAAATGTTTCTGTCTTCTCAAGGCACCCATGAACACAGCAAGCTAGTGTAAAATTCACACTACCACTTAGTGCCAGCATAACCTCATCTAAATTTTTAGCGAAACAGGGCAAGGAAAAGTCAAGGAGATTAAACTTCAACTTAAAATGTCATTGAATTCCTTTGGAGAACACACAAAACACAATGCAGCCTGCAGGACATTGCATTCTAAAATGCTGTTTCACAGCACTGAAACATCAAGAAACTGTACAGAGAATAGCAGACGGACCACACAACCTGGGCATTCTTGTGAAATCCTCAAAAAGGGTAAAGGAGAAGGGAAGGAAGCACAGAAGAGCTAGGAAAAGTACAATGTTCACAACTTAAGAAATATCAAAAGATTTTTAGCCAGTTCAATAGAGTCTTCATTATTATTACCAATTACTCCAACACTAAGGAAATGGATCGTTCTCTTTCCAAGTATGCTCGAAGTTGTAATTTTAAAAAGTACTTAAGCAAACATTTGTAAGATGAGCCTCAAAAATCAATTCTCAATAAAGAGGGTACTTTATTTCCCTTGCAATGATCAAACACATCATCCTAAAGAGCTCCTCACCCAAGAAGATAGCTAAGCTTTCCTTATTAATAGCTGGGAATACAATTCTATCTATCACATGCTGGTAAACGGCTGGAAATAAGAAAATAAGGCACAAGCAACTCAGCTTAAATGCTAGAATTACAAGTAGAGTAACTAGTGAACAACAATAATGTTAGGGTGGTTTTAAAAGGCAGACTCATATGTTTTTATGTATGCTTGGAAAAAAAGAATAAAATAAAAAATTTAAAACCTGCACCCACCACAAATGAGAATACAAACCATTAGGCACACTACTATCATCACCAAATCAGAGATGATGTAATGAAGCTCAAAGTAACCATCTCTGATTAAATCAGTCCCAGAATCACAGAAAGTCAGTAGCTGGAAAGGACCTCAAAAGATCATCTAGTCCAACCACCCTGCCAGAGCAGGATCACCTATACCAGATCACACATCTGACACAAAAGAAATACCTGCACTATGGCCACACTGGTGCAAATACGAATGCAGATAAAGCCTACAACTTCTGCCCGTCTCTCAACATATTTATATTCTAGCCAATGTGTGTTTGTATTTTATATAAACAAAATGACTCAGATATCCAAAAGCTTAGATTAAGCTCTCTGCAAGCTTTAAGAAACACATCTAAATATATTTTTCAAAGACTCCCAGAATTAATAATCATAGAATGGTTTAGGTTGGAAGGGACCTCAAAGATCATCCTGTTCCAACTCCCCACCATAGGCAGGGACACCTCCCACTAGATCAGGTCACTCAAGATCTCATCCAGCCTGGCCTTGAACACCTCCAGGGAGGGAGCAGCCACAACCTCCCCAGGCAACCTGTTTCAGTGTCTTGCAACCCTCACTGTGAAGAACTTTCTCCTAACACTCCGTTTAAATCTCCCCTCTGCCAGTTTGAACCCATTACCCCTTGTCCTATCATTATAAGACCTTGTGGACAGTCCCTCTCCAGCCTTCCTGTAGGCCCCTTTCAGATACTGGAAGGTTGCTATAAGGTCTCCTCAAAGCCTTCTCTTCTCCAGCCTGAAAAGTCCCAACTCCCTCAGCCTGTCCTCATAAGCTTGAACATGTATTACCTGGCAGCATTAACATGGCATCTAACCTTCATCTTAAAAATTGATGACTTAAAGATTCAGGTATGTCTCAGCCATGAAGGCTCCTCTTGAAAGCTCCAGCAATCTTTATCAGCTACAGAATGGCAATTTGCTATTGGTCTTAAGGCTGTCCACATTAGCAGCTATGCAGATAAAGGAAGAGAAACCTACAGTTATTTTGAGAAGTCTACATAACTTTTGCTACTTTCTACAACATGCAAAATTTCTACACGGTGAGTAGAAGTGTAAAGAGAACTCACATGTGGTGGTTCTAGTAGAAGAGGAAACATTCCCACTAATGGCACAAAAAACAATGCACTTGTTCAAGCTTTAGCACCTCAATGTCTTTCTTCTAGTAAGGACCCCAAAACTGAACCCAGTATTTATCATGCAACCTCACCAGTGCCAAGCACAGGGGCACAATAACTTCCCTAGTTCTGCTGGCCACACTATTTCTAATACAAGCCAGGATGCTGTTGGCCTTCTTGGCCACCTGGGCACACCAATAGCTCACGTTCAGCTGGCTGTCATGAGCTGGACACTTCCAGGTCCTTTTCCACCAGGTATCCTTCCAGCCACTCTTCCTCAAGCCTGTAGTGCTGCATGGAATGGTTGTGATCCAAGTGCACCTATTCTTGTTGAACTTCCTACTACTGGCCTCAGCCCATCAGGTCCTCAGCCTGTACAGATCCTTCTGCAAAGTCAAGCAGATCAACACTACTGCCCCATTCAGTGTCATATGCATGTATTTATGGGTCCAGTTACATTTTTATGCAAGAGTAATGCATATGAAAATCTTCCTCTGTCAACACTGTGTTCTCCAAAAGTATTATTGAATTTATGTTCATATTGAGGAAATTATATTCAAGAAGTTAGGATTCTAAACAGAAAATTAAAAAAAAAAAACCCACAATTACATTAACATTTAAGAATTTAACTAGATGAAGAATTCTTTTCCCTTACTTTTACTCTCCTTCCTAGAATATCCTCATGTAGAGGATTTGGAAGGAAGGAAACAGCTTTCCAGTAACAACATACTTCCTTGTGACTACCCTGATCAGTTCCTGAAAGAGAGCACTTCAAAGACCTCTTCAACATCAATGGCTCTGATATCATATTCAACCAGTGTCTTCTTCTGTGTTGTAAAAGAAAGTAGACAGAGTCAAATTTATTTGACATTGCAGTCAAGCTGGATGAAGAACACTACCCACTTTTGCTTACCATGTCTCACATTCCTAATTCAGAACTGCCACTGTAACTGTATGCATGCATAACCTGTCTGCTACAAATCTGTCAGCAAATAACCACAAAACAGAATTAGGTTCAAGCTACTGAAACCAGAATACAACAAAAGTGGGGCAGAATCACCTTCCCCCCAGCCCACAGGTCACACTTCTTTTAATATAGCCCAGGAAATGGTTGAATGTCCACGAGAAGACATTGACAGCTCATGTCCCAGTCTTCATCCATGAGCATCCCCAAGCCCTTCTCCATAAGACCATCTTCAACTCCTTCATCTCCAAGCCTGTACTGACACCAAGGATTGCCCAGACCCAGAGTACCTTGCACCTGGCTTTGCTGAACTTCTTCAGGTTCACAGTCATGACTGGATACTGTCACTAATAAATGTCAAGTAGGCTCCACAGCTTGCCCCCAAAAATGATAATCTTCCTTCTTGTTAGTGGTATACTCCCTCACGCTTCAGCGGTATAGTGTTCTTGTGACACTTGGGAAAGGCAATGAAAAAACAACAAACATCCTTATGCAGTTTAAGTAACTATTTTTCTTATATTTCATGACGTTGTTAGTAATACCAATTGCATGAGACATGAATGGACAGGAAACATTCATCACTAAAGCCAAGAACCAATTTCAGCAGACACTCTTCTGCTTTAGGTCTGCTAGGAACAACTCAAAACTTGGGTGGCTTCACTCTCTAAACCACTTCAATCCATCATTTTCTTTTATTTCTTATTAGCAAAAGATGATAGGTCCTAACAGGAAAAGTAAAAAGCACAATGGATGAAGGGAAATCGAACCACGATTGTCACTCCTTACATCTGTGTAGTTTTCAACTCTCTAAGGTATGAAGAATGGAACAGAAAACCTAAACACCAGCATAGCCGAAATCAGAACAGGAGTATTTAAAAGCAATTAACTCCTGCCCTGTCCCGGCCTTGGCTTCTCCAGGGCAGCGTCGTTCCCCTCGGCGGGGAGGGACGCGCAGACGACGTCTGGCTGCAGATCGGGAAGCTCGGGAGGATGAAAACGCTCCCACCCTTCGGGGCGACACCATGACCCCGGTCCCGGGACGGACGCCGTGACTCGGCCACGACACCGCCCCACAGACGGGGCCAGTCTCGCCGGCAGCTCCACGCGGCCGCGGCCTCCCCGCCCTCCCCCTCGCCAGGGGTGGCCCCCCCAGCCCCTCCGCTCACCAGCCCATCGATCTGCACTTGCTTGACGGCTGAGTCGCCTGTGGCAGCGGCCTTGCCTTTGCCTTTCGAGGCGCCAAAGCCGCTGCCGGCAGACCCGGAGCCTTCCTTGCGCGACGCCATCTTTCCCCTCGCAGCGGCCGGAAAGAGAAAAATGAAACACCGGAAGCGACGGCGAGGCGGCGGCGGCGGCGCACAGCGAAAAGGGCTCCGGCACCCCGGGCGGAAACACGAGGGGAGGCGCAGGTGCCGGTCCGCCGCGGGGGTGCTGCCAAGGGATTGCTGCGCGGCCTCCCTGTGCGACAGCTCGGCCCTCGCTGCGCCTGGCCAGCCGGCACACGCAGCCGGCTGTACCTCGAGCAACAGGAACCCTGTGCCTCTCGCCGGGCGCCGGTGGCTGTCCCACCTCACCCCCGAGCTGCGGCGGGAGAGGAGCACTTCTCTGCCCTGCCGTCCTCATGCCTGCTGGCGCCTGGGAAAACTTCTTCTGATAGCCTGGGAATTTCAGGCCGTGACTTTCCATGGCTTCCACAGGCGATTCCGATGCTAGCGGTCATACAGTCAGAACACTGGGCTGGACTTGCCCAGTGGGCTGTAGTGAGGGTGCTCTAGCAAGGCTGCAGACAGCATCTGCAATAGAAAACGATACTACGATGGTGTTCAGTGTATGGACTGCTGGAGATTCGTGGGCTACTGCAGAGATGCAGTTGAAAGGTATTTAAGTAGAAAAAATAGGCGTTAGGTCAGTAAATGCACAGTCCTTTACCACTGTCCAGTTCTTAGGGGGATCTGGAAGAGAATGAAGCATCTGGGATAATACAAATTTGATAGCTTAGTCTTGCCTATCAATTTTGGAACAAATTCAATGTAATTTTAAAAGGGGAGGGGGGACACACATATCAAAACAAATCCAAAATAAAGGGAAAAAAAAAAAAACACTCAAACCAACAAGTAGCTACAGCACAGAACAGCATAGAGTCATAGAATCAGTCAGGGTTAGAAGGGACCACAAGGATCATCTAGTTCCAACCCCCCTGCCATGCCCAGGGACACCCTACCCTAGATTAGGCTACCCACAGCCTCATCCAGCCTGGCCTTAAACACCTCCAGGGATGTGGCCCCAATTGCCTCCCTGGGCAACCCATTCCAGGCTCTCACCACTCTCACGCTGAAGAACTTCCTCCTCACATCCAATCTGAATCTCCTCACCTCCAGCTTTGCTCCATTCCCCCTAGTCCTGTCACTACCTGAGAGCCTCAAAAGTCCCTCCCCAGCTTTCCTGTAGGCCCCCTTCAGATACTGGAAGGCCACAAGAAGGTCACCTGGGAGCCTCCTCTAAACTGAACAGCCCCAACTCTTTCAGTTTGTCCTCATAGCAGAGGTGCTGCAGCCCCCTGATCATCCTTGTGGCCCTTCTCTGGACACGCTCCAGCATGTCCATATCCCTCTTGGAATAGGGGTTCCAAAACTGGATGCAGTACTCCAGGTGGGGTCTCACCAGGGTGGAGTAGAAGAGGAAAATCACCTCCCTCGACCTGCTGGCCACACTTCTGAGGCATCCCAGGATCTGCTTGTCTTTCTGGGCTGCAAGTGCACATTGCTACCTCATGCTGAGCTTCTCCTCCACCAGCACCCCCAAGTACCTCTCCAGCCAGTCACTGCCCAGCCTGGATTTGTGCTTGGGATTGCCTCGACCCAGATGCAGGACCTTGCACTTGGCTTTGTTGAACCTCATCAGGTTGTCTTGTGCTTACCTCTCCAGCCTGTCCAGGTCTCTCTGGATGCCATCCCTGCCCTCCAGCCTGTCTGCTGCACCACACAGCTTGGTGTCATCAGCAAACTTGCTAAGGGTGCACTCAATGCCTTTGGCCATGTCGCCCACAAAGATGTTGACCAAGACTGGTCTCAGGACTGATCCCTGAGGGACTCCACTTGTCACTGGTCTCCACTTGGACATGGACCTATTGACAGCCACTCTTTGGGTGAGGCCTGGTCACAGACATTGCTGTGGGCACCCAAAGCAGCTCTAGCTGAGGGACTGGCATAGGACTTCTGTTACTGAGTGCACTGCCAGAATAATTCAGTCAATTTGATTAATTATGATTAACATGAAAATTAAACATGAATATCAACTTCCTACTTTACAGCACTCATCAGATCACTGGAGGCAAGAGACCAGTGCAAATACTGAGTTCTTGAATAGAAGGCCATAAAAAAGGACATTAAACTAAAACAATTTTAGCACCATTGCCCAAGCTAGTCAGGAAACCCACAAAACAGAAGTCTTCCATCACAAAATACTTTATAAATTTCAAGTAGCACTCAAACTTTTTTTTTTTTTTTTTTAATGATAACTCTAAATCAAAACACAGCTGGAATCAAGTGAAACTTTTATTCTACAGTCATGCATAAGCAAAACCTTGCAATAATTCAGGTGCTCCACTGTATCAGTGGTATGAGCAGGACTAGTGTTGCTAAATGGAAATTATCTCGTATATGGTTCAAAGATCAAATCCCTTTCACAGTGTCAGACTAAGGCCTGAAAATCAGCTTGAATTACATATGTGTACTGTGCTGGTTTGAACTAATTGGAGGGTTTTAATGAGAAATTAGGTTATAGGCTGAGAAAGAAAAACATTTGTGGTGTCTCCTTCACTCACAGGTTTACTGTTCAGTTTTTCCAAGTAAATGTTATTAGAATCATAGAATCAGTCAAGGTTGGAAGGGACCACAAGGATCATCTAGTTCCAACCCCTCTGCCATGGGCAGGGATACCCTAGCCTAGATCAGGCTGGACACAGCCTCATCCGGCCTGGTCTTAAACACCTTCATGGATGTGGCCACAACCACCCCCCTGGGCAACCTGTTCCAGGGCCTCACCATTCTCATGCTGAAGATCTTCCTCCTCACATCCAGGCTGAATCTCCCCAGCTCCAGCTTTGCTCCATTACCCCTAGTCCTGTCACTACCTGAGAGCCTAAAAAGTCCCTCCCCAGCTTTTCTGTAGGCCCCCTTCAGATCCTGGAAGGCCACTGTCCCGGCATAGAATGACGGATCACCCCAGAAATTAATCCAATTCCTGGGCTCTCTCCTCCCTCTACTGTTAAAAGGTTTGGTAGGGGGTGAAGGGTGGGGCATCCCAGGTGGCCTTGGGACTCAGGGTGGGAACCTCGAGATGCCCATATACGTCGAACCTCAAATCAATTGGCCGGCCGGGAAATGTTGGACGCCTGATGGACAGCTTCGTTCGCCCTGCAGGGTACTTAAACGGGTCAGCAGCCATTTTTCTTCTCTCTTCTTCCCGCTCTCCTCGTTCACCGCCACCCACGCAGCAACTGGGAGAAGCCCCAGCCACGTGCACGGCAGCAGGCAGCAGGCA
>VWZI01005118.1:47086-67177 GCA_013396835.1 Psilopogon haemacephalus
GCTCTCTGTTTTCCCCTGTCCTGGTTGTTAAACGTTTATACCTGACGTTTAAGCCGTATTCGTGTTTTTTCTGCCGACCGAAACCCAAAGAACCGGCGAGGAGGGCATCGTTCCCCCTCTCGTCCCACGGGATATTGCGTTTGATTAGCTCATCCCGTGACAGCCACAATAAAAAAGTTTTAAAAGGTCTTACTGATAAATCATAGGATCATAGAATCATAGAATGGTTTAGGTTGGAAGGGACCTCAAAGATCATCCAGTTCCAACCCCCTGCCATAGGGAGGGACACCTCCCACTAGAACAGGTAGCTTAAGGTCTCATCCAACCTGGCCTTCAACACCTCCGGGGAGGGAGCAGCCACAACCTCCCTGGGCAACCTGTTCTAGTGTCTCTCCACGCTCACTGGAAAAAACTTCCTCCTAACATCCCATTTAAATCTTCCCTCTGCCAGTTTAAACCCATTACCTCTCTTTCTGTCATTACAAGATCTTGTGAATACTCCCTCCCCAACCTTCTTTTAGGCCCCTTTCAGATATTGGAAGGCTACTATAACGTCTCCTTAAAGCCTACAGTAGCACTCCACACCTACTTTCTTCAGATATTACTGATTCCATCACCAGATGCAAGTCACTTAGGTCAGGCCCTTTCTATACTTGTCTACAGCATCTGCAGGATTCTTTTGCTGATAAATAACAGTCTTTGGTGTCAGATATTCCAGTGCTTAATATGACCTCGCACAGCAAAGTTCAGTGTGAAAATGTAGTATCAGGCTACATAACTGCATGGACATTTTATGCCAACAAATATTTAAGTACTGTTATTTCTTAGGAGGCTAATTGTGACTTCAGAAGTTATTGGTACTAATACTGAAGTCGATTCCACATTTTTTTTTTCTAATTTTCTTCAAGAGAATCAAAGTGAAGAAATTGGTGTTATTGGATTTTTTTTTATTTGAAATAGGAAGTGGGAAGTAATAAGGTGCAGAATTGATAGAAAAACAGTAAAGGTGGGAGCTGCAGCAGCATAAAAACCCCCAGGGACAAACATGAAATGCAATAAAGGAGCTACAGAACCAGAATGTGAGCTCTGAAAATTCAATTCCTTTTCTGTAAGAATGGAGGTTTCAGAGGCCAACATGTTCGCAGCCATGCTCTTAGACAGGCAACCTTTTAGCATTTCCTTGACTAAATGTAAAAGCATTATATTAAAAAAAAAAAAAAAGAAAAAGGAGGAGCTATCCTGGACAGTAGCATAATAAGATATTTCTGCACATGAAGGAAATATTTAATAAGACAATCTCTTCTCTTAGGGAAGCTGTTGGGTTTTTTTTCCCCCCGCTCATTTTTTCCCTCTGCTTTCTTTAATAGCTGTTTTCTATTAAACATTTTTAGCTACCCTATATTCTTATCCACTCTTTTTACATTACAGATGTTCATAGCTATCTTTTTTAATTGCTAATGTATCTCTTAGCACAGCAGCTCAAAACATTTAGCACACAGCTAACAGAAAGGGGGGAAAAACCATAGGAATTAACAGTAAAGTTATCTAATTGAAAACACAGTTGATGAAAGAGACTGAGACATTTTAAGTGCTAATTTTGTGCTGTAAAACAAATGAAAGTTATTTACACAAAGGTATTAGGTGTGTCTGAGCAACACCAGACTCTTGTTTTAGTATCAAGTTAGAAAATTATGTAAGCATAAAGAATAAATATAATTTATCATCACAATATAAAGATACCACTTCTGTGTTCTCAAGTAACTGATTTCTCCCTGAAATCCCTAAGAGTGAGAAGATAGGTACAGCATCTCAGGCAATTGAAACTGTTTTCAGGCCAAAACAAACCAATGTTTTGGCCAGAAAGCTAATTTCTTGACTGAGATAGGCTTCCTGTATAATTTCTCTCTTGATATCAGTTTGTTCTGCCTTACCTTCATAATCGACTAATGCACCTTCTGATTCTCGACGGCACACAAGCTATGACACGATGAAGGGAGCAGCCTTCTCTGAGGAGAACAGTAACTGAGGAAACAAATGGAAATAAGCATCCCAAAAATCCAAAATGCCTTATGTCTTTCAGGTTCCAAAGTAAAACCATGTAGTTGTTTAAAAGACCTGATGTATTTACTTTCTGACAGAAAAACTGGAAGGACAAGAAGGATGTTACACTTAAAATGAAGGAGTGGATACTTTCATAGGCATAATATGAGACACTTGTGATGGTTTAGCAGTTACCTGCACCCCCACCTTTTGATATAAACCCCAGCTAGGACTCAGAACACTGGAAGTTGATAAATGAAGCTTTATATTTACAGCAATGCACAATATACAAGCAGATATTTACAATGTATAACAGATATTTACAGATATATACAGTGAAAAAGGTAATACAGAAACACCACAGCCCTCCCAGAGACCAAAATCCCCAAGAGGGGTAACCAACCACCCCTACCACCTCTCCCCGCTTCCCCAATCTTATCTCACCACCTGGTGATGCTGCAAATAAGCGGAGGTAGATCAGCCAGGGGGCTTAGTAGTAGGAAAGAAGTTAGTAGAATTATTGAAAACTAGCTACCAAGGCAGACACAAAGAACCATGCAAATAGAAGCAGCCGCAGCCAGAGAGGTCTGAAACCGTCTGCACTATCTATGTTTGAGATACACTCTTAAAACAATTGTTTTTTTCTTTCTCAGTAAAGCCCTGGGTGAAGTGACATCCTTTGTTTTCCTCCCTCAGCCAACAGTCTAATTTCTCACTTAAATTCTCCAATCAGAGTGCTGGAGCACCTTGCCTGTGGGGACAGTTTGAGAGAGCTGGGGCTATTCAGCCTGGAGGAAACAATCACAGAATCATAGAATCATAAAATTGTTTAGGTTGGAAGGGACCTCAAAGATCATCCAGTTCCAAACCCCCACCATAGGCAGAGAGACCTCCCACTAGAACAGGTTGCGCAAGGCCTCATCCAACCTGGCCTTGAACACCTCCAGGGAGGGAGCAGCCACAACCTCCCTGGGCAACCTGTTCCAGTGCCTCGCCACCCTCACTGTGAAGAACTTCCTCCTAACATCCTGTTTAAATCTCCCCTCTGCCAGTTTAAATCCATTACCCCTCATCCTGTCATTACAAGACCTTGTCAATAGTCCCTCTCCAGCCCTCCTGTAGTCCCCCTGCAGATATTGGAAGGCTACTTTAAGGTCTCCTCGAAGCCTTCTCCAGGCTGAAAAGCCTCAACTCTCTCAGCCTGTCCTTACAGCAGAGCTGCTGCAGCCCTCTGAGCATCTTTGTGGCTCTCCTCTGGACTCTCTCCAACAGTTCCATGTCCTTCTTGTGTTGGGGGCTCCAGAACTGTACACAGTTCTGCAGGTGGGGTCTGAGAGGAGAGTATAGGGGGAGAATCACCTCCCTTGCCTGCTGGTTGCAGGGAGACCTTTGAGCAGCCTTCCAGTATGTGAAAGGGACCTGCAAGAAAGCCTACAAGAAAACTTTAAGCTTCAGGAAGGTTGACTCACATTAGATATTAGGAAGAAATTCTTTACACTGATGGGGGTGTGACACTGAAACTTCTCTGTACTGCTGTGTGCTGGTTTAGCAGTTACCTACCCCCCCACCTTTTGATATAAACCCCGGCTAGGACTCAGAACACTGGAAGTTGATAAATGAAGCTTTATATTTACAGCAATGCATGATATACAAGCAAATATTTGCAATGTATTACAGATATTTACAGATATATACAGTGAAAAGGTAATATAGAAACACTACAGCCCTCTCAGAAATCAAAATTCCCAAGATGGGTAACCAACCACCCCTACCACCTTTCCCTCCTTCCCCAATCTTACATCACCACCTGTTGATGCTGCAGATAGGCAGAGGTAGCTCGGCCAGGGGGATTAGTAGTGGGAAAGATGTTAATAAAATTATTAAAAATCAGCTACAGAAGACAAAGACAAAGGAACCATGCAAGAGAAGCAGCCACAGCCCAGAGTGGCCTGAATCCATCTGCACTATGTATATTTGGGTTACAATACTTAAAACAATTTTTTTTTCTTTCTCAGTAAATCTCTGGGTGAAGTGACATCCTGTGTTTTCCTCTCTCAGCCAATAGTCTAATTTCTCACTCAGATTCTCCAATTAGTTCAAAGCAGCACATGCTGGAATATCCTCATATACATTAACATTTAAATTTTATTAAAGATACTTTAAAAGAATTGCATAGAAGCTAAATAAAATTAGCATAATGGTACTGCAAATAGGTTTTTCATACAATTACTGCTTTCTTCTGCACAGTGAAGGAGAAATCTGCGTTGTTTTGCCTGCTAGCCAGCCTTCTGAACGTATTTTAACCACACCAATCACGTTACAGCTTGTCTGTGATGATCCTATTTACCAGGAAAGGGTATCTCATCACAACAGTTATTTAACACTCCACTCTGGGTTATATCTTACTTTGCACTTAGCTCAAAATGATGACTAGTTCGAGCTCTTATTTACTTGTTTCTCCTTTTTATCTCCACTTGGCAACAGCAGCTGTTATCACTGCAGATTCCGCATCCTGGCATAATGGGATGGGGAAAGTGTTCTAAGAATAAGACAAAATTGCCTGTGTTCCCCCTCAAAACAAACAAAGAAAGAGGGGGGAGGGGAAGGAAAGATAAAAATAAGAAAATAAAAAGCTACTTGACAAAAACCAAAAAAGTAAATTGACTTCTAGGGTTTTCCTCTGAAAACTCACTGAGTGTTTTAAGCTATTTTTTCCAAATTATGAAACTATGCAGTTAGAAGAACTGGGATAACCCACCAGTACAGTAACACCTCGCCCACAGGAATGGATAAAAAGCAGTGAATTAAATAGTGTCCACCTATGTCCAAGATACTCATGAGCACATGCAGCTGTCCCCTAAGACAGACTACTCTAACAATTGTAGATTCATAGAATTATTTTGGTTGGAAGAAACCTTTGAAGTCATCAAGTCCCATGGTCTTTTTTCTGCTCTAGAAGTCCCTTTCTTATTCTCAGAATGCTTCTCACATGTCACTTTCAGAGTGAAACTCCTTGTAAGAAGAAGGTCCCTCTACGTTGCCAGCATCTCTTTTGGGTTGACCATGGCCAACAGCCTAACACCCACCTAGCCTCTCACTAGGTGAGGTGTTAGGCTCACCTAGGATAGGGTGAGATAGGGATAGGGAGAAAACAGGAGGAAGGCAAGAAGATTTATGAATTAAGTTTCAGCAATGATGGGACAAACAAGACCCATTAATTGCCATTGTCTTCTCTCCTTTGTTAGAAAGTGGGTGGGGGAGAGGGAGGGAAGTGTTTGGGAGAAGATGTATCAGGGACTCTTGGGTCTCTCCAGTAGGTGAAGTTTTCCCAAGTACATGCTATTACTCTTCCATTAGCTATAGTCATACCCAGTAGTGCTGCCTGCCATGCACAGGTAATTCTACACACCAACTACAGCTTCAGAAAGAAGCATTGTGTATATAAATCTTGTGTAATTCAGGGGGTTCAGCCATTTGTGTTCTGCTGATCCCAGCATTTCAAGTCTAAAGGAAAAGAAACATTCCCTGGCATATCAGCTCCATGTTAAGAAAGTTCTCACAGATAAATACAGTAGCACTCTAAACCTACTTTGTTCAGATATTACTGATCCCATCACCAGATGCAAGTCACTTAAGTCAGGCCCTTTCTATACTTGTCTACAGCATCTGCAGGATTCTTTTGCTGATAAATAACAGTCTTCAGTGTCAGATATTCCAGTCCAACTGAAATATTTTGCCCACAGGAATAAAGACCAGTGAATTAACTACCTGAAGGGAAGCTGTAGCCAGGTGGGGGTTGGTCTCTTCTCCCAGACAACCAGCAACCGAATGAGGGGACACAGTCTCACGTTGTGCTGGGGGAGATATAGCCTGGATATTAGGAAGAAGTTCTTGCCAGAGAGAGTGATTGGCATTGGAATGGGCTGCCCAGGGAGGTGGTGGAGTCACCATCCCTGGAGGTGTTCAAGGAAAGACTGGATGGAGCACTTAATGCCATTGGATAGGGCTGGATGATATGTTGGACTGGATGATCTTGGAGGTCTCTTCTGACCTGGCTTATTCCATTCTATTCTATTAATAAGATACTCACGAGCACATGCAGCTGTCCCCTAAGACAGACTACTGTAATAATCATAGATTCATAGAATTATTTTGGTTGGAAGAAGCATTTAAGATCATCAAGTCCAACCATTAACCTAACAGTGACAGATAACCATTATACCATGTCTCTCACTGCCACATCTACAGGGCTTTTAAATACCTCCAGGGATGGTGACTCCACTGCTTCCCTGGGAAGGCTCTTCCAGGGCATGACAACCCTCTATAAGTGTTTCCTAATATCCAACCAAACCACTCCTGGTGCAACTTTAGGCCATTTCCTCTTGTCCTGTTGCTTGTTACTTGGGAGAAGAGCCTGACATTTATCTCTTTCCAACCTCCTTTCAGGTAGTTGTAGAGTGAGAAGGTCTCCAGGCTAAATAACCCCAGTTCCTATAGAAACTCCTCATGAGACTGGTGCTCCAGACCCATCATCAGTTTTGATGCTCCTCTTTGGACCTGCTCCAGCAACTCAATGCCCTTCTTATAATGGGGGGCCCCAAAACGGGCACAGTATTCAAGGTAGGACCTCACAATTGCCAAGTACACTGATACTCCTTTCAGATCTGATACTCAGATCCTATGGAAAATAATCACTTTGTTATTTTCCCCCACACTTTTCATCCTTTTAAGTACTTTAAAGCATCTTCCCATGTAAACATTTTACTTTCTGGAACAGCAATTAAATGCATTATCTTTTCACTTTTCTCTTTTAACACTAGCTAACCTCCTTGGAAGCAGGTGTTGCCCATGTCTGTTCACAAGCAGAGAGACCAGTATGACAGCTGGGCATTTGCTTAAATGACCCCGGAGCAGTCAGACTGATTACAGCTATCTGGCAGGTACCTGCAGGTTTTTTTGCTTGCAGTTGTCTCTGGCAGAAAGATGCTTTCAGCTGTACCTGCATAGCAGAGAAGCTGTCTCCAATTACCATTTTGGTGGTGCCTGCCTAAAATACAGACATTCATTTCAGTTTAACTGCTGGTTGTTTGATGTGCTCATCATTTCAGCTGGACAGGGTGAGGTTTGGACAATCCAGGTTTTTGAAAGCTGTTTCCCCAGACTACACTGAAATTTGATTTTCTGTTTGTCGTGGGGGGGGACACAGTACTATAATGTTTATTACATATGTGATTCTCCCCCTTTACTCTTCTCTCAGACCCTACCTGCAGTACTGTGTGCAATTCTGGAGCCCCCAACACAAGAAGGACATGGAACTGTTGGAGCCAGTTCACAGGAGGCCACGAAGATGCTCAGAGGGCTGGAGCAGCTCTGCTATGAGGACAGGCTACAAGAGTTGGGGCTTTTCAGCCTGGAAAAGAGAAGGCTTTGAGGAGACCTTATGGTAGTCTTCCAGTATCTGAAGGGGGCCTACAGGAGGGCAAGGGAGGGACTGTTCACAAGGTCTTGTAATGACAGGACCAGGGGTAATGGGATTAAACTGGCAGAGGAGAGATTTAGGCAGGATGTTAGGAGGAAGTTCTTCACAGTGAGGGTGGCGAGGCACTGGCACAGGTTGCCCAGGGAGGTTGTGGCTGCTCCCTCCCTGGAGCTGTTCAAGGCCAGGCTGGATGAGTCCTTGAGCAACCTGTTCTAGTGGGAGGTGTCCCTGCCTATGGCAGGGGCTTGGAAGGGGGGATGATTTTTGAGGTCTCTTCCAACCTAACCCATTCTATGATTCAATTTTGAGCAGAGCGCTTATGCTGACGCTTAGCACAGGCACATAATGTAAGCCAGCCTGGTCTAGAGCAGGATGTCCCTGCCCATAGCAGGGGCGTTGGAACTAGATGACCCTTCTGGTCCCTTCCACCCTTGACTGATCCTATGATTCTGTAATTCTAAGGTGTATAGGCAGTGAACAGAACACAGCTGATGCCAGATGGAGAACAAGAGTTTAGGGAAGGCACTGAATGATTTATATATACAGGTAGTTTGGGCCCAGGAAAGCAAATCTAACCTTAAAAAAAAAGGCATCTATAGTACTAATAATAATTTTAATATGTTTCACAGAAAGGAGAAGGCTCCGAGATTACTTTATTGTAGCCTTTAAGTATCTTAAGGGGGCTAAAAAAAGGCATCTACAGTACTAAGATGTGGACCAAACCTTCTGGAGGGAAATATATGCCAATCCATAATTAGACTACAGTCTCTGGGTCAGTAGTTCTAAACTAATCATTCTAGTGCATTAGAATAAAAGGCAATCTGCGTTTATTTATGATCTCGGCAAAGGGCAGGAGCTGGCACAGCACCAGAGAAGGCAGTGAAGCTGCCTGCAGGCGGTCTGAGTGTCGCAGGGCGGGCAGGCACAGGGCAGCTCCCTCGGGCCGGGCCGGGCCGTACGGCAGCTCCCTCGGGCCGGGCCGGGCGGTACGGCAGCCTGGCCGCCCAAGCACGGGGGAGCCAGGCGCAGGCCGTGCCTGCCACTCTCCGCAGCGCGATGGCAACCGCAGGCCTCGCCAAGCCACACACAGGACCCCTGCACCCATGCCGCTCGCCCCAGCGCCGGCTTTCCCATAGCCCTGCGCCGCGGAAGGCGGTGGAAAGGCCAAGCCGGCCCCGCCCCGCTCCCCGGCAGGGCCCGGCGCAGCTTCCGGGCGTGCGGCGGCGGAGCCATGAAGGTGCGGCGGCAGAAACACGCCAAGAAGATCATGGGCTTCTACAAGAACAACTTCCACTTCTGCCAGCCCTTCCAGGTGCTGCTGGATGGCACCTTCTGCCAGGCCGCGCTCCGCAACAAGATCCAGATCCGGGAGCAGCTGCCCGGGTACCTCGGCGGCATCACGCAGCTCTGCACCACCCGGTGAGGCTCTGCCGCATGGAGAGAGCGGGGGGCGGGCAGCGGGCGGGCGGCTGCCGAGCCGCGCATGCCCGGCGGCCCTGCGGCCAGGCGAGGCGCGCATGCGGGAGAGTTGCCGTGAGGGTCGTGGGTCTTCGGCGTGGGGATTTTGGGGCTCTAGGCTGGCTTGTCTGTGTGGCGAGGGCGGTAGCTGTAGTGAGGAAGCAGCCCTGTGGGCCGCAGTTACCGTGCTGGAGAACAGGAGCTTCTTTTCAGTGCCATTCGCCTTGCCGAAGATAGCAGAAACTGGCGAGGCATCGATGAAGTGGGGCGAGAAGTAATACCCCTGTACCGAGGGGTGCTTGGGCGAACTTTGTCCCGCTCTCAGTAGAGAGAAAACAACGGAGGCAAACTCGGATCTCTTGGACAAGAAAGGAATTTCTGCNGAGGGATGCAGCCACAACCTCCCTGGGCAACCCATTCCAGTGCCTCGACACCCTCACTGTGAAGTTGCCTTGAAGTTGCCTTTGTTTTCACTTTGTATATTGTCTGTGATAAAAGTGACCCCCACGTGTGCTCCTGAAGTGACACAACAGCCAGCTGCCCGGCCTGAAGGCAAGTACTGAAGATACCAGGAAGATGTATAAGGTCTCTTCCAAATTAAACCATTCTATGACTCTATGTATACCCAAGTCTGAAAAAATTAAGACACTGAGCCGCTGTGCAAAGCATACAAAACTGGCCCATGCCTCTAGACAATAGAAAGGGCCAAGTGATGACCTTAGCTGCAAAAAGTTTTGCAAATCCCTTTGATCCAACATATATTCCAGTTGTGTTTAAGTGTCACGTCTTGCTTCCTTCTTTCAGCAATACCTGTTGGTCTTTTTGACCTATTTTTGCTTTGGGTGGCTTAATGGACTTGTGTTCCCTGCTGTCAGAATGCTAAGTTGGTGAGGCAGCACCTCAGTGACATGACCAGAGTCACCCTGAGGAAGTGAACTGGCTTCTGGCAGAGTCTTCAAAAACAACTGGCTCAAGTCTCCCCAGGGATTGTCCTCAAAGGCTAAACTTTCTTCTCAGGGAATAAAAACAGATGATGCCATGTCCCTGAAGCTGTACTTCAAGGCCATGTATTCGTACCACTGCCTGCATTTAATTCTAAGAGTAAGTGGCTGGAGTAAGTTAAGCTTCATCTCCTGTTCACTTCTGAGTATCCAAGCTAGCATTCTCATAGACTACTACTAAGTTGTCTGGTGTGGACATCTGCTCTGGGTGCAGCTGAGAGGAAGATTTTAGGTTTGCATTTCCTTGGCTAGTTGCAATGTCTTGGAACCATAAACTCCAGAAATTTTTAATCATATGAACATACGGAAGCAAGGAAATCTTGCTGCCATCTTCAGCTGGGCTACTGCCTACAGACTACCAGGTGCCATTTACAAATCCTAGAAGCTGGACACCTGGACACTGCTCATTCCTAACTGACTCATGGCAACCTTTTTCCATAGCTGTTTCCTCCTTTAGAAGTCATTGTTGCTTTTGGTTTTCAGATGTATTCTAAAAGAACTGCAGTCGTTGGGAAAAGCACTGTACGGAGCAAAATTAATTGCTCAAAGATCTGAAGTTCGAAACTGTTCTCACCACAAGGATCCTGTGAGTGGTTCAGCCTGTTTACTTTCCATGGTTGAAGATGGCAATCCTCAACACTTCTTTATTGCTACACAGGTAAATGCTGCTGAGAAATATAACTCTGTCTGAAACGGTCCTTGATACATAAGGATAAGGAAACCAACAGGAGCCTCTGCTGTGAGGACAGGCTGAGAAAGTTGGGGCTCTGCAGCCTGGAGAAGAGAAGGCTTCAAAGAAACCTTATAGTAGCTTTCCAGTATCTGAAAAAGGCCTAGAGGAAGGCTGGGGAGTGATTATTGACAAGGTCTTGTAATGACAGTATGAGGAGTAATGGGTTTAAACTGGAGAGGGGAGATTTAAACGGGATGTTAGGATGAGGGTAGTGAGACACTGGCACAGATTGCCCAGAGAGGTGTTCAAGTTCAGGTTGGATGAGGCCTTGGGCAACCTGTTCTAGTGGGAGGTGTCTGTGCCTATGGTGGGGGTTTGGAACTAGATGATCTTTGAGGTCCCTTCCAACCTAAACCATTCTGCGATTATGAGATTTTTTAATAGCTCGTGGGAGTCAGTCTTTGTGCTGATTTGAGTCTTTTAAAGCCTTACTCGCTCTTTAGATGTATTTTCTGATTCTGAAGTAGAGAATCTTATGTCTTACTTGAACGGATTGTTTTTTATAACCTTAGAAAGTAAAAGGGTTTAGCAGAAAGTGTAGAAAAAACACTGACCATGTACTGAGACATAGGAAAACAACAGCTTCATGTTCGTTTACATACTGCTTGTGTGTGCATCTCCTGCCCTGAACTGTCTTGCACAGTAGTCTGAAAAGTGAAATTAAGTGCTAAATAGGATGGGATAGGCTAGGCTAGGCTAGGCTAGGCTAGGATAGGATAGGATAGGATAGGATAGGATAGGATAGGATAGGATAGGATAGGATAGGATAGGCTAGGCTAGGCTAGGCTAGGCTAGGCTAGGCTAGGATAGGATAGGATAGGCCAGGCCAGGTTGGAAAAGACGTCCAAGATCATCCAGTCCAGCTTATCACCCAGCCCTACCCATTGGCACTAAGTGCTCCATCCAGTCTTTTCTTGAACACCTTCAGGGATGGTGACTTCCCCACCTCCCTGGGCAGCCCATTCCAATGGCAAATCACTCTCTCTGTGAAGAACTTCTTCAAATGAGTGTATAACTTCCAAAGGTAAGAAATTTTGGAAGTTTTGACTAAATAAAGGTAGAATTTTTGGAAAAATAAGCAAAGCAGGGCTTTTTCTTAGGTCTCTTTTTCAGAATGTAGGTATCAATTATATAAAATGGCCTACAGTAGAATTCTGTACACTTAATGTGAGATACAAGGAGCTGAAAGTGACTTGAAGAAATTATCTTGCCTCCTGTGAAGTGGTGGATTGCATACCAATGAACTTGGGCTTTTTCCTCAAAAATGCATTTATGTTTATACATGCATTTAAAAAAAGAAAATGCTAATAAATTTTCCATCACGAGCACAGCTAATCAGAAGGAGAAGAATTGGAATTTAAATTGCTCTGAAAAGTGCCAACATGTATATTTACTAGATTAAGTCTTGCTTCTCTTTCATAATGTAATTTATCTTTGTAGTTTTGTATTAAAAGTATGCACATTTGAATTGCAAATGCCATTTAATCCCAAAATATTGACTAAAGTATTTAATTTTACAGGACCAGGATTTAGCAAACAAAGTGAAAAAGAAGGCCGGTGTTCCTCTCCTCTTTATTATTCAGAACACTATGGTGCTAGATAAACCTTCTCCTAAATCTTTGGCATTCGTTCAAAAGTTGCAGGCAGATCAGCTTGTTCCAGAGTACCAGAAAGAAACTATTGTGCAGCTTAAAGAAAAAGAAGGACTAGCTAAACAAGAAGGTGCAAGGAGAAGGAAACGAAAAAGGGCAGGTGGCCCCAATCCTCTCAGCTGTCTGAAGAAGAAAAAGAAAACCCAGGAGGGTCAGGAGCCTTCTGCAGAGAAGAAGAAAAGAAGGAAAAGAAAACGAAATAGGGTTAAAGCAGAAGGCACACAGTCAGTGCAGAAGAATGAAGAAGAGTAAAGCCCATCTTTGTAAACAGAGCAAGGCTTAAACATTGTTGGAACTTTGCAAAAAAGAAAGATCAATATGCAGTTGTGTGTAATCAAACTGAGAGTATTAATTATTTTTTTTAATGAGGCAGCACTGCTTATTAACTGCACCTCAACATTTGCAAGGTCTTTTCCTAGTAATTTATTCCGTTGTTTAGTAACTGGGTTTGTGACAAAAATATTTAGGACCCCTCATGTTTCATTATTCTCTACAGCATCTTGTTTCTTTCCAGAGAGTTCACATGATCGATAGTAGTCTTTTTAGAAATGCTTCTTGGGTCTCATTTGGGTTTTGGTGGGATACTAGACCTCTTTCTTCTGCTGTTTTTCCTAAAACTGGTCTTGATGGTTGTACTATTAAAGAATATGAAACTAACGTGAAGGATCATAGTATCTTATTTACCTGTACTGTTTGAATACAACTCTTTAGTGAAGTGGCTGGATGCCCTCAAGAGATCCCTTCCAGCCTAAATTACTCCATAAACTCCATGTAAACTCACCTGTCTGTTGCTCATGATTTGTATTTATTAAGAAGGGTGTGTGATTGTGACAATATTGCTGACATTGTAATGGCGTCTCTAGTGTGCCTAGTTTATCTCTAGTTTATTCTTCACAGAATGGTGCAGCTTGAAGGAACCTCAGAGGTCATCTACTCCAGCCGCTCTCCGTGGGCAGGGATGCCTCTCAACTAGGTTGCCCAAGGTCTCATACAATTTGGCCTTAAAGCACCTCCAAGGAAAGGAGGGAGCATCCACAACCACTCTAGGCAATCTATTGCACAGTCTCAGAACCTTTGTACTGAAGAACTTCTTCTTAAGCTCTAATCTAAACCTAATCTCCCTCATCTTAAAACCATTCCCCATAGTCCTGTTACTAGACAATGTTATGCAAAATTCTTCTCCAGCTTTACTGTAGGCTCCCTTAGTGTTTTTTCGTTACACAAAGTGAGTCATGGCATTGCCGTTGGGGAAAGCTGGAATGAAAAGGGAGTGAGCTGGGAAAGGCTGTGAAATTTGACTGCCACATAGCTGCAACTCTCCTCCAAGGGCTGTGAATAATTTGCCTCTCAGTTTCGGAAGAGAGCTCCCACCCAGGCAGCAAGCAGAGGCAGTTAGACTGTGGTGTTACCCTTTTAAAAGGTGAAAAAAAGGACAACCTGAGTTTCCAGCTAAGAGAAGTCTGGCAGGGCAAACCTGACAGGCTGTGTTCATGTCATTAAATGGGTAACACTCAGAGGAGACTGTAGTACTGGGTCCAGGTGGTTTGGGCTGGCTCTGTCCATGCTGGGCTCTCAGGGTGTGCATCAGTACAGCTACCTGCAAAAAGGTCCCTGCAGGTGCTCTCTGGTTGTGTTGCATCTGCCTGTCAGGATATAGTAACAGTTAAACTGGCCCAGGCTAGAAACCACGTTGGGGACCCTCTAGTAATGCAGCATTGTGAGTCCATAGCAGCATCTGTCCCTGGAGGTGTTCAAGAAAGGACTGGATGGAGCACTTAGTGCCATGGTCTAGTTGATTGGATAGGGTTGGACTGGATGATCTTGGAGGTCTCTTCCAACCGGGCCTATTCTATTCTATTCTATTCTATTCTATTCTATTCTATTCTATTCTATTCTATTCTATTCTATTCTATCCCATCCTATCCCATCCTATCCCATCCTATCCCAAGGCATGTGAAACACCACTGCAGAAATACCTTAGAGCTAAAATTGCTGTTGTGGGTGTTCAGCTCCACGGTCTGCCCAAAGCTGTGGTTGGCCAGTCCCACTCCTTGTTTGTCAATAAATGGTCTGAAGGTCTGGTTATACTTCTTCTATATAGAGAGTTCCCAATGTAAATTTTTAAATAAAATTTAGGGTTGTTTTGCTGTAGGATGCCAGAAGGTCTGGTTTTGGTTTTGATACTACAGAAGAACAGGTAAATTAAAAGGAGCCTGACCAACAACTTTGGCGCCATCATTTTCCTCTTTTCTCAGGATAAATGTATACCCTGAATTCTATGCAGTACCTCACTAAATCTTTTTTTTTCTTTTTGAATATGGAAATAACCAGTGTTGTACAGTATGATGTATGCTACGTGTGGGGAGTAAGGGAAGAAGAAAACTAATGCTCCAGCCCCAGTCTGCAGGGCACTACTACTGAATTTAGGACAGTCTCATCTACCAGCAGCAGAGGATACTTACCCAGACTGCCTGCCAATTCAGTTGGCTGGATTTATGCATTGGTGTGATCTGGTATTGTACAATAAATCACTCCCTGAGCATCTGTTAACAGCACTAAATAGATGATTTAATTAGAAGCTTCTGGAACCCAAGATGTTATTGAATCATTAAAGTAAATATGAAATATGGGATGACTTGAAGAATAAATACATTCTGATAGTGAAAGGAAAAATAGGATGTCCAGAGCAGTCCTCCTCATTTGTTTTCAGCTACACTGATACAGCCCGAATGACTTCTTCATCAGCTTTAGAGTGTTCCTGGAGTTTCTTGAGCATGTTCTGTCAGATATAAGATGAAGAACATCAGAACCATGCCATTATTTACACTCATTGCATCTTTCATATGGAAGTTTCATGAGCAGCCACTGTATTTCTTATGCTTCTACGTGGGCGTAATACCTCACATGGGGAGCAGGCAGAGATACGGAGAGTGAACAAATAAGAGCCCCAGCAGGTGTTATCATTTACAATTTCAGGGAGAAAGATTGCAGTGTACCGAGAGAGAATGGCAGAAAGCAGAAGGTTTTGTACCCGAGTGAGAGAGAGAGACTGCATCTTGTGATTTAGGAATGGTCTAAGTAAGCTGAGAGAGGGGCTTATGATGTATTTCTGGTAATTATTATGTCTGTGCACTTCCAGCCCCAAATTTGTCTTGGAGAGCTCAGCTGTCTGCCCACGGAGGTAGTCATTTTGCAAAAGTTGCTATGGCTTGTTAGAGTGCACAGGCTGGGCTCTCTCAAGAGGACTTTGTTTTCTGATTTCTTCTCCTGCAGTTGAGAGGGAGTGTGTGCAGCTGTGCTCCCTGTATGGATACAGGGAGACAACAAAGCTGTTAACAAGGGTCCAATTAAAAACAAGAGCTCCAGAGCTGAGAGCTGGGGGGGAAGAAAGCAGGCAGTAGATCAGTCACTGGGATTTGAAAGAAACCAAAGAAGAGAGAAAAGCATATATGAGGAATTCTGGGTGTAAAGTGGATGAAAGAATTGGTCAGCAGCGAAAGGTGAACCGAAAATGGCTTAGAGGTCAGGGAGAGCAGGGAACAGAATAATAAACCATAAACAAATTTTAGAAATCTCACCTTTCCAATGCCCTTAAGTTCATTGCTCTTTCTGACTCAGCCTCTGCCTTTTCCAAACAGGGAGCTGGGCTGACTAACCCACTTCACATATCTTGTGCTGATAGCCTGAGAGTTCCTGCAGAGCGTAGGTCTCATGATGCCAAACACTCACTGTCAGGTTTGCAGCCAAATCCTTCTGTGGAGTTTGTCTGACATTGCTCATGGCTCACTGCCCAGCAAGCAGATATTACATCTAGGAGCAGCCTTTCTCATTGCATTATTGATAGGGTGAATCCATGTATTTTAATGGCTCCTGAGGGTGCTCAGAGCAATAGTCTAGGATAGAGAGGCTCTTCTGGCTGTGGAAACCATGACCCAAAGCTTGGTATATGGGTTTTGGTTGTCTTTTTAATCTAATCTCCTTCCAGCATTGCAGTATGAGGCTTTAAAAGTTTGTTATTTCGGTCTTGACTTCTAGTTGATCCAGGATGATCTTTTTGCCATGTTCATTCCTCTGTGGCCAAAGATGCTACTGATTTGACTCTTCAGGGCAGTTACTCTTTTAGCCTGTCTTGAAGAAAGACTGAGGAGATTTTTCATTTTGTGTATTGGCACCAGTTTCAACAGGCAGGTTTAAAAAAAAAACCCAAAACAGCAGTTTTCTAGATTTTTGGCTCCCTCTTTCTGCCCATGACCTCTGTCAGCTCCCAAGAACACAAGCAGAGCTCTTCCAAGATGGTCCAAATACCTGTCTAGCAAGTGTCGTGTTTCCTTTAGTGGCTGAAATCTATTCCTCAGGGGTAGAATGAAAATGGGCAAAACATTATTTTGTTACTCCCCCAGATGAATTTCCAACTTTCTGACAATTCGTTAGGGAGTTCCTGACCCAGGAAAAATATTTCGTTTTCAACAGTGCACAATCCATTTCTGTCCAGTCTCTTCTTGAGATCTTGTAAACTTTAAGCCTCTGGTTTTCTGTTGCAGGGAGTTGCACCATTTGAATGCATCTCATGAAAGATATTTTCATGTGCCTGTTTGGTAGGCTCTACCTACCAGCTAGCCCTTGTCATGGGTGAAACCTTAAGCAGTGAGTCATCCTCCCCACTCGTGGCTGCATAGACCTCTGTGAGATTTCTCTTCATTCAGCTCTTTTCCAGGCTGAAGTGTTTTCTGCAGCACCTAACAGGGAAGCAGATTCCAACTTATTCAAGCCCACCTGAGAAGACCAGAATGTCTTTGCTTTCTGATGGATGTTCTTTGAGGAAGAGCATGGACAAGAAGAGTCTTGTGAGAATCATAGAATCATAGAATCTCAAAGCTCATCCAGTTCTAACCTCCTGCCATAGGCAGGGACACCTCCCACTAGATCAGGTCCCTCAAGGCCTCATCCAGCCTGGCCTTGAACACCTCCAGGGAGGGAGCAGCCACAACCTCCCTGGGCAACGCATTCTAGTGCCTCGCCACCCTCACTGTGAAGAACTTCTTCCTAACACCTGTTTAAATCTCCCCTCTGCCAGTTTAAACCTATTGCCTCTCATCCTGTCATTACAAGACCTTGTGAACAGTCCCTCCCTTGCCCTCCTGTAGGCCCCCTTCAGATATTAGAAGGCTACTATAAGGTCTCCTCAAAGCCTTCTCTTCTCCATGCTGAAAAGCCCCAATTCTCTCAGCCTGTCCTCAATGCAGAGGTGCTCCAGACCTCTGATCATCTTTGTGGCCCTCCTCTGGACATAGAATTATAAAACACCTCCAGGGATGGTGACTCCACCGCCTCCCTGGGCAGCCCATTCCAATGCCAATCACTCTCTCTGTGAAGAACTTCCTCCTAATATCCAGGCTATACCTCCTCTGGCACCACTTGAGACTGTGTCCTCTAGTTCTGTTGCTGGTTGTCTGGGAGAAGAGACCAACCCCCACCTGGCTACAACCTCCCTTCAAGTAGTTGTAGACAGCAATGAGGCTGGACAGGAACTCTGCATTCAGCTCTTGGTTTGCTGCCCTCTCCTCAGGTCCCTGAGCTGAGTGCCATTGCTCTTGGACATGCCGTAGCTTCTTCCACTTGGAAGGGTACTGTAAATATTCCTCTGAGCTCCCAAGCACTTCAGTGGTTGGGAACACTAGCACACACAAAGTCAAGAGGCTGCTGCAGTGACACTGTTGTAAGAGCCCAGTCTTCACCTGATAGACAATAGATACTAAATAAAACTCAGCTGTGCACTAGACTTACAGTGGTATCCTGATACACTAAAATGGATATGTAAATGATAATTCAAATTGTATAGAATCATAGAACAGTCCAGGTTGGAAGAAACTTTAGATCATATGATCCAACCTTTCATGGGAAGGGAAGCCAAGATCATAGAATCATAGAACGGTTTAGGTTGGAAGGGACCTCAAAGATCATCCAGTTCCAACCCCCCTGTGCCATAGGCAGGGACACCTCCCACTAGAACAGGTCACTCAAGGCCTCATCCAGCCTGGCCTTGAACACCTCCAGGGAGGGAACAGCCACAACCTCCCTGGGCAACCTGTGCCAGTGTCTCACCACCCTCACTGGAAAGAATTTCCTTCTAACATCCCATTTAAATCTCCCCTCTGCCAGTTTAAACCCGTTATCCTTCATCCTGTCATAGCAAGACCTTGTGAATAGTCCCTCCCCAGTACAGTAGTCTGTTCAGTGATGAGGACTCAACCATAGAATCACAGAGAAACATCCAGGTTGGAAGAGACCTCCAGGATCACCAAGTCCAACCTAGAACCCTACTCTACAAGATTCACCTTAAACCTGAGCACCACATCCAAACCACCCTTAAACACATCCAGGGTGGGTGACTCAACCACCTCCCTGGGCACCTCATTCTAGTGCTTGAATACTCTCTCAGTCAAAAGCTTTTTCCTAATGTCCAATCTAAACCTCCCCAGCCTCACCTTGACGCCATTCCCCCTTGTTCTGTCTCCAATCACCTGTGAGAAGAGACCAGCATCAGCCTCTCCACAATATCCCTTCAGGTAGTTGTAGACAGCAATGAGGTCTCCCCTCAACCTCCTCTTCCTCAAACTAAACAGCCCAAACCTCCTCAGTTGCTCCTCATAAGCTTTATTCCCTGGAGAATAAATCCCTGGGAAGGTTGTACTGTGAAAAATACCTTTCTTATGTTGATATTCCCTCTGACCCTGCACCTTGTTCCTGTTGCCCCTTGTTCCTGTTGCCCCTTGTTTTCCCTCTGTTGCCCTAAGTAAGAACCATGCTTTAGGTGTCAAGCTTGAGACAGAAATTTGCACAAAACCTCCAAGCTCTGTGCTATCAGAACCCAGGCCTGCCAAGCTTCTGAGCTGAAGATAGCAACATTAAAATGAGTATATGGCTTTCATACAAGTCACTGCTCTATGCCAATCAGGGGAATTCCCGCCCCCCACCCCCCCCCATCTCTCTGGCATTTCCTAATGTCTGGAGGATTTGATTTCAAATTGGTGTTTATTTCTTAATGCTAGTGAAAAACACAACATTGTTATTACATATGCTTGACCAGGGCAGAAAGGCAGGCAAATATCTGTGTAAACTATCTGCAGGATGTTCAGTGGTTTTGGCTCCTTTTATTTTTTTTTAATTTTTTTTTTAATTGGTCTTTGTGTGTCATGGACTAGGGAAAGGTACAAAATAAAGCTGACCAGTGCCAAGTGGCATCCCTCAGGGGTCAGTGCGAGGACCAGTGCTGGTTAACATCTTTGTCAGTGACATGGACAGAGGAATCACAGAATCACAGAATCATAGAATGGTCTAGGTTGGAAGAGACCTCAAAGATCATCCAGTTCCAACCCCCCTGTGCCGTAGGCAGGGACACCTCCCACTAGATCAGGATGCTCAAGACCTCATCCAGCCTGGCCTTGAACACATCCAGGGAGGGAGCAGACACAACCTCCCTGGGCAACCTGTTCCAGTGCCTCACCACCCTCACTGTGAAGAATTTCTTCCTAACATCCCATTCAAATCTCCCCTCCGCCAATTTGAACCCATTCCCCCTCGTCCTGTCATTACAAGACCTTGTGAACAGTTACAAGACCTTGTGAACAGTGCACCCTCAGCAAGTTTGCAGATGGCACCAAGCTGTGTGGCACAGTTGACTTGCTAGAGGGCAGGGATCCATCCAGAGGGACCTGGACAGGCTGCAGA